>MJHO01000140.1:0-485739 GCA_002076135.1 Xerophyta viscosa | reverse complement strand
TTTTTCACTTTCTTTTTTAAGTAAATAAAGAAAGTGGAGAAAGTGAGGAAAGTGACTTAATCACTTTCTCCACTTTCTTCAATTGTAAACAGCCCCTAAAGCGAACCTAGACGCGAGGCGAGTGCGCCAATGCTACGCATGTCTAGGAGCAAGGTTTGGCGCGCCAGTGCTAGGCATGCCTAGACATGATTCCGGCAAGCCAAAGGTTCACCTTTTGACAACTTTCCAAGAATATAAATCGCACTCAATCAGGTGATCAATTGAGGTAGCTTTTCAGAAAATGAATATTATCTGCAAAAGGGCCTATAAAGACGCACAAATAAATTAAACCCCCAAAACTAAAAACTAACACACAACTAAATTCTAATAAGTAAGCTTAATCTGTTATACAATTGGAGCATGGTGAGGGTTTTTCCTCCATCCAAGTCCTTAACAAATAACATGTTAAAGAACAAAGTGCAACCATCCAAGATGACATGCAGAAAGGTTTTGTAATCATTTTTGAAAGATGAAAGGCCTGTTAAAATCAAGGAGCACAGTGGGTTGGATTGACATTCACTGCACTAACTAAAGAAGAACCAAAAGCTTCAAACACCTCCAGACACCAAAAATGATGGAAAATTACTTAGAATTTCCTAAAGTGATAGCAAAAATCGCGGCATGACAATGGAGCTAAGATCTTAAAGAGTCTTACAGTACTTCACCATTTGTATTCGTATATATTAATAAACTAAAAATTTCAAAGATATGCCCATACCTTAGAGCTCGTACCAGAGTTTGAGGGCTGCAAAACAAGATTTTTAAGATTCAATAATTATTAGAAGTAGCATGAAAGCACCAGACACAATTTTGAAATATTTGGGAACGAACAAAGGTAAATAAATATAACAAGACAGTTAGCTTTAACAGAAAGGCAAAATGTGCGTGGCACAATATGTTTTGCAAACAAGAATGAAACAATCATGATCGACTATGGAAACTCATGTTTTTGCTTAATGGAGTATAAAAATACTGATATTCTGGACTACGAATTCATTTGAGGATTCTGACATTGTAGGATAGGAAACTCCATTGACGATGATAAGGAAAAATTACTCAAGCCTTTACTCAAACCTCTGACCTGTTTTGGAATATCTAATCCATCTGATCGGACCAAAAGCAATCTTGAAAATATAACTTGTAGGTTATCTAGAATATATATGGGTCTTTCAAAATTCACAAACTATACACAACTGATACCTGATCACTGCCATATTTGACATATTCACGAGCATGTAAAAAGATACAAGTAACAACTATAATCTAGGAAGGCATGCCATTAGGTCTTAAATAGTAAAAGCATAACAACAAAAAAAAACCTATAACAGAGGTACCATTAGACCAAGGAAACTTTTTATGGACATAAGCGTCACTACAATGCTAAAAGCTTTTGTCTCTTTCTTTTTCTGAGGTTAACGTGGGAAAATAGAACACGCACCAAGCTCACTTCTAGACCTATAGAACTGGTAAATTCATAAGTGGCACAGAATCAGGTTTCACCAATGGAGGAACCACTTGATTTTGATAGAGAAAATAGAATAGATAGAAGTGATGAGACGAGGCTGAGGGTTAGAGGGAGAGGTAGAGGAAGATCAAGAGATAGACCCAAAAAAATCATGAATTCGTTGAATGCTTATGATAATTCCTGACCTTTCTTGAGCAAGGTGGAAGAAATTCGAAATGTGATCCCATAATTTCTTCTCAAATGTCTGCCAAGTTTGATCTACATCTTCAAAATATTCTCTGTGGAAAAACCATCAGCCACATCATATTAGATGCACATTACAATATAAGAAATAGAGAGTCATCAGAACATATGATAAAGATACGGTGAAATATGAGATGACATCTGTAGTTGGCTATGTAACTGTATCTAACATATTTGATCAACAAAAGCATACAAAATATCTCAGCGTGTTGATTAATAGATTTACTCAAAAGATAGCATACATAAGGAAGAGCACACAGTAAAGAGATATCAAATACCGGATAAGGCAACAAGGACATACTAAATAACCCATCTTTATATGGAACTAGAGAAATCCTTTACAGCTATATTACAGTCATACGATCTAAAAAGGTTCAGTGTGAACAAGTTGATTGAACAACGGCTAAAGCAAACAGTTATTATCATCAGAACAGCAAAAACTCTGTACGCCTAAGTATTAATGCAAGCCAAAACCTGTAGAACTGAAGGATAACTATGAGAACATTAAAATTTTGACCTTAGTCTGCCAACCTCCTCTTTGCGAGATGCTGCAGCTGCTAGAGCAAATCTCCTCTTACCATCGAGCGCTGTCAACCTCTGCCTCCAGCATAAGTGAACAGAAAACTGCAATTAGCCTACACCCTACAGTAGTTTTTATGGTGAAAACTTTGTTTCAAATATGTAGAAGAACTGATACCTCGTACGTGTGAATTAGTTCTCGGTCATCACTTAGGGACTCCCTTGCTTCAGCTGCTTCAACTGAAATGGACATCATCCCTTCCACATCCTAGACAAGAATTACATTTGAGAATGAAACTGATTCAGTAGAGAAAGATACATTGAACAGGCTCTTTTGTAATTTCCTTTTCTCATTCTAGTAACAAAGGAGACTTTGCCTTGGGCTTGATAAAGCTCTCAGGAGAATAATTTAAAGCCCAAAAGTTTGAACCTTCAAAGTTTTGTTCAGGTTGTTCCTTGCATTGCTCAAAAGTTTTATCTGGTCATGATTGTCAATAAGAGTTTGGCACTCCTGACATAATCTGTTGCATTAATAACCAAAATAAGCATACGTGATGATAATGTTAATGGTGGATGCGTTTAACCAGATATGTAAGAGAAAAGAAACAACTGGAGCTGAATAAAAGAGAACAGATTGATATCACAGGACAGCAAATACATTTAAAGAGAACAGATTGATATCACAGGACAGCAAATAACCTGGCACTCCTGACATAACCTGTTGCATTAATAACCAAAAGAAGCATACGTGATGATAATGTTAATGGTGAATGCCTTTAACCAGATATGTAAGAGAAAAGAAACAACTATAGCTGAATAAAAGAGAACAGATTGATATCACAGGACAGCAAATACATTTAAAGAAAATAATAGTATTGTCTGGCATACTTATGAATGGACAGAAACTTGTCACTGAGCAGCTCTATTTTTTTTTCACATGAATCAAGGGAATTTATGCCAGCTTGTGCCTGTTCAATCTGCAAAACAATAAAACCGCTAAACTACTTTCAAAATTCTATTAACAAAACAAATTTCTAAAATGTATTAACGCCAGCCAATAAATTTCTTTGGTATATCGGTCATAACCGATTGGCATTACTAATATGAAAACTACTTTCTGTGCAGGTAACCATGTGGCAGCGAAAATACAAATTCATCAAAGTTTATGCATGTTACAGAATTTACCTGATCAGCAACTGCAGTGCTGAGCTGAGCATCATTTGTCTGGTGAACAAAAAAAAAGCAAGCACATTACAAATCTGTGAGAGGAAAGGTTGAAACGAAGAGAATTACACTAAAAAGCTCAACCATCAATACCAGGAAAATTGCAGAAGAGAAAAATAAAAGACAAGTTTTATCGAAGAAATCCAGCAATATTTAACTGGAAATTAACTCAGAATAAACTTACTCGTAAGTTTTCTACTTTCATTTTCTTTCAATTTTTTTTTTTTTTTTTTTTTTTTTTTTTTTTTTTTTTTTTTTTGAGAAGATTTCTACTTTCAATTTCAACCTACAAACAATGCATTGTTTCCCTCTTTTATTGGCTTTGAATCGATAAACACTGTTCTTTCTTCGAAGAAGCTAATAATTATGAGGTCAGAGTTATTACTTAAGGACCAGTTTATAACTGCCATCGAAACAAGTTCACAGCTAAGTGGTACTTGTAATAAAATGTATGTGAAACTTATCCTGCTCCATGTTACAAGTTAACCCCGAAGAGAGAGGAATCACACAGAGGGAGCATTAGAAAATTGAAGAAATTCAAAGCAGAGAACTTCCTTCAAAATTCTTTCCTTCTTTTTTATAGAAAGCAGCTACTTAAAATTCCATTTACTGATTAATGTGCTGCCAAGATGTTTTGCAAATTTTGTAGTGCTCCACGGTAACAAGTTGACCCAGAAGAAACAAAATAGAAACCACATCAAGGGAGTATCAGAAGTTTTAGAAATTCAATGCAGAAATTCTTACAAACTTCTATTTGCTTTTCTCTTTTTCTTTGTGTAGCTCCTATTTCAATTCAAGTTACTTATTAATGTGCTGCCTAGAATTTAATTGCAATGAATTATTCCATAAGCTCACTTTTCAAAACTCGGAATCTCAATTATCGTAATAATACAGCTTCTTTTTTATGGAAAGCAGCTACTTAAAATCCATGTTAACTGATTAAAATCCAGCTACTTTTTTTATGGAAAGCAGCACATTTACTGATTAATGTGCTGCCAAGAAGTTTTGCAAATTTGTAGTGCTCCATGTTAACAAGTTGACCCCGAAGAAACAAAATAGAAACCATATCAAGGGAGTATCGGAACTTTTTAGAAATTCAATGCAGAAATTCTTACAAACTTCTATTTCTTTTCTTTTTTCTTTGTGTAGCTCCTACTTCAATTCAAGTTTACTTATTAATGTGCTGCCTAGAATTTAATTGCAATGAATTATTCCATAAGCTTACTTTTCAAAACTTGGAATCTCACTTATCGTCAAAATACAGCAACCCAAACCCAGTCCTAGATCTGAATCGGGTAATAGACGTCCATAATTCCAAGCATATATTATCAACAGTATTAAGATAATTCAAGAAAACAGTTACAGTGCGACTTCAACCATTTCTAGATCAAAACAAACGGGGAAGCAGAGAGGAAATAGTACTACTTCTGTGTACTCTGATTAACCTGCCGTATATTAACAGAAGTTATTGCGTAAGCTTACTTTTCAAAACTATTACATATCTTGCTTCGATGACAAAGTAGTCTAAATCTTTGCAACGGAAAAATTAATACCAATTACATCTGCGCCCCACTGCATCAATCTTAAATACGTATACTCAATTACAATCTGAGACTTCAAGCAACACTTCAAGATCAGAGAAGGGAAAAAAGAACAGAAAACAAAAGTTGGCGATTAGAAGCCAAACCCAAAGAAAAAAAAAACCTGCTGGCGAGAGAGATAGTCGGATTTGATGGAAGCAATGGAAGCGAGGAGGTCAGGAAGAGGAAGAAGCTTAGCGACCTCGCGAACGGCGGCCTCCTTCGCCTCCACACCGAGCTCCTCCGTCGAGATCGTCAGTGTATCCATGGCTGTTGCTAGCTTGTAAAAGATGCGGGAGAGAATCTAGAGAGAAAGAGAGAGATCCGGAGAGAGATGAGCGAAGTTGAAGGAGTATGTGGTCGGACAAATTATGACGCGGAGTGGGGGGACGAAGATGAAGGCACGACATTTTACTTGTACCATATTTGTTGTATAAACTTACTTTGTAATTTTATTGTGTACTAATTTTGAACCCGTACGGTCCAATATACGATTGGTAGTCACCAATATAAATAATAGTATTAAAAAAATTTTATATTTTAATATATAAATTAATAATTATTTATTATATATCATATATATATATATATTACTATTCAAAAGTATATTTTTATTTTAAATATATGAATTTAATAAATTAATAAAAATTTATTAAATATTATATTATATTTTTATATGTAATTAGAGACAAAATATTAACAAATTACATTACTAAAGTTACGAATTATATTGTATATAATTATATATAGATTATTAAGAATATGATGATGATCTTTAAAATTATTCATTACATAGCAAAAATACGATTTTGATACCTATTTATTTATATTGTATATAGTTTATTTAGATGTATTAAAAATTTAATAATTAATCTTTCAAATTCTTTCTAATTATTATCATTTATCTTTAATATATAAAATAAAATATTATAAATTATATTTAATTTTTATATTAATAAAATTATTATTAATACATTAAATATGCATTGAATTCAAACTCACATAAAATATGTAATTAATTATATCTCTATAATATAAGTAAAGTAAAGGTAAACCGTGTTTTATGCCATGTGGCGCTCTAGAGCTCTTACTTGTGTGCCACGTGTTAAATATTTAACAATTTTTAATATTTAATTTTAAATGTCTTTTTAAATTCTTTTAATATGCCAAAATAACTAAGCCATAATACAGACTATTCAACTTCTCCTTTTATGCGAACAATCTATTCATATTCCCCATGTTATGATCATCCGCTCAATTAACTCCAACAATAATCGCCCTACCTTTTAAAGCATGTTAACTAATTCATACTTCAACATATCAGTACAGAATTCTATGTCTTTTGGAAATTTGCTTCAAGAGTTAAATTTCAGCATTGCTGCCAAAGCTTCAAAGTTTAAAATGAAAGATGTTCTTCGACACGTCGATCGGTGGCACTCCAACAACCCAGTTCATGACGGAGTTCTTCTCCGTCGGTGTTCCGCAGATGGCGGAGAACTTCCATACACTGTGCATCGATGAGAAGGGCGTCAGCACTACAACAGTCCAACTTCCACCGCGTGATTCCCGATATTATGTTCCAAGACGGCGATTTCATTGCTGACAACAGCACCGACAGCGAATCCATCTACGAAGTTAAGTTCAAGGACGACAACTTCGTTAATATGCACATAGACCTTGGAGTCCTCTCCATTGCCAATGCTTACCTGATCCGTTGTGATCTTAGTTCTTTATCTGCACCATGAAGACCGAGTGGCTCGACCATAAACATATTATCTTTGGTCAAGTTGTATACATGAAAGTAGTGCGTAATATTGAGAATGTTGGATCAAGAGGCGAGAAGACTAGCAAGCCTAATGGGATCCAGAATTGCATCTAGCTCAATTAAAATATGGATCAAGCTAATATTTCCTTGCAATAATGACGGTAAAGTAAATCTTGTCATTCTATCAGTTTGTTTTGTTGACCGTCAATAAAACAAAATAAAAAAATATGATTTATTATTATTATAAATCTTAATAATTTATAAATTAATAATTATTTTTTATATCAATTTTTTAATTTCTTTAACATGCGTAGAGAGTTATACATTAATTATATAATTTTTTTAAGATCAAATTATTCAAATAACTTCATTTTAAGTTATATAACAATATTTTAAAAAAAAAAATTGTATAGTCCCGTGCTTAGCACGGGTTAAGAACTAATTTTTATTATATTTAAATGACATATGTCATATGGTAAGATAATAGACGCCATGTGGCATATTGTGAGTTATAAGAAGTGCCACATGACGCTCAACTACTTTGACACCAAACTATATATATATATATATATATATATATATATTATATATATTATATATATATGTATATATTATTTTACTTTTTTAAAGTACTGCTGTTATTTTTTTTTTTAAAGTACGATGTTAGCCTTGTGGTGAGATTGGTGAGGGTGTTTGTGGAGAGTTCAGAGGGGTGCTTGGAGAGGTTGAAGAAGGTGGGGAGACTGATAGACAAGTATCTTGGGGAGATATCACCTGATCAAAATCTGAAAGTTTCGAAGTTCCTTGCAGTTGCTGAGAGCTTACCAGATTCTGCCAGGGACTGCTTCGATGGGGTCTACAGAGCTCTTGATATCTATCTTGAGGTAATTAGAAATGGATATTTTTTCCAGTTTTTATAGATTTTTAGTTGTTGCTGTTGCTTTTCATTGCTAATTATTTGGAGCACTACTCAATATCACTTTCTTTTCTGATTTTTTGTTATTTTTTCACATCATTATTTCAAAAAAAAAAGCCTACTTTAACGCGATATATGAGCGCGTGCAAAAAAAATAATAAAAATAAAAATAAAAATAAAAGCATGTTCTTTTTGTCACATTATTTAGATTCATAAAATTATTATCCAAATTGCAAGTTAGGAGTCTCTGTGTTAATGTGTCCCTATAGTTTATTTATGAATTGCTCGTTGTCTCTTGCAAATATATTATGTTTTCTTAAAAATAAAATAAAAAAAAAAAACAAAAATCTGACACGTTAGCATTTGATGCTTGATTCTCCAGCATGTGATATGTTTTGAGATTGAGAATGGTTATCACCAGTTTCTTTCACATTCTTGGCCAATTTGGTTTCTCTTGATTCAGTCCAGTTCCAGGAGAAAAATATCAAAGAATTCTCAGGAATCTGACAATTCTTTGAACTAGTGGGGCCCTTCCTTTGCTACATACATGGTGTTATTATGAGATTTTGTAGAAAAAGCCCCGCTTTGCAAAACGTCGTCACATAAGCCCCTGCTTTTTTGAAAAACTTACAAAATTACTCCAATACAAGTATGTTAGAAAAATTTGAAGTACCAAAAATAGTTTTTGGGGTTGCTC
This sequence comes from Xerophyta viscosa, assembly GCA_002076135.1. Classification (NCBI taxonomy): domain Eukaryota; kingdom Viridiplantae; phylum Streptophyta; class Magnoliopsida; order Pandanales; family Velloziaceae; genus Xerophyta; species Xerophyta viscosa. The sequence goes on along the minus strand of MJHO01000140.1, from coordinate 477,291 downwards.
TATAAATTTTATATTAAATATTTTTTTTAAAAATATTTCTAAATAAATATTTTGAGACTCCAAAATTTTTATAATTAGTAAAGATTTTGGAGCAGTCAAATTACTACTTAGAGACATTAGGACACATTAAAATCTATTTTTTCCATCTTCAAATGTTTTTTAAAAAAGATGCTTACTACATATTTTTTTAGAATGATTTTTTAGTAATTATTAGGAAGAAAAAGTAAGAATTTATTTGTGATAAAAGGTACAAAAGCAGGGGTTGATTTGACGTACCCCTTTTAATAATTCAAATTTGAAATTAGAGGCATATCATATCATTATTTGGTTTCTTATGAATTCGTTTTTCCTAGCTACTATTAAGTCATGCTCAGCATAGTTGAATAACGGCCAAAAAACATTAAAGGTGGTATCTGTTAGACTCTATTATGTAAGTTGAGATTGTGACAAAATTATCCTGTTTGAAACCTCTGAGACTCCATGGTACTTTCACCAATCACTCACCATACCTTGTATTTTCCTCCAGCAGTGAATTCATTATTTATTGCGCTTAACGTCGCTAAATCTTCGGTTAGGGACTTCTTTTTCTAAGTCTTTTAAGTATTGGATCATGCTATAGTTCCTGAGTGGATGATATACTTGTTTTTGTTCTAAATCTCCGGTTCGGGTCTATTAAGTCGATTTTTGTTGCTAAATAATGGTTCTTTTTGTTCTAAAATCTCCGTCGGTCTTTTTTCAAGTAGAATTTTGTTGCTAAATTGGTTCTTTTTGTTCTAAATCTCGGTTCGGGGTCTTTTCAGTCTAATTTGTTGCTAAATATGGTTCTTTTTGTTCTAAATCTTCGGTTCGGGACTTTTCAGTCGAATTTTCCGCTGTGTGGTGCTTTTTGTTCTTAATCATAGTAGTAGATCATACCAGATTACCTGAATGAGATGGCATGGTTCATTTTTTGTTTCAGTCGCACCCTTCGCTGTCGTCAGAGGATCGAATACGTCTATGCCGGTGCCTGAACTACGAAAAACTCACACTTGAAGCCAGCAAAGACTTAGCAAAGAATCCCAGAATCCCCCCGCGGATTGCGATGCAAGCACTTGTGTCTCAGAAATCCAAAATCCACATGAAAATAGATATGCAGGATGATATGACTCACCGTGCCGACACCCCTAGGAAGACCATCTACAAGAAGATAGTCGAGCCCGTGAGGCCGACGACGGAGCCGTCGCCCGAGGATTCGGAAGAGAAACAGGAGCTGAGGCTCAACCTGCAGAGAATGCAAACAAGAGTCATGGAATTAGAGAAGGCCTGCAGGCAGATGAAAGGCCAAATGTCGAGGATCGCGAAGAACAAGCACATGAGCAGCAGCTCCTCACACCAAACCAGTAGGGGCTTGCCAAGGCTTTGTTGAACACAATCACTATTTCTTTTTTTTCCTTTTTTTTTCTTTTTTTGGTTGTTGTTGCATAGCTGTAAGTTTCAGGTGGCTTCTTTGTTTCTTCTCTCCATGTTAGAGAAAATTACTATGAGAATTGTAAGAGTGCATTGTGATATATAGGTGTTAAAAGGGGTTGTAAAACTGTCTACATAATTAGAAGTTTCTTGAATCTGTAATTACTGTTTTTTACTAATTGAAATCAGGTAGAAATTTTCAACAAGGGATAATTACAAATCAGCCCCTACTTTTTGTACCGGTCTTCTAAATTAATTCATATTTTTTCTAATAATTTTTAAATCAAGTTATATATATATATATATATATATATATATATATATATGTATAAATACTTTCAAAAAAAATTTGAATATGAAAAAATAGATTGTGATTACTCTACAACTTTGAATATGCTTTTTAGAAAAAAAATTTAAATATAAAAACTATAGAGCACAACATAAACTATTTTCTTCCTATTCAATTTTTAAAAAAATTACTTATGCTTATGTATTTCGGAGTAATTTTATAAGTTTTTTAAAAAAATATAAGTTTAGTTGCCAATGTCATAAAAAGCAGGGGTTTTTTTCGATAAAACCACTAACATCAAGGCAAGCATATGTATAATTAAAGTAGTATGTCTGATGACAGGATCACAGCTTCAGAGACGGTCTTGCGAGACTACATTATTTTAGGGATAATTATAAGCCGTCCTTTTTTTTAGTATCGTCTTTTCAAATAAACTGCTTTTTTTTTATAATTGCTAAATCAGCAAAAAATGTAGCTCTACTTTTTTTTAAAAAAATAATATATAAAAATAAATTTTAGTATATTCTATAAGTTTTTTAAAAAAAGATGTTCATACGAAAATTTACAATAAAAACTTTTTCTGAAAAAACTTTACAAATGAAAAACTTTTTCGAAAAACCCACTTATTCTAAGTTCTGTTTGTTCAACCATAAAGCATGACTAAATTTTTTTGGGAAGCTAAATCTAACAACTAATATTTAAGATAATAGTTCTTAGTGAGGATATAGTATTTAATTTAATTAGAGTAAAAGCTAAAATGATACTGCACAGCCTTAGTAACTGTGTCTCCAATATATATATATATATATATATATATATAAGGAGCAAAAGGACAAAGATGTTAAGTTGTGTGGTAATAAATAATTTAATAGGGAACACCTACTGAATACTGATAGCTTTCAATAAAACATTCACATTAAATAAACGAAATCAAGAGAATTCAAGTACACGACAATTGTTCCAGGCGTTACCCACCATGTAGATTTAGTCCTGATGAATATATGTATATAGACCGGAGTCATCAAACGTGGACGTCAATTCTGTCCACCTACTCCAAGATAATTATTCAAAAGGTATTTGTATTTTTATACTTTTGATAATTTAAAATTATAAAAATATACTTTCTAAATTTTCATATTCTCATATGAAATGATGAAAATATACTTTCGAGAAAAATTACAGTGAAAGTTTTATCATTTTATAGAATCAGAGGAATATAACAATATCATTTTAAATTAAAAAGACATAAAAGCGTAATTTCTAATTATAGGAGGGCATAAAAACATAAATGCCCTTTATAATAATATTTGCAGATTTATCTATTGTGGTTGTTGCTAAAAAGTTGTTGATTTAAAAGTAGAATGTTTTAACAAAAATCTTTTTAAAATAGAGAGAAATGTTATTTTTTACGGTTGTTAACAATGAAAAATTCAAGGCTAATGTAGCAGTACCACATTAGCTACTTTTTTTTGCTGTAAGTAAATTGTAAAGGATTACATTTCATGTAAAGTATTTTGATAATGACAACTTTTTATGTAAAGTTAATAAAAAAAATGATAATTTATTTTCAACATAATACGTAGTATATTATGCAGAGAGAAACTAAAAGGCTGATGTAGTATATGGCTATTATGTATTTTCTAATGGCATCAACACTAAAATTTGAAATATATTATTTACAAAAAAAATAAAATTTGAAATATATTTTGCAGAGATAACACTTACTGGGTTGTACTGGGTGTGGTGTGCAACCCAATTATCTTAGAAACGCCAATAGTGCGGGCCAGTCCAGCGCCGACTGTCCGGGCGTGCTAGTCGGACCAGCCCGCAATCATCACGTGCTCGGCTTAGCTCATGGATTTTAATAAGGCTAAAAAAAAATATATAAAAAAAAAAGGTTGTGGTAGAAGTGCGGCACGGCCCGTCGACCGTGGCTTTTAAGGCTAAACAAAAAAATAGCAATGTACCTTGTCTATCCTGCAAGCCATTCCAGCCGCCACTATCTGAACGGGTCGAAAGTCGCGGATCGGCTTGGATTGTTTATATAGTGCGGGAATCTGTCCGTTCTATTTTCGGACGGGTCGGACTTGGTCCCACTTTTTATGAAGGCTGGGGGCTTCTTAAAAGTTGTGTCAATCACTTGCATTTGGCTTATGTTCTTGCCCTTGCATCAAAATGTACATGCTGACAATTAAAGTGCTGATTATCTTCCAATGGTATGATAATTTATGAAGAATTTTGAATCAAAACATTTGTGAAGGTTGATCCAATCTTCCAAACATATAATGCAGCTTTGCAGAATGCTGCTCAGATTTTGTATTAAGAGAAATAACATATCAGTCTCTGGATTCAGAATCTAGTTACAAATCAGTCCATAACATTGTAAATCCTAGTCATTCTTTAACTAATATATGAGTTTTTTTTTAGATGTTCTGATTTCAAAAACAAATTTGGTGCGAGTCATAATATTTGTACTTCAAATTTATTTTTTAGGTTTCAAGATTTTTTACGCAGTCATAATATTTGGTGCGAGTCATAATATTACGCAGTCCTGTACAGATACTAATAAGTAAGTTTAGTTCGATAGACCGCAACCAGCACAGCTAAGGGAGCAGATGAACTTATCTGAAAGCTTCAAATTGAGCGAGCGTCCGATCACGGCTTCGAAATCTAACATCTATAAAGTTTTAATTCCACAGAATATAAAATAGTGGGCCTTCTTGATAAAAAAGCTCAACAGTGTGAAAGTCCAATGTAAATCGAAAGTAAACAGCATTCGAAGATTTATATGTTATGGAAATCGCACAAAATGGACTCATTACGAAAATTATTTCTTTTGTAAATCTTAAAAGAATATATAGGGAGGTGCTAAGCACTTCAAATGATATAAATTTCAAATGATATAAATTCAATCAGGAGTTAAAGACTGGAGGAAATTCAGATACAAAACTCTAAAGAAAAAGTAAAGAATTCAAGAAGCATTGTATTCAAAATTTCATCACACAAAGCATTTCTTAGCCTGTCAAAACGATATTTACACAACGAGTTGGTTATTCTAGATTAGGCCAGGTCCGCATGATTTTCCAAAGAAAAATACTATATACCCCGTGGCAGGAACTCCTGTTCATAGAAGGTCTGTACTCGGATTCCAGAACGTCGGTCGAGACTGGGTTGGAGGTTTTTCGTAAATTTGAGGTCCCTAGGGAGCGGCGCTCGTATTACGGGTCCACCACGATAATCTCAAAAAAACATTCATTTCAAACCATTGTTCATGAATCTTGATTCATAAATTGACAAAAAGCAGTGAGAATATACCTTTTACAATTACATACTATAATAATAGAATTAGATACCACAGTTTTTTAAAGTTTGAACAGCACTACAGCTTCGCTCCTTACTAATGTTAAACGCTTAGGTCATACAAATAACTACATAACAGCAATGCACCGTTCTGTCAAACAAACTCTTTTTTTTTTCCTGATAAATATTAAATTAAATTAAATTAATAAATATATATATATGTTTTTTTAAAAAAAATGAATATTAAAGGATAGATTTTAATACGCTTAACAACTTCATATTAAAATATTTTTCAAATAATAATCTAGATACGCTTAACAACTTCGTATTTAATTTTTTTTTTAAAACATAATTGTGCATATATATTTTAGAGTGTTTTATGAAATTTTTCTAGAAAATAAAATCTTATTTGAAATAATTTTCGAAAAAAGGACTTTTTTCGGACAAAATCCGTAGATCTTGACCTGTCCAAGATGCCCTCTGTCTGAGATTTGGAATTGACTGAGATGTTCTGATACAAAGAACAGTCACAAACTATAAACAGAGGCGAGACATCGAATTCGTGATTGTCCTTCTAAGTTGGTCCGTGAAATTATGAACTAGAAACACCAAGGTGGTGGGTTCTCTTTTCCTAACGGATCCAACCTGCCCCCTGTTTACAGTTGCACTGGTGGTGGTGGGTTAACAAAGTACCCGTACCGCTGCAAAGCTATCCGTCTGCTTCTGAACCTACAGTAGAGACCCACAGATCCAGCACATCATGTCTGGCTATGAAATGAGAAGCACTTCAAACACGGCTAATCTATATACATATATATAAAACTGGGAGATAAAAATCGTTATGCCACGTGATATTTTGAATAATTTTTTATATGCCATGTGGTATTTGCTCTTATTTTAAACAAGCCATGTGGCATATGTATTAATTAATAGAAATTTATAAAGTCATATAACTTATTTGAAGAATATGGAAGGTCTAATGTTACAAAATAAATATTTAATTAAAATAATAATTTATAAAAATAATTTAAATATAATAAAAATTAGTATAAAAATAATTATATTTTATATTATTTATTATTTATTATTAATTTTTTAGAATAAATTTTTATCATGTACAAAAATTTTTAACATTATTATTTATATGCATAATTATATATATGACTTATAACCGTGCATCGTACGGGTGCAAAACTAGTTAGTACAATACTTCAGTAATTTACATCTGATTTGAATATATATATATATATATATATAAAAGAGTGTTATCATATGTGTATATATTATTATATATACGCATATTGCGAAATGGGTGTTATTGAACTTAATCAGGCCAACTGGATTTAATTTGGTCTAATTGGACCTACTTAAGCGTAACAAAGTGCAATCCTAATCAGTGCATTTCGATAATGCATAAGGACAGTTTGGATAAAATTGGATGTCGACAACGATGTGTGCCTTATAAAATACACATCCCATATTCGATACGGGTGGCCCTAAAATAAAAATAAAAAAAAGACAATTGAAGTGAATTTTTAGCTGAGATTGTTAATGTGATGGCTGGATAGAATGTCAGTATTCCACGTCTAGCTAGGAACATATCAAACGAAAGTTTTACTTCCTGACCGCATTTCTGACCTAATACGGACTAATGAATTGTAAGTAGAAAATAGTATACAGACTAACATCAGAAGTTGGTGCAATGGAAAAATTTCGCCGTGTTATCTAAACCAAAAAAAAAAAAACCTTTTCCTTTGCAGCATTATGGTCATTAATATTATCATAATATGGTCACAAAGTCTTTACATTCGTAACAACTCCGACCCAAAAGGAAAAAAGAAAGAAACTGGAAAAGAAAGAAAAACGTCTCATTTTGCGAATTTAGATATTCATTCTTCCATCCTAGAGTCTCGAAGTGCAGATGTAGAAACATGATGATGATGATGTTCTAACACCTACGTTTAGATTATGTTCATTCTTCCGTTCCAGCCTCTTTCAATTGTGTATAAGAAACTGTAAAAAAAGAAACCAAGGAAAAGCTAGCCAATGCTTAGGCAACCTGTTTTGTAACATGAAAGAGCAATACATCTGATGTAACAAAACAACATTTTTGAGATAAGGCCAAAATTTAGTAAATGCCCCTTTACTATAGACTTTTAGACGCTCATACCCTTCAACTTATTTTGGGACCTTTCATACCCTTCTACTTCAAATTTAGGAACGCGATGTCCTTATTCGATTAATTAGACGGACACGTCACTAATCTTGCAGACGTGGCACTAATTAATATTTTTTATTATTTTTTAACATTAATTAGACATTAAAAAATATCCATGTTTATATTAAAAAAATAATTAAATAATACTTAATTGGTGCCACATCAGCGTAATTAACACCTAAATTCTCTTGAGGGGTATCGCATTCCCAAACTAATAGTAAAGGGGTATGAAAGTCACAAAAATAAGTATAGGAGCATGAGTGCCCAAAAATATATAGTAGAGGGGTATTTACTAAATTTTGGCCTTGAAATAAACAATATGCAGCAATAGTTTGCCTCTATGCTAAAAACTTTAAGATTTCCTGAACTTCACTTAGAAATTTTAAAATTGCTAAAATGGTATCAGCACCAATCCTTTTAGAACCCAAAAACTGCTATGTTTCTTGTATAGTATGCAACATTATAAAAGTAAGCACCAAGAACAATTGGAGAAGTAACAAGCTGAGAGTCTAAAACCAGCCACTCACAAGAAACAGCGAAGAAAAAGGAAAATTTCATTGTAAGTGCAGACGATGGAATCATACAAAGCATACCTGACCGCAGCATTTGTCAAATGATGTTAAGAAGAGCTGTTCATTTTATAGAAAAGAAAGTTTTAGAATCCATACTTATCACTGCTTCGCAACAAGAATCTGCTCCATGTTCAAACCATACTTACTATTGTTAGACTTGATTTAAGCAGGGAGAAATTCCGGCTTCTGCATGATGCGCAACGGAGCATTCCCCAAACAACCCAAGTTGCCTCTCCAATTCTTGCCATCCACCAAGAAAATTCCTTGGAAATTCATGCCTCACTTTAGTAATCAATCTCTTCGCCATCTTCACCTGTCCTCTTTTTACCAGCCCATCGACAAGCAACTTTGTACAACCCCTATCGGGCAGCTTCCCCTGTTTTATCGCATCCATACAAACCTCAGCTGCTACATCAAAATTCCCACTTTTGCACAAAGCATGCATGAAATCATTAAAAGTCTTTGCATTTGGCACACAACCCTTCTTCTCAAAGCTCCTGTAAACCTCCTTAGCCTCATCAAACCTCCGGTGGCGACAGTAACAAGACATTAGATAATTGTAAGTAATTGCGTCGGGTTTCAAACCCGAAGCTTCAATTTCACCAATTAACTCCAAAACAGATTCAGGAGTTCCAACATACGCTCGATTCATAACACGCACATTGTGGGCGGCGACATCCAGGGTTAGATCCTTGGAGATCATTTCATTCCACAATTGCTCCGCTTCGCGCAGCTTCTTCTCTTTATACAGAGAGTCTAGTATCGTAGTGTACATGACAATGGTGGGCTGTGTTCCTTTTTTCTGCATTTCTTCTAGGAGGTTGATCGCCGAAGTTGAATTGCGAGATAAGCAGCGCGATTTGATGAGGATTCCGTAGGAGCTCTCGTTTGGTGAGATGGAGAGTGAGTTGGATAGAGAGGAGTAGAGATCGGGAACGCGGCGGTGGAGCGGAGGGTGGCGATTGAGGGCTGAGAGCAGCGCGTTGAGGAAGAGTGCTGTGGGTTGGGAGGGGAACGAGCGGAGGGTATCGACGGCCGCGTCGACCATGCCAGCAGTGGCGTAGGCGATGGATATAGAGGCGGCGAAGGACTCGTCAGTGGAGAATCGAGGGTCAGATTTGAGGGGTTCGAGCAAGGAAGAGATCTCAGAGAAGCGGCCGGCGCGAGCGAGGTTGCGGACTGTGGCAGGATCGGCGGCTACAGGAAAGGGACGGGAGGTGGCGTTTGTGGAGAGGAGGCGGACCAGACGGCGACGAGCGGCGGAGGATACGATCGCCATTTTCTGTGGGTTGTGGTGGTGCTGATGGAGCTGGGAGTGGATGAGAGAGTGTTAGGGTTTTGGTGTTACTGAGTTTGCAAGAGGTGAATTGATTTGCTGCAGTCAGACGGTACTAAAAAGTTTTTAATATAAAATTTTAACTTTTAATAAAGTTTAATTTTTTAAATTTTAATTTTTTTGAGAAATATTTAAATAATCAGTACTTAAAATTTTAGTTGGTTTTAAAATAAATTTAGAAATTTATTAAATTTTAGTCTAAATATTTATTAAAAAATTTATATAAAAATTATAAATTTTATTAAATTTATAATTTAATTGTTACAAATTTGTTTTAAAAAAAAAATCTAAGTATGACTTATATGGTAAATTATGCGGACGAAAATAAAAGAATCATCAGTCCTGATGAAAGAGAGCTGGGTGGGCACAGTTTGACGGACTCTACGGATCGATCTGCGAGAAATGAAAATTCAAAACAGATTTAATATTAAAATTATTATGATTTAAAACTAACTTTCGGCTTAAAATAATTTTACAAATATGAAAAAAGTATTTCAAAACTGATAAACATTCACGAAACTACATGAAACATTTTTGGAAATTTTTTAATACATTAGACCAAAGATTAGTCATTTTTATTATGATTTATATAACTTTTATTGCCAAGGCAGCTATTATTTTTTTAAAAATTATTTTGGAAAAAATTATGTTCTTTATAGACTCACCTTATAAAACTGTTACAATAGATATATTCATCGCTGGCAATCAACTATATTTTATTAATCAGACGGTCGAATACCACAGAATATACCAGCTCAAAAGCTTGCTTTAATTCTTATGGGTTACAAAAAGAAATATTTTTCAATACTAATAAAAAAACGTTTGCAATAATAGAAATATATTTATTGATGGAAATCCCTTATATTTTTACTGACCAAAAAAAATCCAATCTCACAAAATAGATAGACTCAAAGGCTTGCTTTAATTCTTATGGGGTAACAAAAGAAATAAATTGCTCAATACTAGTAAAAAAGACGTTTGCGATAATAGAAATATATTTATTGATGGCAATTACCTTGCTTACCGAGAGAATCAAATCTCACAAAATAGACGGGCTCAAAGCTTGTGAGATTTAAATAACTTTTTCTATAATAATAACAAAGACATTTGTGAGATATAAAATTTGATATTAAAAATCTCGGCAATCTATCTTAGACTCTTTGTAAGGAGGTTCCAATTTGGCATCCTGTATGGTTTTATTTTTATTTTAACACGACCACAAAGTGGAATAGGAAGGAACCGAAAATCATACTTGTGAATCCACCATCAAACTTGGATTATTTGGTCATGACTGAGCGTTTATCCATCGCAGCAAATTAATTTTGTCTAAACTGTCAAGTTAGATTTATATCTTATATCTCAATCAGAAACAAAGAACGCGTTAAGATAAAATCTCTTCAAATTAATATTACTGAAATTCGAATATCCGATATATCATTTACGAGGCCATACCACAGCTCCTCCTAGCACCCATACATACAAACTGACTGGACTAACGCTGATTAATTTTACAGCAAAACTTCAGATAAATGAAACAATTCTCCTAATCATAAAGTATCTCGCAACCTCATTTTACTTTCCGCCACTATTTTTCTTTCCAATTTTTAGTAGTAGAATCACACCCAATACTAAATAAATAAACAAAATAATGATAATGACATTCGGCCTTTTAAAAATAATAGTTACACATTTTAATCTCTGAAATTACGAAAACACGTAATATAACGGTGTACGAGTGCGTCACATCAGCGCGAAAATAAATTTTTAAGTACTAAAATACAAGACGTAAATTTGACGGATTGATATGCAATTATTTCAAAAAAATATCTGTCAATTATAATATTTATTTAAGTCTGCTGCACGCGTGCGGGGCCCACTAGATCAATCCATAGCGATAGGGATCTATCATTTAACGGCTATCTAGCGTCCGTCACCTCTTCTGTGACAGTACACCGTGATCTCCGTTTCCCGCATCCGACGCCTACGGTGGCATGTTCGTAAATATGTCTGAACACTAAGGTCTTTAAAAGGCCACCCACTGTCACTCATTAGCTCTTCATCTTCGGTGTCTCCGTAACTGTGCCGGTGAGCATTATCGCAATCCAGGTACCGATCTCGAGGAGTTCCACCATTTTTAAATTCCATGAATGCATGTTCGTTTCTCGTTTGTATCGGAATTGTCTGTATTTTTTTTTCTTATATTTTTCGGTACTCTTGGAGAAATTTGTCTCGTGGCCTTCTTGTGGCCTCTTCAGCGAATAAGATAATTGAGATGCGAGGTCACGTGAACACTCCAGCGAATCTCGATTTTCTTCGACCTATATAGTCGGTGTCGCCGATCGCAATTATCACTTCTGCAGGGGATTTCTCTCCGGCGACGCCGAGCCCAGCTAGCGTCTCGTCCGGAATAAGTCGCATTTTAAATCGTCAGTATAATTTATTTGTTACTTTTTGTGGGTTAATCTTTTTGTTTTTTTTGGTGGTGCTGCAATGATGATTGAGATTGTGTTAAGCAGCTTGTTTGTGCAAGATGATTCTGCTAGAAAAAATTGTCTAGATTGTTAGATGGTGGTGTTATGCTTTGATCTGAAATTATTTCTTGGCCAATTTAACGGAGAGTTGATGTGGTTGTCACTTCCATTGATCGTAACTGTTGTTATCACATCTTCCAGATTCTCCGTGCTCAGAATCTTCCTTTTACTTCTCAAACAGATTTGGGACTCTTTAATAACAAACGGTGCTGTTTGTATAAATGTGTAACTGTAAACCATTTACTACTGCCCTGATTCTGGATTTTTACACATGCTGTTGATTTTTCTTATTATGTGGACCTAAAGTGTTTCAACATTTATGACTGCTTTAGATTTGGTGTGGGGCTTTGCTAGGCTGTTGATAAGCTGTTGCTTTCGGGTAAGTATAAAGGCTTGCTTGGTTGTTGCAGTGGAAAATGCTACTTATCAAGGTTGTTCTAGCCCTGATTTGCATCAAGGCTGATGTGGCAGCCAACCATTGGTAGTATTGGGTGGCAAGATCTAATAAAACATTACCCAATGGCTAACTGTCATATCAGTCTTGATGTAAATCAAGACCAAAATTGTCTGGATAAATAGCATTTCCCTACGGTATTTTAGACCGGTGGAACAATTATCAACATATCTTGGGGGAGAGTGATTGAAAAGGTAATGTGATTGTTTTCAGCCTGGCGCATGTTATCCATAAACCTGAGAAGCATGTGAGATCTTTACTCCAACAACTATGGGATTGTTTTCAGCTCCTTTCTAGTAATGTGAGTTTGTGCATGCTGGGTTATGCTTCTCCAAAGCTTGCTGCTGTTCTTCTTTTGAACGAATTGGCGATAAAAAAATGAGTAACATGAGGTCATAAAATCTGCTGGTTAAAAGGAGGTAATGTGGGAGATTTTGCTCTTCTAGTAAGTAGATAATAATAAAACTTTTGTAGCTGAATGGTTTGAAGACTTCTTCAGCGTCCTCATGTAGTGCTTATATGGGGGCAAGCAGGCAATTCTTTAGATGCATATCCACAGGTTCTTTAAGGGCTTACAGGTTTTTGAATGTGTTTATAGGTTACTGTTGCACTCCACCAGCTGCTAGCCAGAAATTGAGGGTGTGTAGTCACGGAAGGATAATATTTAATAGTAGCACTTGGCTATGGTTCTAGAGGGAGTTAACTACCCATACTATCCATTTTGAGCGACGAAAAAATGTGAGATGACATGAGGGCGCTTGTGGAATTAAGTATGTTGGGCCCTCATGTATGGATGGGGTTTAGCTTCCTACATGAGACTCGCGGGGGTTAAGCCCACCTTTTGTGGTGGGTTAAGATTTAGTCCTGCAGTAAGGGTAGATACCCTGTTCTTCTTTTATGAGACATATGAGTTAGACTTAAGGGATGTCAAGGGTGTAACTTGCCTAACATTATAGGAATAGTAAACTCTAATGTGTGGAAGCTATATATCACAATGCATTAAAACTCGATCATTTATTGGCCCTTTGTCAGGAGCACGTGGAATTAGTAAGGTGTATTCATTCGCCAGTGTACTTTTTTACAAGGAATCATGATACAATATTGGTTAGCTATTAAAAACAAATATAATCATATAAATATTTATAATATGTACTAGTAAAGGAAAATTGAGTTTAAGCAATGGAAGGTGTGTCCAAATTATGAAATTATCAGTGTCCATTCTTCATTTGTTGGTTCTAAACCCATCTGGCTGAAATGGCTTTTTAAGTCCCGTAGCAAGCTTTCTATCGTAATTAAAAGGATCGCGTGTGAACTGTAATAAGTGATGCATGTGCAAAAATGTCCGAATAAACTCTATTTAGTTTGTTATGAAAAAATAAGTAAAGTTGCTGAAAATTAGCTAGATCCGACATTGCTGCACTCCTTGTTATCTAGAAAGCAGTTTAAACTTTAAAGTTTTTTAATTAAAACCTTCAAGACTGACAGTACGTATTCGTGGATAATCTCTTTGGAGGTGGAGATGACCTAACTCCCCAAGAGTTGTTCTTGGGGATCCACTATTGGGTTGTCCTTTACTGAAATTTCTAGCTAGGTTATGGTTGTACTTGTTTCCTATAATTTATACTTGTGCTTCCAATTTTCAAGTTTTCTTTACAATGGCAAGCGAGGTTTTCCTAGAAAGTATCGGTACATTTTTCGAGGTGAACTAGCTAATTTGTTACGCTAGGGTATCTTGTTCTTACCAAAAAGGTCAAAGAAGTTATGCAGACCAGTTTCATATCTTAATACTGATCTAGAGAAGTGCTTAATCTTTAGGTAACTTAAGTCTGATCTATAACCTTTTCATCTAAATCAGGAACACAAATGTTTTTGCTTGAAATTTTTTGCCTTTGATGTGTATCATTTACCTCATCCCATATGTTACAGCTGCACCAATGAAGTTAGCATCTATAATACTATCTGTTCTTGTTCATTCACTTTGGACGTTTCTAGCTCTTTCCTTGTCTTGAGGTCTTGCAGTCAAAACAATATGATATATATTTGAAATTTAAGATTATTTATGAACTTAGTTTTATTGTTAGTGTCAATTAGCGATTATTTGGAGCTAACTTTAGAGCACTGCAACAATTCCCACAACAGATCATGAAACATTATCCAAGCCCCACTGAGACAATTCAAATGATGCTGTCCAATACACTAATCTTGGTATGGGTTTGGCAGTATTTCTGGTCCATCTTCTTACCATCAAGCATTGCTATAATGCTCTAAACAATGCCAAATTTCAAACACCAATACCTAGGCTATTCAAGAGATACTATCCAATTCACAACTTGCGATGGAGATTTGTGTAGTTTTTATGGTTGAACTTGCTGTCATCAAGCATTTTTTGAGTCGCGGTTAATTAAGAGTTTATTTGGAGCAACATATATTGCATGGTTTTCGGTGCTGGTCGGCGCAGCCCGTGCTAGACGGCACGTGCCTATTCCGGCAGTTGTTGGCTCAGCAGGGGACGTGCCGAAAAATTTTATATTTGAATTTTTTAATTAATTATATTTTTATTTTTTTTTAAAAATAACATCTAAATGTATATCAGCACGGCGCCATTAGCACGTGCCGGAATCTGAATTTACTGAAAGTTGGCTTAACTCGGAACATAAAACCTTGATCTATTGTAGATTCACTTGAAAAATCTGTGCATGTAATTATGAGAACTTTATGATATGTCAGTGGTTAAAATTTAGTATTTGCAGTTTAGGCCTCAACACTAAATGCCACTATACTTATAAATTCTTTCCATTGTGAAACTCAAACATCGCGCTTCAGTAATAACATCTGTAGCGCTGGCTATATTCTTGTTATCATACTAAATTATGTGGCTATTTTCATGAAAACCTCATGAATGGTCTAATACTGGAAGGCTGAAAGCTGTTCATTTTTTTTCGATATCTTGTGCGAGTCGTTCTACTCAAGAGGATGTTCTGGTGAAGTTCTCTCTTTGATATACAAGTTGATGTACCATTGCAAATTCTCTGAGCTCTCACTAGCATAGAGAGTTTGGAGGGCATCTGGTCAAGTAACTTCTTATATGTTCATCTGCTGCATAACAGTTTGTTAGCATCACTGCATTACTTGTTTTTTTTTTTCAGGTTTTTGAATCATGGCTGACCTTGAAGAACCTCTTCAACCAAGACCCAAGAGAAAGAAAGGTTTGGTGGATTATCTAGTGCATTTTAGATGGATCGTCGTCATATTTGTTGTCCTTCCGATCTCGTTCACTATGTACTTCCTTACATATCTTGGTGACAAAAGATCCGACATGAAATCATTTAAGACCCGTCAGAAGGAACATGATGAGAATGTCAAGAAGGTTGTTGATCGCCTCAAGCAGAGGGACCCAAAGAAGGATGGACTTGTCTGCACTGCTAGGAAGCCATGGATTGCTGTTGGCATGAGAAATGTTGACTATAAACGCGCAAGACATTTTGAGGTTGACCTCTCAGATTTCAGAAACATCCTTGACATTGACAAAGAGAGAATGATAGCTAAGGTTGAGCCTCTTGTTAATATGGGGCAGATCACCAGGGTGACAGTTCCAATGAATCTAGCTCTTGCAGTTGTCGCTGAGCTTGATGATCTCACAGTTGGTGGCCTCATAAATGGCTACGGAATTGAAGGGAGCTCTCACATCTACGGTCTTTTCTCTGACACAGTTGTGGCCATGGAAGTGGTGCTGGCAGATGGACGTGTTGTAAGGGCTACAAAAGATAATGAGTACGCCGACCTTTTCTATGCAATTCCATGGTCTCAAGGAACACTAGGGTTCTTAGTTTCTGCTGAGATCAAGCTCATTCCTGTCAAAGAATACATGAGAGTGACTTACAAGCCAGTTTGGGGAAACCTACAGGAGCTTGCTCAAGCTTATGCTGATTCGTTTGCACCTCGGGATGGTGACCCTGCAAAGATCCCAGATTTTGTTGAGGGAATGATCTATACCCCAACGGAGGGTGTAATGATGACTGGTAGATATGCTTCCAAGGAAGAGGCAAAGAAGAAGGGTAATAAGATCAATGAAGTGGGTTGGTGGTTTAAAACATGGTTCTATCAGCACGCACAGACGGCACTTAAAAAGGGCGAGTTCGTGGAGTATATTCCCACTAGGGAGTACTATCACAGGCATACACGGTGTTTATACTGGGAGGGAAAGCTGATTCTACCGTTCGGTGACCAATGGTGGTTTAGATGGCTTCTTGGTTGGGCAATGCCTCCCAAAGTCTCTCTCCTCAAGGCCACGCAAGGTGAAGCTATTCGGAACTACTACCATGAGAAACATGTTATCCAGGATATCTTGGCTCCTCTGTACAAAGTTGGTGATGCTCTCGAATTTGTTCACCGTGAGATGGAGGTAATTGTTCTTTCCTCATTTTCTACTATGATATAAAAACTCTGTTTTTCTGTTATAGAGGTCCCTGAATTTGTCCCAATTTTGTTTTAAGTTCATGCATGAACTGAAACATGTGCTGCTTAAAAGTGAACTTTTTTGGGTGAAATTTGGGAGCTCTAGCATTACTCAGCACCCAAACTTTGACCTAAAAAATCAAGCACTTAAAAGTTAAAACATGAGATATCGACCATCGCTACATGATCAAAATAGCCTAAAACACATCCTAAAATGTGATCCAAAGAACATGATTTTTTTCATTCATCTGGAGTTTCTTGGATGTATTTTTTTTGCGATTCGGATAAAAAATACATGAAGCAGCGCTTTTGTTACTCCATTCATAAATTTCTTCTCAAGTCCCTACTTTTACCGCCAAGTGATACTCCAAAATCCTGTGTGTAGATATACCCGATCTGGGTGTGCCCCCACCGCCTGTTTAAGCTTCCAGTGAAAACGATGGTATATCCCGAGCCAGGCTTTGAACAACACCACAGGCAGGGCGACACGAGCTACGCCCAGATGTTCACGGACATCGGTGTGTATTACACACCTGCTGCCATTTTCCGCGGTGAAGAGTACGACGGAATCGAGGCTGTCCGCCGTCTGGAAGAGTGGATGATCCAGAACCACTGCTTCCAGCCCCAGTACGCGGTCTCTGAGCTTACCGAGAAGAATTTCTGGAGGATGTTCGAAGGGTCCCACTACGATTACTGCAGGAAGAAGTACGGTGCCGTGGGGACTTTCATGAGCGTATACTACAAGTCCAAGAAAGGAAAGAAGACTGAGAAGGAGGTGCAGGAGGCCGAGCAGGCCATTGCCGAGCCTGCTTACGCAGAGGAATGTTAAAGTTTGAACCGCATTACAATTTGGTTGCAGGCTCACGAAGAATCTATCTTTTCTAAGCTTGTGAGGTTGTTTTTAAGTTGGATCTTCGGTTTTTGTCTTTGTTATCCGACTGTACTCTGGAATTCGCATGTATTAATCAGCATCAGGTTAGAATTTGGTGTTATCCTTGTCTATTTGAGTATTGTTAGGCTCGTGAAATTCATTTGAAACTTGAGTAATGCTAGACTCACGAACTATCGCCGGCTCGGTAGATAGTTCATGAACTGTTACTCATGTGTTTGTGTCTCGTCTGCCGTAATATGGAATAAATTGTTTTTCAAATTTAAGAAAAGATTATGAAGGTTGTCGTAATCTTCTGTATTTGGTGTGAAAGCTTTGTTTTGTTATCTCAAAAAAAAAAAAAGTAAATAAAAGTTGTATTTGGTACGAAAGCTTTGTTTTGCCATCTCAAAAAAAAAAAAAAAAAAAAAAAAAAGAAAAAAAAGAAAAAATTTGCCGAGATCGGGGCTTGTCGGCGCCTGCTTGGCCCCTCGGAGACGATATCCCTACCTCTCCAAAATAAATGCGGTATCAAGATTTAGGGAGAGATATGAACACAAAACAGTAAGTGCACTGGTCCGGTCGTTTTTATTGGCCGTAGTTGTTTTTGTCAAAATGAGACCAAGCTGGACAACAGATCCAAGGTACGGGAAAGAGTTGCATGGATGATGAGAGCCTAAGCAAGTACACCAACACTACCAACAACAGGATGCAGCTTGAAGACGTGATATGTATTAGTAAAAATATTAGATGTGCTTTTAAAGTATGAAAAGTGGAAGAATATTTAGTAAATATCATCATTTAAACTGGGTGATCAAAACTATTGTACTATGTGGCATCTCAAGTAATTGGTGATTTATTATTTGATATTTGTTCTCTTTTTAAAAAAACAATGGGTATTTGTATTAACTGATAAAAATTTAAAAAGTAATATAACTAATTTAAAAGATATAAAAAGTCAAAGAGAAAAATTAAATATATTTAAGTTAATCAAAATAAATTTACATACATACATTATTTATGTAAAAATAATTATATATATATATATATATATATATATACTATTTTATGTTATGTGTTAAATAATTTTAAATATATTATATAATATTTAATTTTAATCTAATATTGATAATAAAATATAAATTTTTTATATAAAATTAAAATTATAAATAAAAATAATAAGTTTTTAAAGTTTATTGTTGTATATTATTAACTCATTGAGTCATTGTATACAAAACTAGTTTTGCTTTTTTAAAAATTTGCGTACGTTGGCGGTGCACAACCGTTCCCAGCTATCTGGGTTCCGCGCTCTCACGTGGGCGCGCACCGAGAAACCCGTGTCCCCCACGAGTCCGATCCACCTCCAGCTCACCGTCCCTTACGCAAATCCAAACCGCCCGCTCCCATCTTAAACCATCACAGCCGTTGATAACTACTTCCTTCGCCTCATTCCGCTGTGTGGGCCCCCGCACGAGTCACCGTCCGGCTGCCTATAACTTATCGACTCCGTCCTATTCTTCTGCCAAGTTTTAAAATTCGAGGGAGCACGAGGAGCACGACGAGCACGAGATCTGTTGAATCAGGCAGGCGGCGCCCACGGTATTGTTCTCAGATTCAATCTCCATTTCCCATTAATTTCTAGTATTACGAGGGTAAGTCCCCCAGTTTACCTATAATCTTGAGTTGTTTCAGCAATCTAGATCTGAGCTTCATTTTCTATTTTTACTTTTAAGTTTGTAATTTGTCAAGGATCTGTGTTTTTGTAGTGTTAAAAGTGTGCGGTAGTTGTTTTCTTAGGCTGATCACTTATTATGATGTTGTAGGACGCTGTTAGTATGAGGAGCAGAACGCTTCTGTTGACAGACGAGGTCGCGTTCGCCGCGAACGCGGTGTTGGCGGCGGCGAGGGAGATCGAAGCCGTCGTTGCAGATGATGCGCTTGTCATCACGCAGGCCACAAGTTTAGGTGATTATATTTCTTCGTTTATTTTGTGTGTAGCTTGGTATATGTGATCAAGAAGAGACTTGGTTGGTTAGTAATTCATATTAAGAACAAGTTCAATGCAGTTTAAACTGTCTTTTGTTTGTCATTTCACTATGTGGAATTTCAATTTTAGTTAGTAGGCGAGAGCTTTTTGATGCTGCTCACTTGAAATGCAATTTGCAAGGGGTTGTTGAAAAATTCCCTGCTTCTCAAAACTTAAACAAATCAACCCTCAAATGAAAACGCTAAATTAGCTTCACGGAAATATTTAGTTTATTTTGGAATATTTTTTAAGCTCCGCGGGGAACATTAAGATAGCTTGCCGGAAACACTTCAGCCCGAACACTAATACAAGTATTGGCAACACTTCACTAGCCATATGGAATTCTAAACTAGCCGTTTGGAAGACTATAACACTTTTGAATTTCCGACCAGGAGTTTCTCTTTTTTTATTAGAAGTTAAAAGGTAAGGGCTGATTTGTATTAGTTTTGAAAAGTAGGGGCTTTTTTAATATTGTTGTTTTTTGTTTCTTGTGCATGCCTAGTTCTGTAGAAATCGCCAAACGTAATTTTCAGAAGACTCATTTGGGAGGCTCTGTACTATCGTTGTTTAGTGAAAAATTGCTTTGGAGGTGTATTCAAGTTAGCAACTAGTTCTGTAAAAGCGAATGTATGGTGAAAATAAGAAGAAATCGGATTTTAGTTGACTTTATGCAACTAAACATGCTATAGGAAAGCTTAAGTCTATCCAAAATTTCTCTCTCATTCTGTTTTTGTCTTCTTGTTTTCTATAACTTTATGTCGTTATTATGACCTGTTAGATTCGTTCTTTAGTTGATGAAGTCCGTGATGGATTTCTCCAATTCAAGCAATAAAATGGCAAATATTCACTGAGTCCAAGACTGAATGAAAGCAGGTAGCAGTGAGATGTAAATATGTAAAAGGAGATTTTAAGAGTGAATGGCTTGTCCGCATGGCAGCCCATTGGAGTGTTGTCTCCATAGAGATTATAGAACTAGATTCCTATGAAATGGATTTGAGAAACTGCTTTGATGAAAAAACTGACTGAATGCAGTAGGTTTAATTTCACCAAACAAGTACATATTTAGATGCCTTAATTACTTCAACAATCCAAAATGTGTAGCAGGTATGCTGTGCCAAAAACGAAGCATGAATAAGTCTTTCTAGCAGTGGCTGTTTCGTTGCTTCCTTCATAATAGATTGAATGGTGCTTACTCGAATGGATATCGTCGAGTTTTCTTTGGTTGCTTGAGGAACCTCCTATATGTTATAGACTTTGTTGTGCCTAATAAGAAGCACTAATGCAATCGCCTGAATCCTGAAACTAGTTACTATTCTATTAGACTCTTGATTTTCACTGAGGTTCAATTAATTTTGCTTATTATGTTGAAATCACTTCCTTGCTGGAAAATATTTTATTCTTTGTTGAACTAACTTCTTAGAGACCTCTATCTTTTCAACCTTTGAAAAGTGAACACGAAATCTGTATTCTTCAGGAGGAAAGCTGCCTGTTGATTCAACCACGATGGATATCGTTATATGTGTGGCAAAAACACCTGAACTGACTAGCAAGCAGTGGCTTGAAGAGATAGGCAGGATTCTGAAACCTGATGGGAAAGTTCTAATTCAGATTTATGTATCCTCCATCGAGGAAGCAGAAAAGGTATTGAACCATACTAGGTTAAATGTTATGATCTGCTCCGTTATATGATTCTTAAGTACCTTTCGAGATGTTTATAGTATTCATATGTGCAGCAAAGCTCCCTTCTGGATCGCAAAGTTATAATGGCTGGGTTTTTAGACGTACAAGCTGTCGAAGCTGGTGCGTTTTTATCCTCTAGTGGTGATAAATTTTTTACGGTAGGCGAACTTCAATTTTGCAGTTCTTGTTCAACCACATGATTGCTTCATGCTTGTTGTCGGCTCTTAATACTACAAACTCTTCAGGTCAAGGGAAAGAAGGTCTCTTGGACAGTGGGATCATCATTTGCCCTTAAGAAAGCTGCGTCTATCCCCAAAATCCAGTTTGATGATGAGTCAGATTTGATTGATGAGGATAGCCTCCTTACCGAAGAAGACTTAAAGAAGCCGCAACTGCCACCAGGTACATGCATACATCATAGATCTGTTGGTATGCTGTTTTTGTTGAGTTCCTTTTGATGAACACTATCATGCAGTTGGAGATTGTGAAGTTGGACCTACCAGGAAAGCCTGCAAGAATTGCACTTGTGGCCGTGCTGAGGCCGAAGAAAAAGTGGCGAAGCTGGGCGTGACTGCTGAGCAGATTAGCAATCCTCAATCTGCATGCGGCAATGTGAGTTGCCTTATTTATTTTTTTTTTTCTAGTAGATGGCCAGTTGCTATTACCTTTTGACAATAAACTACTTTGCAGTGTGGGCTGGGGGATGCATTTCGGTGTAGTACGTGTCCGTACAAAGGTCTCCCTCCATTTAAGCTTGGCGAAAAGGTATTGCAATGAGTTTAACCGATCCTCGATAGTTTATATTGCTTTTTATTGATTAAAATAATTTTTACCAGGTTTCTCTTTCCGAAAATTTCCTTGTTGCTGACGTATGAAGTTTAAGCGGGATGAAGCATATGCAAAGCACAACTAACTTTTTAACTGCTTTCCTTTGTGTTTCTTTGAGCTTGTCCTGCTAGCTTTGTTAAGAATCTTTAGAATATATTGGATTCAGTCTACATTGAATTCCATTCATCGCTACTGATTTTTAGGACAAGCTCGGGTGTTTCTTGTGCAACTCTGGGGTCATTTTCTGGGGAAATGTTTGTTTGGACGTTGCATTTTCAGAAGCTGTATGCTTGTAAAACTGAAGTGTTTTTTGACCATATAGTTCATAGATAGAAGTTTGCGCAACACAGTGCTTCTGATTTATCCAGTATTAGATCTTTCCTATTCTTAATTGTGGACTGGTCGTGATGCTAGATGTTAACCGTTGGTAGTATGAGATGCTAATGTTCTCATATGTCGGTGTTGACATTTTCCTCGTCGGTGAAGTTCCTCCAAGATATCCTTTGTCTTTGTTCTGCATTTTCTACGTGGCTTATGCATGCATTCTTTATGTCCATGTTCTATGGGAAGCAATATTTATTTATCTTTTTCTTCCCTATAATTAATCTTATTCTATTTATTTTATTTATTTTTGTGTCTATATTTTTTTAATTCTATTTTTAATATTATATTATACGTGTGTGGTCGTGCTTGTGTTGTACATACATGGTGTCATTTTGTGTCCTGTGTACTCATGTGCTTGCTTATCCGTATGATTTGGATATGTTTTTACTGGTCGAGTGTCATACGAAAATAGTCTATGTCGGAATATAACTACGTATATCTATCATTTTCAAACTTTACAGTGATTGGACTTGACTGGTATGTTGTTGTCACGGCTGCTGCTGTATGGGGAAGCAAATTTGGATATAGATTGTCGGAACATGGCAGATAATTGCTAATGCCAGATGATTTCGATTTATGATTTCATCGTGGTGTTAAAATCTTATTCAGCTAGTATGCTTACATCTGCGTTATGTGGATGGTGAATTGTGAAATCGTAAAGAATAAAAAGACGATCCAGGCACGATTTTTTTTCTTTTTCTTCTTCTTCTTTTTCTTTTTTTTTTTTTTCTTAATTTTTTTTTATTGGTGGGGGGAGGGGATAAATTAGATGATGTGCTGCTTTTAAATGAGGGGCTTTTACATATCAGTATTCCGTTTCTTTTTTTCGCACTTTTCAGCATCTAAAAATACGTTTTTAGAAAGTGATTTACGGGCTCTCAAAAATAGAGGGATAATACGCAATTTTTCCTTTAAACGAACCATGCTGTGTTTGCAAGTGTATGGAGTTTTGGAGAGGTTCTGGTAGCCCGAGTGCCATCCACCAACAGTTCGAACTCGTCGGAGGCTTGTTTACGGTGGAGTTGGAAACTGGGACATACCGAATATTTATCTTTATTATTAAGACTTGAGTATACTTGTGGCTAAACAGAGAAAAGAAATTTTGATGATATTTAAAATTTAGTTATAAATTATTTTATACGTGTATATAGGGAGTAATTTGAGGTGTTCATAGGTGTTTTAAAAAACTTGCAAGCATCTCTAAACATTTAAATATTTCATATGAAATTTTGAAAAAAAAACACTTGAGATCACTCGCTGAAACTTTAACTTAAACTTCAAAGGGAAAAGTCATCGGCCAATTTAGAGTCATACAATCACCGTTAATGGTGTTACTGGAATTGATAATTTTAGAATAAACAGCATCTGAGCAGTTTAATCTGAAAATTTATGTACGTTTTTCATTTACTTCAAAATCAGTTCTAAAATTAAAAAAAAAAAATGAATAAACTTTTGAATAAAATCAGTTCATTGAATAAAATTTTGTACGGTTCAGCCGACGCTGCAATTTTTTATATTAGAATTTAGAAATAATACGGATGCATTATAAAGTCTTGGGAGTACTTTGACCTTTGGACTGTATTAAACTATGAATCAACTAAACCCGAGGATTTAAACGTAAAAAGATCTCGATATTGCGAAGAGTACCGATCTCTAGGCAATCCGGTCGCCGGCCGGGGCTGCAATTACTTGCGAATTTCCAATTCTCATGAGCCCACCTCCGAACAACAAACAAAACAAGGTGTTGCCGTTGAATTTTTTGATTTTCCAAAACCCTAATTGAACTGGGAGGTCTTCTCATCTTTTCTCTCCAAAATCCTACAATTCCTATAATCTGAGATTTCTCCATCATAATCCATCAAGTAATTCCGTCAGTTCGTTGGCATCTGAAGACGCAAATGAGTGCTGCGAAGATGAACGAAAAAATAGTAAGCTAATTAATATATTGCTCAATTAAATTTTAGTTTTCTTGGTTAGAAAAAAATGCTCCTTTTTCTAGGTTCCTTGTTGTTGCCAATTTCGAGTAGATAGGAAGTTCAAATTTTATGATTATGAATTAGTTTGGCCAAAAAAAACAAAAATCTGTTTTAGATGTCTACAAGAACAACATCTAGACGTGGCCAAAACTCATTTTGAGATATTTTTGGGACAATGAACAACTGAAGTAGTTCTAAATGTGTTTTGTAAATGCCAAAAAATATGTTTGACATGCTGACAAAAGTCGCTGTTAAAGGCGAAAAATTTATTTTGAACATAGATTTTTGGTGTACCATTAGACATGTTTGAACATTTTTGCAGAAAAAGAAGTTGTAAAACATAGTTAAGCATATCACTTTGTAGAGAAAATGGGGGGTGGCGTGTATAGGCTGTTCCTATAGACGGGGTCAAAGGACTTTTTTTTTTTAGTTTTGGTGTTCTTCGAATTATTAGCTTAAGTTGTAAAGAATTATGTATGTTTGACTGTAACTCATAGGTGTTTATTCTTGGGTCAACCAGAGCAAAGTGATATAGGTTAATGACATGTACTTTGTAGTTAGTTTTGTCGGCCATGAAAAGTCAGATGCCTTTCTTCAGGTCAAAAAGGATTAGACTACTAGATTTGGACCTGATAAATTGTGTGGTGGAGTCTAGTAGAAGTATTTTCGAGCATTAAGATGTAATATCTTAGTTATTTTTATTAAATGTGCAAGGTTTTAGTGTGTGTAGATTGGTGCTGTAAAGTGTCATGAAAACATGGTATTTATGGAAGTTGTATGGAATGCACCTGTTTCAATGTGATAGTTTGTAGTTATAACGTGTTTGAACCTCCTCTCACGTTAGATGAGCATCTTGTGAGAGGAGAGGTTCCAGGGAGCATTATGAAGAGTTAAGAGGCTTCTAGGATGTTTTATGCCCTTCAATTCCTTTTTGCTTCCTCCAATGAGAACCACACTTTGAAAATTTTTTCCTGCTCTAGTTCACGGATGACTCTTTTCTCTATTTCTGTTTTTTTTTATTGATGAAGAGTTTTGATCACAAAGAGCTCATCGCATGGTAAGACAATGGAATCACATATTTGGAGAAATCATCTCCCATCCGAGCTGCATTTAATTCTTAAACATATTAGATTGGCGGACATACAAAATGGTGAGAGTCAGAGCCTCTTGGTATATTCTTTATAAGCATAACATGTTATAACTTGTCATTGGATGGTTGAAATTTAAAGTCCAATTTGCTTTATATGAGTTGCATGTAGGAAATAGGGTCCAGTCAGAGCCTCTGCCGTGTTAGATCTACATACATTTTTGAATATTGTGGCGTTTATGATGCAATATGGAAAGCCTTTGGTTCGAGTTTACGCTGGTAATGGAGGAATAATGGCCATTTCTAAGTTCTAACCTCAAATGGCTTATGGCTATTCATTTTACCAACATAGACGGTATGGACTTTGACAAATGTGTTAGTCCGCCAAGTCCCTTTTTTGTTGAAAAAGTCACTGAAAGTGGTTGCTTTTGTTGCACGTCTTCATTAAATTCTTTTGAGCTTGGTTAAAGTCATATTAACAAGATATATTGTTTTGAAGTTAGATCAATAGCCTCATAAATTCAGACTCTTTTACAGGAAGAGCATCATATAGCATGCATATCCGAGGAACGTGAGGAAACATGTTGGGGTTGCGGCTTGCGTCTTATGCTTGCTTCTTATTCACCTGTTTTCAAGTGTGGATGGTGTGGCGCGATAACCAATCAAAAACAAACTTCTAGAAACTCTGACAGTGCATGTTTTTCTCGGTGGAGATGTTTCAGGGATCGGTTCCTTGTCTCAGTTCTTCTCTTCTTCATGTTCTTTGTGATATGTAAGTCATACGGATCTTCCACATTAAATTGATAACTCATGTATATTCCACATTTTATATGTTGTACGAAATTTTGCATTTTTTTGGCAAAAGTATGTTATTAGTAAACCGAACTTTCATAAAATGTGCTCTCATGTCTCTGAAGTTTCACTTTTGATGCCACTGACCTCTCAAAAACAGGCTCCAATGCATTGTGACAAACTATCATAATTCCATTGGTTTTGGCTTTTGGTTGTTTAATGTGATGGAATTTCAAAGATTGCCACAGCTGGTAACATGCCATGTTAGCATAAGTAACTGTCTAAACTAAATTACTAAGAAGGCTCTTAATCGAGGATGGCTGGGTTTGCAAGGGTAACTGAGCCTAAACTTCGAAAGTTTAGGGCATCAAATGGCCAACCGAAAGTTCAGGGACATGGGAGGCCTTTTTTTTTTGCATACGTTAGTTTTTTCACATTTCTCAGATGACAATTTTTTTCTTTTATTGCATTTTTTTTTGGTTGCAGGTGCGGGTGTTTGGGCTGTATACCCTGTTGTCTTCTCTAAAGGCTTTTTTTTTGGTGTACTTCATTGCATAATTACGGCTGTGTTATCTGTATGTACTATCGGCAGCTTCTGTTTAGCATCATTTAGGTCAGCTGGGGAACCAAAACCTGTGGTTTGGGGAAGTTACCCGGTTGTTGGAAAAGGTGCACTTGAGAATTACACATACTGTACTTATTGTGCAAAGCCGAAGTCCCCAAGAGCACATCATTGTCGTTCTTGCAAATTGTGTATACTTGATATGGATCATCACTGCCCATTCGTAAGTATAAAGTCCATCCTAGCCATGCTTGCTTCACTCCCAATTTTCTAACTAGTTCGGTTAAGAAGTAAATATTTGTGGACTGCCATCGTATAGAAGGAATACCAATGCTTATTGGCAGTCCACTATGCATAATTTTCTAAAAGTTGAAAATTTTCTTGCATTCATGTGTTTTTTTTTTTTTTTTTTTTTTTTTTTTGCAGATAGGTAATTGTGTTGGAGCTGGCAACCACCATTCTTTTATTGCCCTCCTTATTTCTGTTATAATTAGCTGTATGTACGTCATTGTGATGGCATTCTATTCGGGATATCAAGTCTGGCCTCCTCTTGAGTTTGGACCGCATGCTATATCTATCTTTAATAGTCCCACAGCTACATTGAAACTTCTTACAGCTGCCGTAGCAAGGTCGCTAATGCTTCTGTCACCGCAAGGACTTATTCTTGTATACCTAGCTTTCGCGACCATAGCAGTGGTGGGAGGAGTTAGTGCATTATTGTGGCAACAACTTTATTACATATACGAAGGAAATACGTATATCAACAGCATTAGCTTGCAAAACGAAGTTCGTGGGGAGAAGGGCTGCCAGAATCTTCTTCGTTTTTTTGGTTGTCCGTATTCATTTTTCAGATTCTTTCCGGGTCTTGCTCACGCTGCAAAGTTTCAAGAAGCATCATACTCTAAATTGTTGTAGATACAACTTGTAAGTCATTTCCCCCTCCATTTCTGTCTTACCATTTTTATTTTCTTTTTGTTTTTAGTTTTATGGTTGTTTTTAATTTTTATTTTAATAAAAGTATTGAAAAATAATTTTTATTATCGGCATGGTCGGCATGACATGTCTTGAGCTTGGAAATTACCGAAACCTTGACTGAAACTGTTCATAAGGATGCTGCAAGAGCTGAAAACTCAAGATGTTTTAAAGCATCTGATATGGAGAAGAGGCCACAAAGTCCACAATTTGCCCTGTTAGTGAGAGTTCCATCTCTCTAAACTGGAAAAATTCAAGTTTATGCTTCATTTGAGTTGCATTCTTGTGTAATTTTGTATATTCTCTCTGTCTCTCACTATATGTTAAATCTTTCATGTCATTTTTTTTTATATTGCTGTAAATCTTGCTGATTTTGTCTGTCATGTAGGCCAATCTGGCAGCTCACCGTCTTGTGAACGTATCTATGAAGGTGCTTTTGAATGTGGTGAAAATTCTTCCATAGAAGTATAAATGAACCGTAAAAGATTGCTATGTCGGATGAATGTGATTCAAAGCTCTATACACAGCAACATCTGACAGCAAACAGAAGCTACTTATGCAATGCACATATAACACATATGAGCTACAGAAGGACACTGTTTGTGGTTCCAAGTCTATTGTAATTTGTACAGCTGATGCAGGTGACAACAAGGTACTTCTCTTCACAGAGAAGAAAAAGTTGTATTTTTGGAAATATGAAATGGCAAATGGAGTTTGAGTTTTGCCTTTTTTTTTTTTAAGGCAATAATTTGGTTAAGTTTGAGAGGTTACTTGCTGTTTTTAATGACTAGACTCATTATACAGGTTTTGTACCATCGAACTTTGATACTTTCTTATTATTCTTTATGGTAGCCCATAGTAGCCCACATGGTCGGAAAAATTCACACGCTTGCCGTTGCGAATTTACGACTAATCTGCAACAGCAGCAGCAAGCAATGGCCCAGGTAGAGCTGTTGCTCGCTGCAGTTATTATTTTTTTAAAAAGATTTTAATCTTTTTTTCATCTATAAATATACTCTTCTGACACAACTTAATTCCTCAACTCTCTAAACCGTCTAGCTTTAATGTCATACTCATAAGCTCACTAGTGGTTAAATATGGTAGATATTTTTATTTTTAGCATTTTAATTTTATTAAAATTCTAATAGATCCATTGAGATACGGTTTTGATGCATATGCTTTCGGTACTACTGACCGACTCATAGATAATAACATTGCGGCTTTGTCTAGCAGAGTTTCATCAAGATCGACCCAGTGTTGTCTTCCTATGAAGCTTCTGGAGGCGCAGGGATTATGACGTTACTGTCAACGTTTCCGAACCGAAGCTGACAACTGGAGATAAAGATAAAAATATGAGCGAGATATAACAATTCTTTACTAAAGAACAGTAGTCGGTATTTAAAAACAATTTGGAAGCATTATAAAAATAGTATATTGTGAAAATAGTAATATATTCCGCTTGAGAAGGCACATTGAATCGCGCTACTAAAAGTACGATGATAAACTCCGATTAGAATTAGTAGTCAGTGAATGTACTTTCACAATTATATATTTTTTCAAGAACGATCTAAATTAAAAATTGGATGTTTTGAGTAAGTTATGATTTTGTAAATATTATTATATTTAAATTTTTATTAATTTAAATTTATTTGATTTGTATATGTATTCGTAATATTTGAATTAATATATATAAATTTAAATAATTTTAATTTCATAATTTAGCGACTATATTATACATTGTAGTTTTTTTAAAGTAAAAACCACCCGTGCGGTCCTGGCTCAACGAGCCACCAAACCGCAAGCCAAGGGTAAGTTCTGCACGAGCTGAGCCAGCCCATTGGGCTCAGTCCAAGATCGAACTTTCTAAATCTCTAGCCCGTTGACTTAAAGACCAAACACAAACTAAAGTGATATATTAAGTAGCACTGCATCAGAACTTATGATAGAATCATAGTTATACACAATGTATCCAGATAGCTGCTCAGGACTCCTGATATAACCATAGCTATATATAGTGCACAATGCATCAGAATATGTGGTACACATCCCAATACAATGTTTATGGATATAATGTGTATGGCTCTGATTGCGTCAGTGGCTATCATGATCCCTTGAACATGACTTTTTTTGCATATTAAGCTGCCACTGAGCATGATCGAAGGAGTTTCTCGGACCACACAAAGTATCAAACTCTTCCAAGCATGCCCTCTGAAACCATGGCACTTGATATACACGAATTCAATTTATGGTGCTCTGGTAGAGTCTTCCACCACTTCATATATGTTGATCCATCTAGTAGGACTTCCTTGCCCAGCTTCCCAGTATTGAGCCACCCAACTAATTTGTTCTCTAGTTCCAGCACCCTGTCCTTCATCTCCTCAAATGGCTTCTTCTTACTGCTTTCCAAGCAAAGCTCCTCAACTATTCCCCAGAAACACGACTCCGAGACGGACCCTTTTTCAACTTTCTGCGCATGCTCAAGCCACTTTTCCGTATAACGATATCGTCTAGGCCTACCTTTCGTCATGTAAGGTCCGGTATCTTCGTTCTTCGAATGTCTATAGTAGTTGGCTATGTCCAAAGGCTCTACTAAAAGTCTGTACTGTGTACCCAGTCTCACCCACTCTTCGCGCCTCTCAAAGTTGTCGGGTAGTTCGCGCCTTCTCAACATCTCAATGATCTCGTCCCAAAGACCAGCCAATTCCAATCGCTTAACATTAGCATCAAAATCATCTTTTTCCTTCTGGAGCTTGAACGTGTCGTAGTAACCCAATCCACGTATCTCACATGTTGAGCGATACTTGTTCAAAAAGCTAACATATTCTTGGATTTTTTCATAGTTAGCGTCGATTCTTGCCTGATTCCTCTGTTTTTGATTCTCCAGCTCCAGCGCAGCAAAAAGAGATAAACGGGCTTCCGTTCCCTGTGTTCAAGTAGAAAGAGTCAGAGAGCCACAATGATACCATAGTTTCTGCGGCATATGAAACTTTTAACTTTCAGTTGGTAGAAAAATAAGAAAAGCCTACAAGAATACCAAAGCAGTAATGCATAGGCATTGATCATAGGGATGGGCATGAATTTTATTTCTTCAGCAAAGAAATTTCACTCGGCTTTCATATTGTTATGAAATCAAGAATAAATTCACAGAAAAAGATGTAACAAAAGAGTCAAGACACCGATAGAAACTGTAAAGCCGGGAAAAAAACTATGGGGAAAGTCCGAAAGAAATCCACTAAAGAGAAAAAGAGATTACAATGAATCATACATCTCACGCAATCTCAATCTCACCTGGATAAAAACAGCAATCCTAAATCTACCGAGAATACAAGGACACACAACTTACTACGACGTTACACGATCTCCAACATGCTAAAAACCTAGCCCACAAATCGCTGTCTTTGAATTATATCTTAGAAACCCTAAGAGGTAGTTATCTTAGAAAACCTTAATCCACAACCTACTAAATCGTCACCTAACATCAAACAGCCTCTATTTTCATACCCTTTGCGACTAATATTTGATTTATTTAAAATGGGAAAACAAGCCACATTCAAACACATAGGAAGAACAGACGCTCTACATTGATGTGAAATAAATAGAAAAAGAAAGTTTCTGGTTTCGAGGCTGACTTACAATAGACTCTCTCCTAGACCAAGGCTAGTTATCAGTGGCTTGACTATGGTCACAAAACATTTATATCCTATAAGGCTAACAGAAAGCAAAGGGTAGGGCTAGTATCATATAACCAACTGCAATGATACATGATAGATGCTTACCATCTAAAACTTGTAGTAAATAACCCATTAATGACAACATTTAGTTCCTAGAGAAACCGGAGGACTTTCTCATTGAATCTACTTTCACTGGGGAAAAATTAAAAAAAAACAACAAATAAATAAATTTTCAAAGAATGTTCAACTGCAAAAAGAAACAAATAAAGAACTAAAGAACATTTGGCAAAATATGTTCAAGGTAAATGGTGTAATTGTGAAGAAACATACCAGGTCAAGATCTTTGATCCTATGCAAACCTCCATCATCCAGGTTCATTGGGATGGCTTCCAAATTATCAATGACAAATACATGTGTATCAGATAACTCATTCACCTTTAACTCGTATAGCAGGTGCTCAGTTAAACTGCAGCAAGCAGTATCCATCAGATCTTGCTCAGAAGCATGTTGGAAGAAAGAGAATAGCAGCTGTACAATAGCATCTGAATTTTTCACTCCAATTGCCTGCCCACTAGCTGTACAGAAAACATACTTTCCAAAAGGCCTGTAGGGACTGAGCTTGATGAAGTTGGACAAGGCGCCCAATAAAGGATTTGTGCATCCCATGTATAAACAGGCCTGCTGGCTTGAAACCAATAGTGCATTGTTTAGCACGGTTTTATAAAATATAGTTGCAAGGTGAGAATTTCGAGAAACATCGAGACCGAAACACAATGATCTAGGACATATGACGTTAAGAATAGCCTGAAACTCTTCTTTGAAAGGTGATAACGGGGTCAACAAAATACGTGGCACAATATCCTTCTTCAATATGATGTTTGAGAATAAGCATTGCCAGCCCTCTCTCTGGACAGCATGACAGACAATATCGTCGCCAATAAGTGGAGCCCCAAAAGTTACGCAAGAAGGTCGTACTATGTTCTGGTTGTTAGACATGATACTCTGCTCCAATAGCCAGATAGTTGCAAGTGCTGAAACAGCGCCTCCAGATGAATGACCAGTAAAAACAATTCTCTTCTTCTCAATCAAAGCGTTGTAAACCTTCAAAAGAAGAAGGATAGTTATAGTTATTTAGTTTAGAAATTTCTAACTATAAATGCTGTCAATAAAAATCAACAGGGTCACGTGTATCATGAATACACTGGTCCTCAAATGTGGCGAAGGAGACCTAATGTAATTGCATAGCCAAATCTACATTCCTGAAGCAGGGATAACTAGCAGCAAGAAGTGGTATACTGCTAATAGGAAATAAACAACAAATGTGGCATTAGAGAGATAACATTTGAGAAACAAGCAGAACGTGGTGATTCAAGTCCCAGAGACAGTATATATTGTCAAAGACTACCATCATCCACATGAAGTAAAAGAGACAAAGAGGCCAGGTATCCAGACGATGAGACAACACGAAGGCATCATTAAGTTTCCAAAGTCTTATGGGATACGAAACTCAGCTTTGCAACAGACCAGAAACTATGATGAACTTAGGTGGTAATTTTTCTCCAAAAGAAAAGGAAAAGAATATGCCAGTGTTACGCAGAATGTGGTTACAATCACAGAGCAGGTAGAAGTTTAGTAGATAAGTGTGATTCCAGTATTACAATAGGGTCTCCGGTTAATCAAATACAAAATTTGTCCTTCCGTGACTCAAACTTCAAGTATATGTTGACATGAGAGTGTTAACTAATAAAAAAAAAATATTGTCCACTAAATACTAGCATAAAGTTTGTAGAATGAACATACTGTGTATCCAAAGCACGAAATCATTTCTTCACATGAATTTCTATCAGTTTACTGCTACTAGATGATGATCACTTGAGCTCCCCCCAGTGCTGAAGTGAGTGTAGCACAGTGTTACATGACAAATGACTACGCATTAGGCGCTACAGCTTTAACATAGTGCTTTTGGGGGTTGTACAAAGTGTCTCGATATTGTACCAGGTGATTAACTGAAATACCAAACTTTTGGCGTGCTGAACTGGTATCCGGAACCTTTTAGGGGCTAGACCTATATTTTCCAATATTACTAAACTATCAGGATGCTCTTTTAGCTTTAGAAGGGCAAAGGAATGCCCAGGTTCACTAACAAGACCTTTGAGGTGCTTCTAAGATAATGGAAAGCCATATGAAAATCCATCTCCATCACTACTAGCTTGGAGTAGTCAAAGTGTTTAGCATTTTTGACATCCACGTTTGCTTAACCTGTGATTAAATGATTAGATAAAACACGCTACGGTATGTAAACAATTAAGCCAAACATCTTCATCTTCAAAAATATGTCGAAACTTGCTATGACCGTTCAAAGCCTGAAAGTTCATATAACTTTTACACCAACTGCTCTATAATTAAGATACCGTGGGTGAAGTTGG
Source organism: Xerophyta viscosa (assembly GCA_002076135.1). Taxonomy (NCBI): domain Eukaryota; kingdom Viridiplantae; phylum Streptophyta; class Magnoliopsida; order Pandanales; family Velloziaceae; genus Xerophyta; species Xerophyta viscosa. The sequence goes on along the minus strand of MJHO01000140.1, from coordinate 443,418 downwards.
ATTTTATTCCAGCGGCAGTGGCTACACTACCAGTATCTCCAAGCAGAGGCCGGACTGTAGGTGTATAATACATATGTAAGTCAATTTTTTTGGCAACAATACAGTAGCTATGTAATCAAGACCAAGATAAGTTCTGGAAAGAATGTCTGAAAATCCAATTAGATGACCTTAAGGCAGAAGATTATGTAAGAATGAGGATTTTAAACATTGCGCCTTAATCATTCTGAGCTCTACATGGAAGGCTCCAGAAAGTGTAGTCCAACCATCGACCAGCTAGATGAGCTGAAAGATTATAAATTGGCAACAGTGACCCACCAATAATTGAAACACAGATCAATAAACAACCAGCATTATGTAGCAGGTCGGGTTACTAAGTTCATAATTTGAATAGCAATGCTATTGTAAACATAGTTATAGCTTGTGAACAGTCTACAACATTTACAAGAGCCATTTGAATACTTATAAAATGAACACTTAAGAACTGTATATGTTTAGAAACTGCAGAAAACAAAATCTAACTAGCAGATGACGTTATGGTGCCTGAAGTAGGAGCCTCCACAGAAACTAAGCTACTAAATCATTTTTGATAACTTGAGCTTGCTCATTTTACAGATAGCCCCAATGATGTAGGGTAAATATTTTTCCCAAAAGGCGTAGGGTTAATATTATCTCTAAGAGAGAAAAAAAAAGGTGACTCCTTATAGGACTCAACACTCGATAACTACAAATAAAAAAACTCTAAAAACAGGAACTTCTGGATAAATTCAACCATGAAGTTTACGTTAATCAAAGTTACCAGATCAAATATCATCCTCTTTGGTATATAATTCATGATGAAGTGAAAAATTAGATACAAATATATCGTTGCCTTATGCATTATAATCCCAAAATTCTTCAATATACTAGAAATAACTCTAAGTGGCTATCTGCTATGTGCAATCTCTCGGTTCCCAATATTCTTTGCAAAAGCACCTGTTTATATCCCATCCTAAAACTCTACTATGTGCAATCTCTAGGTTGCCTATATTTTTCTCAACTTCTTGATGAAACCATTAAACATACACACTCTTTTCTCTATATTTCATATCTGAACGCAGAAAATTGCTTAGTGGAATCATGTAACCATCATGAAGAAGCACATTTCGATAAATTACTGGTAGTATATCTGAGAGTAAATGATTAATATGGTTTATATGAGAAATATTTCCTGGAGAGAAAGAAAGAACCTGCCAACTCCATGACTAGTATGCTTGCCTAAAACAAATCCTATAGTGGGGAGTAAACTCTAAAACAATCCTCAAGCGAACAACGTGCTCATTCTCTCTAACTCATGGTGCATCGGGGTGGTTGCTATCAATTTTGAGCCATAAGTGAAATACACTATACTAGCTGAAGTGGAGATGGACAACAAAGCTCAATTTTGAACCTCTGTTCGCAGAGAAGTTTCATTGAGTAGTCTCTGCAGCGAGCGCAGGAAAGCAACGTTCACAAGCGCGGGCGCGTCATCTTCGATTCTCCTGAGCGATGGGAAGAGCGAGAGGTCGACACGCGACTCGCCGAAAGGCGAAGCACTGTCGGCGGCGATCCAGTCGTCCGCGGACCATGATCCAGCGAAGGCAAAGACGGCGCAGGGTGTTGGAACCGCGGAGATGGTCTCAGCGAAGAGATAACTGGGAGGACCGGCGATCTGGTTGTGTGCGCGGAAGGCCAACGAGCAGCAGAATTCGACAAGCGCCTTATCGGCGCCACAGAACGTCGTCATCGGCGTGATCTGGAGAGCAGCAGCGGTAGCTCAGGCCGGAGGAAATAACGGTGTTTTCGGGTGACAGCAGAAGGTAGTCTTTCCCGCTTGCTGTCATTCCATTTCCCGGTGTTGGCGGCTTGACTCCTGCAACCAAATAGCTTGACTACACAAACAGAGCAAGAAGGCACTGTCAATAATTAAGATTTTTTTTTTTTTTCTTTTTTTTTGAAATTATTGCGATAATACGAGCGTGCATCTGTAAAATCTATAAAATTTATAATACGAGCGCATGTCTTCATAGAGACGTCAAGCTCATACAAAATTTCTACGTCCAGCTCTGACTGGTAATCTGGAATTCAATTATATGTCTTTTATAGACGATGGCTTTTGCCACTGATACAGAATTTTTTCAAAAAATTTTATAAGAGATTTTATCTTATACAAACTTGAACTTTAGTGTTACACTTTCTGAAGTGCCTTCCATCTAATCGAGCTAATTAGGCTCTGCAATTAGAAAAATTTTATTTTTACTGCTACTGCAGGCAACTTTTTTGTGAAATAAATTGACAGAAAGTTTTTCTACGAAAATTATTCTTATCGATACAATATTTAATAATAATCTTTTGAATTATAATCAGAGAGTAAAATTTTAAATATATATTATCTTTCGATATATCGTTGAGTACGGTCATGTAATTGTTACAATATTTAGAATATTTTTTAAAATTTTTAAAAAATTCATGCGCCGTCCATTCCACCATTTAAGCTATTGAACTACATGTAAAGTTTTTACTTAAACTATTTATGGATTCTGTTATTGCTCTATTCCAGTAAAAATAATACCATATATATAACTGTATAAGTCAATCATATTTATACAAAGTTCTAACTAAAATTAAGTTCCATTCAGGCAGCATGTACTAACACCCACATCAGCAAAAGCAGTGATCAATTTAACGAGTTATTTTATTTATTTATTATTTTTGAGATTATTGTAGGATAATCTCTATCCGTAAACCAGCCCTTTCCGATATCATCGCATCTAGTAAAACCCACGCAAAACCACCTGTCCACTCTCATTGAAATATAATAAAAATATTATACAACATAGACTCACGCTAACTTCTAAGATATATCCGTTAGCGTGTATATGAGAATATTACGGTCACTGAGCTGCACGAACTCAAATCTAACATGTACCGTCTGTGAGCTATACATCCTACTGCTCGAGCTGTTTGCGCCGCACGAGTTTTGGCAGAGCGATTATAAGAATAATATTAACCATTTCTTTTATGAAAAGATGAATAATACAATAAACTTAAATTAGCCATGATAAAATCTAGCATACAAATAATCTAACCTCCACACTAACTGCATACCGCGAAATGTGGGGCCCAGCTGAGGCAAGCTCCAAAACAATATTTTCAATTTTCCAAGAACAGTTGCTTTTATTACTTTCAATCAGGTGATAACACATGCTCAGTTCCCCTTGTTTTTTCTTTAGCAGACAATTGTACTGCAGTCTCTTTATATTATTTCAACATTATTTAAATTATCTCAAAAAAATTTTTAGACTTTACTTCATTGACACATTTTAATATATTTATAACACTTTTTAACGAATTTTTGACACCTCCGATACATTACACTTTGACAAATTTTAGTAAGTTGTTAACATACTGGTGTCAATTTTTGACTCTCTCATGTTAAATAATAACATCTTGATATCCTTCTGCTAACTTTTAACAAATTTTTGATAATTTTTGACACCTTTCATATAAAATCTAAATTAATTTTTTTTATAAGTGGAATGCAGTGCAAGATAAATTTTTATCTTGAATTGCAGCGCAACTCTCTCTTTTCTTAATTGCCCCAGTATTTATCTGAAGCTAAGGTGCTATCTACATAAAATCCTCACCTAGCTTTCTTGGAAAAACACGTAGAGTACCCTGTTCACGTGAAGGTGCACGCGCGTGTACTTGTCAGCAATTTTTTTTTACATGTCTCCATTTTTTAAAACGCCTCAAATATCTATTTGAAGCTAAGGTACTATCTGCATAAAAGTAATAAGAGTAGAGATGTCACCCGTGAGGGCTCGAGCCGGCCCGCATTGCTGATGGCTAGCCGTTGAACTTGACTTGCCGTTGCTTTTGCAACGGTTCTTTTAGTTGCAAAAGCACGGCATGCCTCCACGCAAGCAGGCCACGTGCTGCCATGCGACACGCATCGTTGACGCGCGTCACTGTGTGGACCTTTTTTAATGCCGTGCGTGCGTGACGCGTGCAGATTTTTTTTTGGCCATGCGGGTCAGGTCGGCTCGGTCCACACAGCCCTTTTTGTGGGTCAGCCCGCACGACCGGGCTGGATTGCAGTACGGACTACGGGCTGCGGACTATTTTGACATCTATATGTGAGAGGGTGCACGTATGTGTACCCCTAAGCAAAAATTTTTACAACCGACGGCGCGGAGAGTTAAAACTAATGGAAAGATTCTTGAGCCTTTGCTCATGAATCTCTCTTTGCCCCACATGCTCAGTTCCCAATTCAGGATCATGTTGTACATGCTCTCCTGTTCATTACTATGGTGTTAATCTTTCTTTTGGCATCAGCTTCTACCTAACTATGCTAGTTGCAGTGCACCTTCTAGCAATGTTTTTAAGGTTCATTCTCAAGAATTTTGATCTGGTATATAATAGTCAGTTGTACTAAATTTCTATAAAAGAATATTATTAAAAAAAATTTAAATAAAAGTTATAGATTCAGATCTTTAATTTTACTATTTAATCTTTTTTAAAAGTATTTTAAAATTTGCTAATACTTTAGATATATAAATAGTTAATTAAAAATATTTTTTTAAAAAAATTAAATATAAAAATTATAAATCTAATCAAAATTTTTATTTTTTATTAAATATTATTTTTTAAAAAAAAGACAATTGACTGCACCAGAACATCACTTCCTCCTTCAAACTCCTTATACACGGAGCCGGCTTCCTTGGTTCTAGCAAATTCAGATGTGGAGATCATACTAAGTCAGTGTGCACGGATCACGAATATCAGATAAAATTTTTATTCGCTTATTTGATCTATTTTTATACATTTTTAGAAAAAATTTTGAATTACAAAATTATATATCTTGAAAAAATTTTAATTACAAAATTATAGATCACATCAAAATATATAATTTTGTATTTTAAAATTTTTTCTAAAAATATATAAAAATAGATCAAATAAACGCGAAAAATTTTTTTATATATATCTCGTGATCCGTGCACGCTGACTTGGCACAACCTAGGCCTTCAATCTTCCTGTAACGCACCAGGGGAGCCGGCTCCCTTATACACGCTGTCCCTCCAATCATCGCCCACCAAATCTTGTGTAAATTCTCAACATTTCAATTAATCTGACAAATCAATGTGTGAATCAAACTCATCAGAAGATTCAGAACTCATAAATGATCCTGAATGCCCCACGGACACAAAATCTGGATATGCTCGAGATCAGGTCCAAGTACAAGCTCCATCATAAATAACAAAATGACTTGGAGAGTGTATTGAGAGACCCACTCTTCAAGCCATTCTCCTAATCGGAAAGATCAATATTTACACAAATAGAATAAGCACAAGCAACAATGTATTTCAATACAAACAAACAGAAAATAGTATGAATTCTATTACTTAAAAGGATAATTATATGTCAATCATCCTAAAGATAATAGTCGTACGTTTCAACATCTGAAATTACAAAAACGTACGACATGACAACCAACGAATGGATCACGTCATCACAAAAATACATTTCAAGATAAAAATATAAAACATAAATTTTGAAATACTGATTTGTAATTATCTCTCACTTAAAATATCATGCCACAATCTCTAGGGTAGCGTACCATTTATAGCCGGAGGTGATATATGCCCTCCAAATTCGTAAATGTAAAAATACATAATATATATATATATATATATATATATAATATACACACACGTACAGCAGCTTCCAGCCAAGAATTGACCGGCGCTAAGAATTAAAAATTGGAATTTCGTCATAATAGCCATACGTCTACCATGCTCTCAAATTAGCCATTTAAATTCACAAAACTAACATTTTGTAATAATTCAAACTTACATTTCACAATAAAATTATAACTTATCATAATAGCCATACAATCTCTTAAAACCAATTTTATTTTGTAATAATTCAAACTTACATTTCACAATACAGTTATAATTCATATCATAATACTAAAAATTTATCTATAATACTAACATAATTTATTTAAAATATTTCACCCCAAATACTCTAATGTAGCGCTATCAACACTACTATATTATAATGCTAATTTGAATATAAGGTGGAAAGCGCAAGATTGATTTAAAATTATCTCAGTAGTAGTCTAACTTTAGAGTTCGAAGTCAACACGTAACTTGTTGACTATGCACTGCCCTTCCTCTTGATAAGATTTAGCATTTCTAACATCATCTCTTCCACTCATCAATCGAAATACACAGTTCCAGCACGCGTCACCGGCAATGGATCACCTCGGCGCGAACGCCGCCAACGCCGCACCGCTCACCCCACTCAGCTTCCTCGAGCGCGCCGCCACCGTCTACGGCGAATGCCCGGCGATCGTTTACAACTCCACCATCCGCTCCTGGTCGGAAACCCACCTCCGCTGTCTCCGCCTCGCCTCCGCCCTCTCCTCCTATCTCCGCCTCTCCCCCGGCGACGTGGCAAGCTTCTCTTCCATATTGCTCTTACCATCTTTTCCTGTTGCAAACGATTACTAAGTTATGTTATTCTTAGGTGTCTGTATTGGCGCCGAACGTGCCGGCGATGTACGAGATGCACTTCGGAGTGCCGATGAGCGGCGCGGTGCTCAACACGATCAACCTCCGCCTCGACGCCCGCACTATCTCCGTCCTCCTCCGCCATAGCGAATCCAAGCTCGTCTTCGTTGACGTTCTGTCTCTCCCGCTCATCAACGAATCCCTCCGCCTCTTCCCCGCCGACCACATGCCTCCTAAAGTAATCCCGATCGAGGACCAATACGAAAACCATGAGCCCTTCGACGGTGATGTTACCTATGAGAAGCTCATCGAGATCGGTAATCCGAGTTTTGATTGGATCAGACCCAAGAGCGAGTGGCAACCCATGGTGTTGAACTACACTTCGGGAACAACGTCGGCCCCCAAGGGCGTTGTCCACTGCCACCGGGGGCTGTTCATCATCACCATCGATTCCCTGATGGATTGGCCCGTACATAACCAGCCCACTTATCTGTGGACGCTACCGATGTTCCATGCTAACGGTTGGAGCTTTCCATGGGGCGTGGCGGCGCTGGGCGGCACTAATATCTGCCTCCGCCGCTTCGACGCCGCCACCGTCTACTCCGCCATCGAGCAACACAAGGTCACTCACCTCTGTTGCGCGCCAGTCGTGCTCAACATGCTCGCCAACGCACCGCAAACTTCCCGCCGGTCGCTCCCCGGACCTGTCCACATCCTCACCGCCGGAGCTCCGCCGCCGGCTGCGGTTCTCCATCGTGCGGAGGCGCTCGGGTTCTCAATCAGCCACGGGTATGGGCTAACCGAGACTGCTGGACTTGTGGTTTCTTGCGCATGGAAAGGACAATGGAACAAGCTTCCGGCCGACGAGCGTGCGAGGCTGAAAGCGCGCCAGGGCGTTCGAACTCTCTGCATGGCGGAGATCGACGTTCTAGACGCGTCAACATGCAAAAGAGTGCCTCGAGATGGGAAAACCATGGGCGAAGTGGTCCTCCGCGGCGGAAGCGTGATGCTTGGGTACCTCAAAGACGAAGAAGCCACCTCAAAAGCCGTGCGGCGGGACGGGTGGTTCTACACTGGCGACGTCGGCGTCATGCACGCCGACGGGTACTTGGAAATTCGCGACAGGTCTAAAGATGTAATCATATCAGGGGGAGAGAATATCAGCAGCGTGGAGGTGGAGTCGGTGCTGTACACGCACCCGGCGGTGGACGAGGCGGCGGTGGTGGCGCGGCCGGACGAGTTCTGGGGAGAGACGCCGTGCGCTTTCGTGAGCGTGAAAGAAGCTCAGCGCAGCGCCGTGACGGAGGCGGCGATAGCTCAGTACTGCAGGGAGAAGCTTCCGCACTACATGGTGCCGAAGACGGTGGTGTTCAAAGACGAGCTCCCGAAGACCTCGACCGGGAAAATCCAGAAGTATGTGCTTAGAGACCTGGCTAATAAAATGGGTCCGCCGCGACCCAGCCGCATGTAAGTTAGTAGTAAAAAAAAGGAAATGTATATCGTTTTCAAAATCTTCTATAAATTAATTTTAAAAAATAAAAAATATTTGATTGGCAGCACGCATTACGCGTATCTTTATTTTCAGAAACTGATTTGTATCGTCACTGAAAATAAAATATTGATATGTAATTTTCCGTAATAAAAGAAAGGTACACATGCAAACGGATAGATTAATTAAAGATTATATGATAATCTTTGTATGTTATATGATATTTATTTTTGTCCTAAATTGCATGGCATTTCTTTGATTAATATAAATTTATATATAATTTATTTGGAAATATATTTAATATAAAAAATAAATATTATTTATTTATTTATTTTAAAAATAAATATTATATAATATATAATATACTTATAGTTAATTATATATATAATATTTTTAAAAAATTTATATGACTGTGTGAATTTCTCTTAATAAATATAATGCCACGTGACATAATAGTTTTAATCACCCAATTATTTATATATATATTAGTGAAGACAAATTATTCCGTTAACTAGTTTTGTCCAATGGAGCTTTACATATCAGTCCTTCCAAAATTTAATTTTACAAATAAATTTTATTTTATCTATTAACTTTGACAATAACTGCGATCGCCGAGAACGTGCAGTTGCTGCTGCTTATCACACCACGACATTGCTCAAAATCCAGATCAAACAGAAATAGAATAACAACAATAAGAAAAAGAACGGAAAGAAGAAGAGATTGTGAGATGGGTTGAGATCGATAGAAGAGATTGAATGGATACATATAGAACTAAAGATGCGAGCGATCTTAAGTGGCACTGACGGACCTCATCAGAGTGGCACTGATGGATGTGAGCACAAGCGCAACGATCTGCTTACACACGCAATCAAATTATTCCGAAAAATCTACTTGCCGTAACATTCATGCATAAAGACTCTCGATTACCTTCATTGGTATAAGAGCACAGTAGTTTGTGCTGCACCGTTGCCAGCGCGGCAAGCCGCCGCTGCCGGAATTTGAGTCTCTAGGTCTCGGGTGTAGCCCGCGGCCCAAACTCTCCAGCGAACCATTGTAGCAATAAACCTTGTCATTCCTTTCTCTCTGTCATGTTTCTGATGTTAGCCATGATCATAGAAGAGACGGAGGAGAGTAGGAGGGGCGCCAGAGGCTCGAGGCCTGTTATACCTTCTCTCTCTCTCTCTCTCTCTCTCTCTCTCTCTCTCCCCTTAATCTGCTTTGGCTAACTGTTGGCTTTGAATAACAGTTGCAACGACCTTTTGAACTCCAGCCGTCCGATTGCTTGCATTAGTGACGTTGAGTCGTTGAGAAGCGTTAAGTAGAGCGCGCGCGTCTCACATGCAACAAATGGTATATCTGTCATTTTGGCATCTTGATGTAGCTATAAATAGCTGTTGTTACTGCTCATTTCAGGAGAACAGAATTCATATTTTTCATTATTGTAATTGTGATTTTTACCATTTTATTTCCATTTTTCTTCTCAGTTCTTCAATTGAGAATGTCATATGTAGATTGGTAATGAATTTGAGATTTCACTAGTAGAATCATTCTGGCATTTTTGTTACTGTGAATGAGTGTTTGATGAAATTTCTAAGAACACAGCTCTCGCGTGTTCAAGCACAGATCACTGTTTCACGGTTTGATTGCAACAGTTAGTGTTATACCGTCACAGATTGCCGGTCTCCGGCTAGATCATGACAAATCGGCATCAAAGCTAATCTTAAGCGATCAAGTAGTAAGGTCATCTGTACTACTCATTCCATGGCGTAGAAGGATCAACATTTACTACGGAAGATCTGTGAAGACAAGGAGATGATGCAAGAGTTCCAGCGAGGAGAACCGATGGATGAAGTTGTAGATCATCATCCACATCTCGATCTACGAACGGAGGACCATTAATCTCGCTTGGATCTAACAGATCAAAGGCTTACATGAATAGAAGTTGAGTTGAAGAAACTAACTGGAGCTGTTCAGTCACTTCTATCAGAGAAGTCTACTACCGTTGGCGATATGGGTGTCCATTGGGGTGCTCCAGCTCCCAGCCGAAAACGAACCGCTACGGATTGACCAATCCAAGAAAGTAATATGAGAAAAGGGAAGCAGATCACTTCTATCAGAGATATATATCTATATATTTTTTATTAAACTTTCAACATAAAAGATAGCTTTTATAAATTTTGAGGATAATTATAATTTTTATGTTAAAATTTTTTTAAAAAATTACTTCTGATTTAGTATTATAAAACTCTAAAATCTTAACAAATATAAAAAGAATAATAATCGTATTACAATACACACAAACTACCAAATATATATTTAGGTATATTTTTTAGAAATAATTTTAATATAAAAATTATATATTTTATTAAAATCTATAATTTTAAAATTAATGTTTTTTTAAAAATATTATATATATATATATATATATATATATATATATATATATATATATATTATGGAATCTTGAAATTTTAATAGATTTAAAATTCACTAAAAAAAAAGTAGAGGTGAAATTGTACTATTTACATTATTGTTGAGGCAACTGTTTATCCACAGTAAATAACAATGTTGTCAATTTATATGTAGTACTAAAAGTATTAATGGAAAGCATAATAGATTTGAAATTATCCATCAGTAGTCTCCCCGCGTTTAACATGGAGTTCGAAGTCAATACAGAAGTTGTTGAATTTGCCCTGCCCTTCCTCTTCATAAGATCCTCCCCTTCCTCTTCATAATATTCAAGATTCTAACATCATTTCTTCCGCTTATCAATCGAAATACACAGTTACAGCACGCATCGCCGGCAATGGATCACCTCGGCGCGAACGCCGCCAACGCCGCACCGCTCACCCCTCTCGGCTTCCTCGAGCGCGCCGCCACCGTCTACGGCGATTGCCCGGCTATCGTTTACAACTCTACCGTCCGCTCCTGGTCGGAAACCAACCTCCGCTGTCTCCGCCTCGCCTCCGCCCTCTCCTCCTATCTCCACCTCTCCCCTGGCGACGTGGCAAGCTTCTCTTCCATATTGCTCTTACCATCTTTTCCTGTTGCAAACGATTACTAAGTTATGTTACTGTTTAGGTGTCTGTATTGGCGCCGAATGTGCCAGCGATGTACGAGATGCACTTTGGAGTGCCGATGAGCGGCGCGGTGCTCAACACAATCAACCTCCGCCTCGACGCCCGCACCATCTCCGTCCTTCTCCGTCACAGCGAATCCAAGCTCGTCTTCGTAGACGTTCTGTCTCTCCCGCTCATCAACGAATCCCTCCGCCTCCTCCCCGCCAACCACAAGCCTCCTAAAGTGATCCCGATCGAGGACCAGTACGAAAAGCACGAGTCCTTCGACGGTGATGTCACCTATGAGAAGCTCATCGAGATCGGTGATCCGAGTTTTGATTGGATCAGACCCAAGAGCGAGTGGCAACCCATGGTGTTGAACTACAATTCGGGAACAACGTCGGCCCCCAAGGGCGTTGTCCACTGCCACCGTGGGCTGTTCATCATCACCATCGATTCGCTGATGGATTGGCCCATACATAACCAGCCCACTTATCTGTGGACGCTACCGATGTTCCATGTTAACGGTTGGAGCTTTCCATGGGGCGTGGCGGCGCTGGGCGGCACTAATATCTGCCTCCGCCGCTTCGACGCCGCCACCGTCTACTCCGCCATCGAGCACCACAAGGTCACTCACCTCTGTTGCGCGCCAGTCGTGCTCAACATGCTCGCCAACGCGCCGCAAACTTCCCGCCGGTCGCTCCCCGGACCTGTCCACGTCCTCACCGCCGGAGCTCCGCCGCCGGCTGCGGTTCTCCTTCGTGCGGAGGCGCTCGGGTTCTCAATCAGCCACGGGTATGGGCTAACCGAGGCTGCTGGACTCGTGGTTTCTTGCGCATGGAAAGGACAATGGAACAAGCTTCCGGCCGACGAGCGTGCGAGGCTGAAAGCGCGCCAGGGCGTTCGAACTCTCTGCATGACGGACTTCGACGTTCTAGACGCGTCAACATGCAAAAGAGTGCCTCGAGATGGGAAAACCATGGGCGAAGTGGTCCTCCGCGGCGGAAGCGTGATGCTTGGGTACCTCAAAGACGAAGAAGCCACCTCAAAAGCCGTGCGGCGGGACGGGTGGTTCTACACTGGCGACGTCGGCGTCATGCACGCCGACGGGTACTTGGAAATTCGCGACAGGTCTAAAGATGTAATCATATCAGGGGGAGAGAATATCAGCAGCGTGGAGGTGGAGTCGGTGCTGTACACGCACCCGGCGGTGTACGAGGCGGCGGTGGTGGCGCAGCACGACGAGTTCTGGGGAGAGACGCCGTGCGCGTTCGTGAGCGTGAAAGAAGCTCAGCGCGACGCCGTGACGGAGGCGGTGATAGTTCAGTACTGCAGGAAGAAGCTTCCGCACTACATGGTGCCGAAGAGGGTGGTGTTCAAAGACGAGCTCCCGAAGACCTCGACCGGGAAAGTCCAGAAGTATGTGCTTAGAGACCTGGCGAATAAGAGAAATTATTCGGCGCGCTCGATACGTCTCTGTACATCCGGTGCATATAAAACTTTTAAGTTAGTAGGTTTTTAGCAAAAAAAAGTTATGGATATACATAATATTGCGGAGTGATATATATATATATATATATATATATAATAATAATAATAATTGCTCGGCTAATAAAATGGATCCGCCATGGCCCAGCCTCATATATATGAGCTAGTAAAGAGCAGGTACACATGTAATCATGATTGATTAAGGATTATTATGATTCTAGTGAAGACAAATTATACCGTCAACTAGTTTGGTCCTTTAGAATATTTTCTAAGTAGTGAAATCCTTAAGGAGATATTTTTAGGTGTAATGGTACACCATATTATTTTATATAATGATAAAAAAATTTCTATTTAGAAATAATTTTTTAAAAAATTTATAATATTAAATTATAGTTTTTGACTAAATCTTCAATTTTTATATTTAAAATTTTTCTTAAAAATACTTCAAAAAGTATATTTTGGACTCCAAAATTTAAAAAATTTAATGAGCATTTAAAAAATATTTTAAAACCCGTTGAGCCTGTTAAAACTTAGTGTCTCAAAATATCTATTTAATAATATTTTAAAAATAAAAATTATAAATTTTATCAAAATTTACAAATTTATTTAGGAAGTTTGGTTTATGGTAGTATTCTGATGTAAAGCAAGCTGGATAATACTACAACGTATCGTCATTCTTCATAAATCCCTGAATTCTTGATATATCATATTTGATTATGTACCTCACGTTTTGTAATATATTGTATGCAGTTTTGATTTGATATAAAAAGTATTGCATATGTTGATACTATTATTTGTTAAGGGGTATATTTGAGAAAAAAGGATTGTTCGATGTTTGCTCATTTTAATTAGCAATTCATGAGGCTTTACCCCGTAAGACGTAAAAAGAATTACAATTGTCCTCAATAGGAGATATAATTATTGTTATGCCGTTCATGGCTTAATTGTACATAACGTAATATGTGGGGAAGACTTTGAAGGCATTGAAGACGACGAGGCGAGCTGGCCCGGCTCGCGCGGCCGGCGAGACGAGCTGGCCCGCAGTCCGCGACTACGGTATGGGCCGCGGACTTTGTTAACATCTCTAACCAAATATTGCTGAAATTTGAACCCATAATTTACTCTTCCTAAGGAGAAGGTTGTGATTTCCTTCCAGTATCCAGCAGTGTTAACCAACAGGAGCCAATGCTGACCAGTGTTGATAACGCATTATGAGACTGTTAGCTTGTGTTGTGAACTGCCACATAAGTAAAAATAGATGCTAATTTGAACCTTATAAAAGGGGGAGATTTAATATTATTTTGCAAAGCAAGGACTTACTAAGTGAAACAATAATAAGAGGATAGCGTTATTGTTAATTTTTGGAGAAGAAATCCATTATCCGTTACGAAATTCAGTCAGGTTCTTTGCAAAATGGTATCCTTAGGAATGTCTGTACATTTGTAGAACAATCTGTAAATAACTTCCACACTTAATAGCAACAAAAATACAATTTGTCTACTTGAGAAATATGTTGATACTACCTCCCCCAAAAAAATCCTACAGAAGATGTTCAATTGATTCAATCAACCGACGTATCGGAGCAAGACGCCATCGTTTCCCAGTACGAAACCTTTGTTGTCGTTGATGAATCTGTACAGAAATGCTACTGTTAGGACATTTCGGTGTTCCAATCTACAAATACAAAATTGTTGCTGATAATATACTGCAGCAACTGTTATTACACTAATAGCTAATGAAATGAACTTGGAAAAACATTGCAACAATTATAGCTCCAAAAATGATAGTATCTGCTGCTCAAGGTTGAATTTTAGTAAGGTAACTTTAAAAATTGGATTCGGTACTTACTTCACAGAATAGAGATTTGCTGCAATGTTATCTGCAGCTTTTTCACGAGTCCAATTTTTCCCACCATTGTTTGATCTAAGTAGGATGCCACTTCCTCCGGCTGCCCATGCTTCCTCCTGTTATAGGTCCGAATGGGATTTGTTTATGCATATCGAAAATGAATTTCCACAAAAATTGTACTTATTAGATTAAAATATAAATACATAACGCTAAGTATCAATTTCAACGGTATCTAAGAAATAATCGTGCAACAAAGATTAGTAAATGAAACGACTAACAATTTCCAGCATAGATTAGATTGAACGCGTCCTGCTTGAGAACATTTTAATAAGGAATTATTTGAAAAAAAATAAATATTGAAAGCATATAAGCACTAAAATGTGAATAGAAAACACGTATAGCAGTTAAGGGTTAGTGGAATCTAATTTAGTCTGCAAATGTTATAGTCAGGAATTATGTATCCTGTAAATGACCAGTACTTTTACCTTTGAACGGTAGCCAACATCAAGAATACCAAAACCACGACTCTGGACAGGAACTTCTTCAAAGTCTTCGGTTATCTGAAATGAACGGTAAGACCTTACCATCAGTACATTTCGATTTTGCCAAAAAAAAAAAAAAAAAAAAAAAAAAAATTCTGATATTTACTCTATGAAAAATGCCTAGCTAAGCTACTGTTGATAGCTTTGAGCAAACATGCAAAGAAAAACATTTGTGACACCCGTCAACAACATCATAGCCTTTTGTCCCACTAGGTGATCAACTACATGGATCCCCACCACAATATTCGATTATGAACCATATAAATTACTTCCAAGTCCAAAAATAAAATAGGTCATCTTACATTCTCGACCAGTTCTTCTTATGTCTTCTTCTATCACTATTTATGGAGGTCATTTCTATATATATATAGAGTGTGTGTGTGTGTGTGTGTGTGTGTGTTTTGGAGTGATTTTAATGTAAGTTTTCAAAAGATCAGGGGCTTATTTGATAAAGTTTTGCAAAGCAAAGACTTTTTCAACAAAACCCCTAAAGTCGACTCTAAATTTCCATTTAGTACTCAAATACAAGATGATCATATAACACGTTTTTGAAGCCTGAACATGCTTGGAAGCTAGCAGCTTTCATTGGTTGGTGAACTAGCAGAGATATGCATGACAATATAAATCTTATAAACGAAGAAGTAAACTTTGTAAAAACTTTCTCAAAGTCACTACCCCTGAGCCTTTGCTTAGAAAAAGCCCACCACCACGCACAAGGAGCCATAGTCCACCATCAGCTCTCCATCCCATATTCTGAATTCGCCTTGCAACGGCTCTGTTGTGTGGTTGCCAGTAAGGCTGCAAATGTTTTGTAATTATTTAGTCATATGAATATATGCCGAGGAAAATACGATTGAGATGCTACTGAATATTGCTTTGGCAGCAGCACTAGTAGTTAAGAATGTGCAGATCAATCTTTAAGAATAAAATAAAGCAACGTAATTTTCATTTAGCTTTCATTTGAAGCAGTGATCCATCCCCAAAAGCAAGAAAGAGAGATTAATTTTTTGAGTTAACCTAAAATTAGATATTTTTATACAAGAGAGAGATAATTCCGACAGAAATCAAGTGGAGAACTGAGGATGTGCCTAGTTTTGCTACAATTTACTATACATCAACTTTTAAGGATTGAGGAATGTCTCCGCACTCTGCACCAATCTGGTTGAAATAGTGACAACTACCAGTCAAATATGCTTCCTTAAATGTGCAGACGATCTACATTAATCTTTTAGGCCATCATAAACATGATAGAATGAGCATAGGCTGTCATAGGAGTTATCTTTTCTGCAAGACACAGAACACATAACACCTAGAATCACTTATGCTAATGTGGCTGCAGTCCAGATCTAGACAACTAAGTTCTTCCTACACATGATACAAGTCTACTAACAACAAGGTTGAAATCAGAAATGTAATTTGTCACAAGTACGTGAAGGAATAACAGAGGAAGGCAAGACGAGCATCTGGTAGAAGCTGATAATCAATCAGAATAAGGATGTCATAGGAATAAATCTACTTGCATGGGTTGGCAAATTGGAACAAGATATTAAGTGGTATTATAAGATTGATAACCTGTCCAGGCTCCCATGTCAAGTAGAAGTTGCCACGGCTTGAAACAGCCACATAACTGCCATCAGGAGAACGATTAACCGTGTTGAAGGTTCCTGTGTAGTAACTTGCGCCACTGATGCCACTTGAAACTGTTCTGCAGAATTAAGAGAAACTTTTAGGAGATTTACAGAACTTATGAAACTATCTCCATCCCTATACTAATGGTTTTTTTATTCATTTTATTGGAAAATAATAAAGTTATCACATGTTACACATTCAAAATGACTTTATACATGTCAGTTGGTCAAAATGAATGATTAGTGGGGATTGTCGAAATGAATGCTGATGAAACTTGACCAGCTGAATCACTTAATCAAAAATACTTCAAGAATTATCCCAAGATGTTTTATTTAAAAAATAACTTTAAAAATTCACAAACCAGAATCTCTAATTCGAAGCTTCTGTAAAAGCACCACCTAATTTCAGAGCATCTCGAACCATCTTAGTAATTATAATCATAGAAGAGGCTTAAGAAGATAAATACATACCGGTTGAGGGTAGCAGAAACAGTCTCTTGTACAGCAGCCTTCCAGTTGTAGCCTCCATTTGATGTGACATAAATGGCTCCTTCATCAGTGACCATCTCTGCACTTTTCTCCCCAGTTGCCTTGATGTATACCTATAAAAAGCAAGAAATTGATATCTTTGATCAAAATCGTACTTCGAAATTGATCTTTCTTCACCCAAATGACATAATTTAGTGTTTATTTATCTACTCATTTGTAGTTTGTATCCACAATGTACTTAAGGTATATTAATGAAAAATGCAAATTTTTCATTCTTTTGAAAACTAATATTTTGTAAGACAGAGAGCAAAACATGATTCAGTGACAACAAACATAGGGTTCATCCCTAGGGCATCATGTTCAAACTATTCTACGCAACTGAATTAAATAGATTCCTTACATAGGAAGTGATTTAGACTTAAAAACTAGAAAAAGCGCATTGCCACCCTGCATGTACATAAAGGCATCATCAACTTCTCTTTGTCCTTCAGTTCTGGTCCTTGATGAGATTCACATTGCATCATGACTAAAATTTATGTGCTACATGCATTGCCTCTACAATAGATAGAATTTCTCTAGTCAATAGTAGGAATAAGATATAGTTAAACCGATGTCTGGAACCAAAAGGGATTTTTAGGGTATAAAACACCACTAGATTCATGGATATCAATAGCTGAATTTAAGCTAGAATTATTAATTCCTTCTTTTGTATCTCATTTTTGCTCAAAGTAATAACAGGGGTGAGCAGGTGTCGCAAAGAAAGAGACGGGCCTAGGACTCGCCTTGTTGTGTGTTTGAATCCTGCTGCTGCATTGTGCAAATGACATTTACGGTTAAGCGCATGTGGGCGCTTAAGATGGAGGTTCTGCGGAGCAGCATACAGGTGGTTAGCACCAGTTATCCTCCCAGTCCCGTGGTAACCAAGTCCATCTTGTGCAGGTAGAAGCAGTATTACTGCAGAGGTGGAAGCAGGTAAAATGCCCGTGCCTCGAAAAGAAAAAATGCTCAAAAGATATAAGAGGTCTCTGCCCCACTCTAATTGCCAGACAAATATAAAGTTTAAGTTTACATTTATTGCACACACACACACACACACACACACACACACACACACACACACACACATATATATATATATATATATATATATATATATTATATATATATTTGCAGAACAATGCTATATACTGAAATCAAAAGATATATGACGGTAACATTAAACCAAACCAAGTATGATACAGAAAATAGGACAATTCCGTATGATATCTCTGTAAGTAAATTAAGGCAATGTGATTCAACATGCACAGCCGTGGGTTATACGGTCGCACAGAAATGGGCGGGAAAGAGTTTCACAAATAATCTCAAAAAAAAAAAAAAAAAAAAAAGAGAGAGAGGAAGAAGAAGAAGAAGAAGAAAATGCAACTCACCATATCTCCAGGAAGTTGAGCACTCAAAGGTATCCTTTGCCAAGTTTCACCAGCATCAGAAGTGTGCAACAAGATTGCAGGCTTCCCAACAATCCACCCTTCCTTACCCTGGAAACTTATTGAGTTGAATCTATAGTTAAAATCTTCATCTTCCGCAGAAGGAATAGAACGTGGGAGCCAAGTATTGCCTCCATCTTTGGTCTCCATAATAGTTTGCCTTGTGCCAAGTAAAAATCCTAAGCAAGAAGACCACGCTAAGTACTTATACAGGATATTAAAAACAAAATGTTCAGTCCATGCAAAATGATATTACCGTGTTTAAGGTCGTCGGGGACGAAGGCGATGTCGAGCAGCACGACGCCGGGGTCGATGGGGAGATAAACCCGCTCCCATTCCGAGAGCGCGGGTTCTTCGGACCTCGCCGGCGGCGGTGGTACGACTGAGAGCAGCGGGACTGCGGCGGCAACGGCGGCGGTCTCGGCGAGGAGCTGGCGACGTGTCTTGGATGAGAACGTGGCACGGGGGATGAGGCGTAAGTTAGGGCGCTTTAAGTAGGATAAAGAAGAAGATGATGAGGAAGAGGGATTGTGGAGAAGAGGGTTGAGATCGACGAGGTGGATAGCGTAAGTGGTTCCCGCCATTGATGGATTGGAGGTAGAAGGAAACGTTGTGAGCTGAGAGTGAGAGAGGGAGAGGGAGAGAAGTGTGTGGGATTGGAAAATGTGGTCGGATATGGATTAGCGGGACGGGTGATTTTGGAGCTCTCCAATCCACACCGGGTTGGGTTGCTTTGCTCGTGTTTCTGGCTGCCGTTGCGCTACGTAGCTCCTATCTCTGCCTTCCCTGGTGATATCATGTCTTGATAAGAGAAAATCAGAGAACGTTTACACCATGAGATGTGTCAGGGGATGATCATCTTATGACTCTTGATACATCAGATGACCGTTGATCATAATAAAAATGTTCGATCCATCAATTCTACAACTCATCTTACGAATGACTATTTTCAGGTCAAGTTAAGAACAGTATATATATATATATATTATCGGAAAAATTTTGCCTATCTCATAAAAAAAACATAGAAAAGCTATGTCCATATTTGCTTTAAGCTTTTGTTGGATGCCGTCGCTGCAATTCCCGTCCTCATGATTTAAAGAATTAACACATCCTGATTTTTTTTTGTTAGAGTTCTACATTAAATATTTGTCTTTGTACATTTTGACATTATATTTTCCACTTTTAATTATTTCACACAGCTACATGTTAAGTTATTTTCCCTTTGTTTTCTTTTCTTCTTTTCCTTTTTGGCTTATTTCGCTTCAAATTTCGAAATAAACTAGAAATTTTCAGTTCTGCTATATGAGCCATTAGTTAAGCTTGTGTGCGAGAAAGGCACATGAAACACCCATAAACAAAAGGTAAGAATAAGAATCGAGATGAGGAGAATAAAAAATTTGCAAGTAAAACTTTTCAAACATGGAAAAAAAAAAGAATCATATATAAGGAAAATTAAAGCAAATATATGAAACTAAAATGAAATATTCTTGCTTAAAGTTTGAGAAAATTATTGATACAACTCAAAGTCTAGCTCAAAACCAAGTTAAAAATCTATCACCAATCGAAGCATGATATTGCAGCTCAAGCATTGAGCACGAAGCATATGACGAAACACATCGCATGGGAAACTATAAGCGAATATTGGTATGAATCGTCTAATCTATCTGATCTACTAAGCTGGGAGGTAATCAAACTAAAAATCTTCCTTAAGTAGAGCCCAAAAACAAAAAAGAGTAAATTAGATCCTAGCTGGACAAATCTCCTGAGAAATTCTCATATTCTGCTTGAGCAGTTCATTGAGCCATTGGCAGGTGGAAATTTGTAGAATACAGGTAGACTTTGTTGCTCACCTGTGCTCTGTCTGGTTTGTTGTTTCAAACAATAAAGGTTGAACTCGTGCTGTGTCCCACGTCCAGCTCTTCTGGCCATAGCTTAAATTTCAATGAACCCCAGCTCTACATATAACCTGAAAGTTATTTAAAAAATAATAATAATAAAAGAATTGAGTTTTAAATATCCACATCTCCCTGACTATGGTCTAGCTCTATGCAAGCAAGAATGCTAGAGCTCCAAAATTTTTCTGCTATTGCCATGCATGTATTGAAGCTGTGCTGCTCTTGCGATGATCCGGATGAACTTCATTGATTTCGGGTCGGGAGATTCTGAGAGAACTTCTGAGAACTCTAGTAATACTGCTTCATGAGAAGCTGGATGTTTGCACCAAAAGACTTAGCAAAGATGCTGCACCTACATCATTGCCCCGCGTTTGTTGGCAGGGTGTATGAAGGGGTTTTATCCTCGTCTGCAAATGTAAAGCCACCACTCTGGGTCCCTCACGCATAGGCTAAAATATGTCCACTTGACGGACTAAGTATGAGGTCGGCTCAAAGCCATGGCGTGCCATATTCTGCACTTTGGGGCTGGTTAGATCCAGGCAGCCAAGTGGGGTCGCGCCTTCATCTCCTCCAAAAAAAAAAAAAAGGAAAAGGAAAAGAAAAAAAGAAAAAAGAAAAAACAAAGAGTAAATTAAAAACTACAAACTGAGGCTGGTACTATTTAACCTGCACAAGGCTCTATCCCTCTAACAACAGCTTTATAACAATATTGCTTAACAACAACTATAAACTGAGGTAGCAACGACTATTCACCATTTTTTGCACAAGTTTTGACTGGCAAGCATAGCATCTGAAGAAGGCATGAATGAAACGGATACACAAGTTTCTCAACTTTGTGAATTAAATGCAGTTCACCCAAGCACAATGCTATATGGTAGCTCGAAATTACAACATTTCGCAATCTGACAACAGCAATCTCTGAATTGCCGAATCAATACGATTGGTAACATAGAATAAAACCTCACCTAAGAAGAAAAAGAAGCAGGTTCAGAGCAAGTATGTCACTTTTTTTTTTTCTTTAGATACCCATAAAAGCTAAATGGTTAGCTTTGTTACAAAGGTCAGCCAGAAAATGGATGTTGAAGAATGGACCAATCAAACTCAGTAACTTTGGTTTATCAGGAACTTTTACACTCAAATAATAAGCGGCCAATTTGCATCGTTGGTATCCCAAAATATCGCTATATTTGAGTTAGGTATCCAGAGTTACGAATGAGGCATTTTTGGTACCTCCGTCCATATCATTGTCTAAAACTTAACGGCGTACTGACATGTCACTGACGTGGCAGAGAAAAAAAAATTAAGAGAGAGAGAGAGGTGGAGAGAGAGAGAGAGAGTGGGAGAGGATGAAGCGGCGCTTCGTCCTCCTGACCGGCAGCGGCGCTACGTCCTCACTCCCTTCCGACCGGCAGCGGCGCTACGTCCTCTCTTCCTTCCGACCAGCAGCGGCGCATCCCACCCCGTCTCTCTCTCTTCCAGACCAGTAGCAGCTCTTCGTCTTTCTCCCTCCCGACCGGCAGTGGCGCTTCATCCTCTCTCCCTCCCAACCGGCAGCGATGCTTCGCACTCTCTCCTCAACCACAGCGGCGCTTCATACCCTCTCTCTCCTCCTAACCAGCAGCGGCGCGTCCACTCCCTCTCTCTTCCCTACCAGCAACGACGCACCGTCCTCTCTCCCTCCCGACAGGCAGCAACGCTTCGTCCTCTCTCCCTCCCGACAGGCAGCAACGCTTCGTACCCTCTCTTTCCTTCCGACCAGCAGCGGCGCTCGTTCCCTCTCTCTCATTCCGACCACAAGCAGCGCTTCCCCCTCTCCCTTTCCGACAGGTAGCAGTGCTTCTCACGCTCTCCTCCCAGGACCAGCAGCAGCGCTTCCTCCTCTCTCCCTCCCGATCGACAGCGACGCTTCGTCCTCTCTCCCTCCCGACCAGCAGCAGCGCTTCGTCCTCTCTCCCTCCCAACTGGTAGCGGTGCTTCGTCCCCTCTCTCTCCTCCCGACCAGCAGCAGCACGTCCCACTCCCTCCCTCTCCTCCCGACCAGCAGCAGTGCGTCCCACTCCCTCTCTGTCCTCCCGACCAGCAGCGGCACTTCGTCCTCTCTCCCTCCCGATCGACAGCAGTGCTTCGTCCTCTCTCTCTCTCTCTCTCTCTCTCTCTCTCTCTCTCTCTCTCTCTCTCTCTATCTATCTACAAATGTTTTCTCAGCCACGTCAACTACCACATCAGCATATTTGACCATGTCAGCTGACACATCAGCATACCGTTAAGTTTTAGACGATGTTATGGACGGGGTACTAAAAACACCTCCTTCATAACTCTGGGTACCTAACTCAAATATAGCGATATTTCAGGGTACCAACGGTGCAAATTGGCCTACACTTACATTGGTAAAGGTACAACATAAACTCACATCTAGAGTTTTCAAGTTTTCTCATGTGTGATTATCTGAAAAAGACATTTGTATTGAGAATCCATCATCGCTTCCACAATAACCATGTTAAAAGTGTCGTCTAACACTTTATTTGATTCCACTTACTTATGAAAACGATGGTGTAGTTTATGAGCCTGCTGGGAGCATTTCGCTATTTCAGCACCTGCACAAAAGAAAGGACAGCTCTTATCATTTTTTGAGAAGAAAAAAAAAGGGTCTGACAAACTACTTTTGACAGCCAGAAACTCAGGCAATACCGCAAAGGTTAAAATTTTCCAAGATCTACCAAAATGATTCAGCATGAGAGGAGAGGTACAACTATTCATATCACCATCCACACAAAGCATACTTACGAGTTTTTGGCTTCATACATTTTGGATACTGTCGTAACAACAGTAAAGCAGCTATTTCAGTGTAGCATTCAGCTCTAAATAAGTATATATATGAGTCAACTGGTGGTTGCAAACTTGCAATATCAGTAACCGTACTAGAAGCTCAGAAGGTCCACATAAAGGTGTAAATTAAGAAGACAAGGAATCCTTGCTGCAGATACAACCGAACAGACTGATTAAATAGTCATCACTAGAAGAAACAAACAATTTAAGGTGGTGGCACTATATATACTTCACTAACAGTTCAAAAAGTTCAGGACCTAGTTACAAAGGACCTAATATACTAGTTAATGAGAAAAGTAGATATATCAAAGATGTCTCAGTTGAACTTAGAAATTCTTTCACGTAAGGCAGCCAGTTTCTCTAAACTGATTATGGAACCAATCTCCAGATTATATATGAAACTAAGTTTAAGGAAATTTCTTACATGTAACATGTGCAAACTCCTTTACAAACCATATATCACACAAACAAGAGGACCCTGCAAACATAACTTTCTACAGAATCAAATAGAATTCCTTCATAATTATTTCCGCCAAAGCTAAAAGTATTCATGCAATCAACCTTTCAACAAGTTTCTATCAACTTTTACCAACAGAATCCCATATTTTCCAAATTATATTCTTCCAGTGCCCTTCTAGATCAGGTCAGTAGTCTAAAGCAAGGTTTTTAGTGGCGAGCCGAACCAAGTTTCAATAAATTCAAATATCGGCACATGCCGACTAAACTGATAGTGTCGTGCCAACCGCACTGATATATGTTTTTTGTAAAAAAATAAAAAATTAGTTTTAAAATTAAAATATAAAGTTTTCGGCACGTGCCATGTCAGTTACTCAGTAACTGCCCGAATATACATATGTCGCCAAGCACAAACCGTGCTGACTGGCTCATAAAACCATGGTCTAAAGTCAGGGTAAGGTACAAGGCACTGAAAAAGAAAATGAAACTTGAAACTCAAGGTGAAATAGATATGCTAAACTTTTAACATACCATGCACCAATTATTCACCTTCCCATTACAGACACTAACATTAACTTTTGAAGTTAGAAACTAATCAGAAAAATTTGGTTCATACTTCAAAATAGACTGACAAGTAAGCCTCCTTCCATCAGCATCCCAGAATCAAATACAAGGGTAGGGTTTAGATATTGTTCAAGTACAAGAAATTTGTGTTTACAAAATATTCTGAAACCATTGTCTTCAGAAACTGACCAACTTACTTGATGCACCGAAAAAAATAAAAGAAAAAGAAAAAAGAAAAAACGTAACGGAAAATTCAAGCAAGTTTAGATTCCATTGAACACATCCTTCATCCAAAAGTTATCATACAACAAAAGCTAACTCTTGCATGCATAAAGGACTACAACAGAGGAAATAAACAAGAAGAGAAAAGGATATAGCAACAAGCATAACACATTTTCAGACAGGGAAAACATACTATTCTAGCTCAACCTTATACCTCCGAATAGTACCTTTGGATGATTATCACCCTTCCAGCAAGTACTTGTTTTTATTGTACTTAGGGAACTTTTCTCAGATTGCATAATCAATGCCATCGAGCTCTCCTCCTTGCCAATTCTCATCCCCTTAGACAACTGCAAGGAGGAGGAGGTTGGCCCTCCTTTCTTTTAAACTGGATATATGTTAGTAGTTCTGTACTAACAAACTGCCCAAAAAAGACAGATTTGGGTCCTTAAAAAGGAGAGTAACCTAACATTTGTACATGTTGAGTGTTTTTAGACTGAACAAGACAAATACAAGGGAAATGATGACTTCACCATGCTAAACTACGAGTTGCATCAGATCCACTCAAGACAAATGTAGACATCATCAAATGCGCTCTAATAGCTTAAAAAAATCTATAACTTTATTTAGAAAATTTTCACAACCCATACAAGGACTTCTCGCTGAAATGGATTGTTCAAATATAAAACCCAAAGCTTTAATTTAAATGCAATGGCAAAACATGGTAATAACAGTTTAAAATATGCAAAGAAATTAAATAGATCCATTTTTCCACTATTCATATGTCAATTGCTGCTTGAGTCAACTCGGCCATTGTTAAATTGTAGAATTATGATCACTTAAGCCCTTGACAGGTATGTACACTATAAACTTTGAGAGAGATTTTACCAATTTCCTACAAAGAACTCATCACGAAGGACACTGTGCCTACTCGAGACGTACACAAGTTGTAAGCTAAGTGCAAAATAAACAGCAATCATAACATATGAAAAAAGTATATGGCACTGAATCTCATAAACAGAACTTGATTGCTAATTTGCATGAAGCATAATTTGAGATGGCATGTTTTTCAGTCTTCCACATGACCTCACAATAAAAACCTTTGGTAAGCGTGCAGATTAACTTTCAAAAAGAGATACATAAGCAAATACAAGCATTTCATTTAATAAAAAAGCATCCAAATATTATTGATCTTGACAGATTATAAACTACCATGCCTGCAATGAAGTGATGCATTTCATTTGAAGCTCTCTGGTATAGGGGATGAGAATGTCTTCTAAGAATTTACTTGCTTTCTGATGTGAATATAGCGGGAAAGATTTAATTAAGCCTTGGTTGAATACCGTACTAGATGTTAACCTCGATCAATAATGTATGCACGCTTCAAAAAGTTATTTCAGTCAAGGTGGCATGAAGCATGGTTTTCAGTGTCGGTCGGCACAGTCTGTGCCGGACGGCACGTGCCTGTTCAGGCAATTATCGGCACGGCACAAACCAGCACAACACGTGTCAAAAAAATCTTATATTTGAATTTTTAAATTAATTCTTTATTTTTATTTTTAAAAAAATAACAAATAAATATATACCGGCACGGCACTAACGGCACGGTCGGCACATGCCGGGATCTGAGTTTACCGAAACTCGGCTCGGCTCGGCACAGAAAACCTTGGCCTGAAGCATAGTGTCAAGAAGTTATGGAGGAACATATTTATGTAAAGAACGTCATTTGTTCACAATGAACTAAGTACAAGATCTGGAAATCAGCAGTTTAGAATATGCTGGAACGATTCTAAACATCATAGCTTGTGTTATTGCACAATACTGATTCCATGCAATCATGGCTTATGTGCTAACATGTATGTAGATATTAGATCTTGTCTACTCTAGAGAACCAGAAACGTTTAACTCCATTAAACCAAATACACAAAAACATAACTTTTGACTTCATAGTAAAAGTGACACATAATACAAGGACTATAGAAGAGACTATAAGTTTATAACATGCCTCATGAAACCTCCTCCATCGGGTTCCACATTGATGATTTCATGAAAAGATATGTTATCTAAGTTGGTAAGAACACACACATTCAAGTTAAACTAACATCTAAATGGTAGAGTAGACCCTGTAGTTATATGAATAAGTAACAACAAGAAAACTCGACCCCAACAGGAAGCCCAAAAGCACCAGGACTTTATCACGACTAGCTAGGTCCTTTTGCCTCTTAGATCACTACTCTTTTATGAACCAAATGCATCAAAGTAGCCAATCATTTATATAATGACGACCTACACCAGAAATCAGCAAAAGCAATGGTATATAGTAGATAATGCATTTTGGGAGTGGAACAAAAGTTAATTACTAAATTAATTGATGTAAGTACAAGCAATTGACCCTTTTACTGCATTTAAAACATTCTTACATTAGCAGTGATTTGTGTGACGGGTCCAGTTGTCAAGACAAAATTACAATGTACAAACCCCTAGCAATTGACTATGCCAGAGCTCATCACTGTCTTCAAACGAAGTTCCAGTTTGAACGTCATGAGGAAGACAATCGCCTTCAAAAGCAGCAGAAGCAGCAAGGATCTGATTCGTATGAATCTGAAATTGCAATATACAAACATATAATTCATGCTTTAGCTGCATGCCACACAGTGGGGGACCTAGGAAATCAGAAACTAAGAGGAGAATAAAAGCACCAGCAGCAAACCTGTAATATTTTTAGTGAACTATGTTGGCCTCCAAGAGTTACTAGGAACAACATTCCTAGGTGCCATCACTTGGGGATGACCATGACCTGCAGCACCTGAAGTATGGCAGGACCGCAACTAGAGGTATAAGTTACCCAAAAAGAACTAACCTCGAATTACAGACAATAATTACCTTGAGCTGGAGGACCAACAGGCATGTGGTTGGGTAAATGAAACTGGTAAGGCATCAGACTAGAGTGCGGCCTTTCACCACCTGGTCTAAAAAATACTGCAACATATAACCATATCAGATATATCTGTTGGCATATAACAGGATAGCTTCAAAAATAGATGTTATATTAAGCAAAAGTAATCAGAACTAAAAAGATACCAAAGAAAACACACCATCCTGGACGAATGGTACACCCGATGTTGGCCTCCTTCCAGGAACCCATGTACTTTGTTGATTATCTGGACTAATATCATTATAATGAACCCTCCTGTGGTCCTCTGAGTTGTACGGCATCTGAACATGGCCATTAGGCACAGTGTAAGAATCATATTGCTGTTGCACATTTTCACTCATGGACTTGGCATATGAAAACTGATTCGAGTGTATATGTGTAGATGTGTGTGAATGCGTTGCAGGTGTTTGCACTGATGCGGGGGGATTGTAAGGCAATTGCTGGTAAGATCCACTCGCTTGTTCAAAATGATGGTTCGGAACAGAAACCTGAGTCGTCATGTACATGTCACCATGGCCATACCCAAAAGGTCTAGAACTATTATAGTTCGGAAAATTTTGTGCATTGCAGATTCCAGTTGCCATGAAATTAGAAGACTGCTGCAAGGCCACCTCATTTTTAACATCGGAAGTACCATGTCCTTGAATAGCAGCATTACCGGTCACCTGAACTGCTTGAGTGCCCTGCAAACAAATAGTGGGTCAAAAAATACAACTTACGAGCACAGGGGGGAAAAAAGGTTCAAGAACTAGCAAAATAGCTTACAGACGAGCTCCCGCAATATTCTTGGGGTATGGTATGATGATATAACAGAGACGATGGAGATGACAGTAAGGGAGGAGGCGGCAGAAAAGGAGGAGGAGGTGGTAACGTTGAGGGAGGTGGCGAAAGTGGAGGTGGTGGAGGTGGTGATGAAGGTGGTGGAGGGGGCGGCGGTGGAGATGAAGAAGGCAAGGGAGGTGGTGGAGGAGGAGAATCTGCAGGCAGTGGAGGAGGATCAGCCAGTAGAGGATGGAACATCTTAGCTCCATTCAGACTAGATCCCATCTCCATAGAACAATGCTGATGATGAGAATTTTGCTCTAATGAGTCATGGGCAGTTGTGCCTTTGTCATCCTTAGATGAGATAGATACATCTTCCATTTCAAGCTCTCCATCCACATCCTCTAATACACAATGCCGCCTATCACTTGGAGTGGGACAACAAGTTTCTGGTTCTTCAGAGGGTCCAACAGCTTCAATAGGTGCATCATTAGCAGAATCCTTGTATATACTACCATGAAGATCCTCTTCTTCTTCAAATACATTGGAGGAGAAAAAGCCAGGCAACTGGAAAGTTGCATTGCTGAAGTAAAAAGCATAAAAGTTCTTTTACACAGAGGAAAGCACCAATAAAAGTTAGCATGAAATAAAGTAGACAATACAACTTTTTTCCCCCTAGAAAAAAAGGTTAGCACCAAACCAGATTAAGAGAAGTTGATTGCAGCTGCAGGTACAGGGTATTGTAAGTATATGAAACATATTGAAAGATACTAAAAGAATCACCTTAGCTCTGACAGGCAGCTAAATATCTATCACGAATTATGTCCTATTGTAAATTCAACTCCAAGCAATCCTAAGTAGAGTCTGGCTAACTCTAAGTAGATACAAATCCTCAGCGGAGATCTGGCTAAACCAAGTTGACTCCTTCCAAATGCATGCAAGTAATGTCTCTTTAGTTATTAACAAGTTTGTACATCCTTCCATGTGCAACTTCTTATTAGTTAGAAGTTATATTAGGCCATTCCTGCAAGGACTTGAAGAACTTCCCATGTAGTATGTTACATATATTGGCAATCAAGACACCATCTTCTGTATGCAGTCTATATTTATGCATGTACTGACTTGAAAAGCATATAAATATACTTATCCTCCTTGTAATGGATAACCCACGAGGTTTACAACATCACATAGGAAATCGCATCCACATGCATAAACAATTCCAGCTACACTTAGATGGATACTTAAATGCCATTGCATGCTATACCTATACGCATATCTTCAATGAGACCACCAAAGTTAATTACTTTTCAAAGAGTCTCCAACCTCTTAAGCTGGTTTGCTTCCTAAAAGCATTTAAAATAAGAAATTCAATCAACCGAACTTCCAAGGGGAACACTGTTATGTACGGACATCAATATTCTGTCCGTACATCCACAACGTATTTATTTTTGTGGTATGGTCGACATCAATATTCTGGATTAACTGAGCATGACAACCTTGAGGACAAAGTTATTTTCGAGAGGGGTGGAATGTTATGTGCAAGTCAGCAGAGCTCGAACCCCTTTAATTCCGTACATAACATACACCTAGATCACGTCTGAATCTTTCAAAACATACTTGCATCATCTTGCATACGTTATGAAAATACACCAACTTCTCTCAAATGCACCCATTTATAGTTTAATCCTTTCTCCATCCAACAGATAACATGTATATAGCATATATATACATCCTAATAGCATGCAACAAAGTAAATAGTTTGTCTCATAGAGTTTTAACCAAGGTTTACCGTGCCGTGCCGTTTCGAGTTTCGGTAAATTCGGATCTCGAGACGTGCCGACCGTGCCGATCGTGCCGTGCCGACCGTGCCGATAATAAAATATTATTTTTATATTTATATTAAATTAAAATATTAAAAAACACAAAAATAAATAAAAATAAAAAGAAACAAAATAAAAAAAATTTTAAAAATAAAAAGTAATTATAATATATTTTTAAACACATTTATAAATTATAAAAAAAAATTCAAAAAAAAAAAAAAGAAAATGGTCCGCGCGCGTGCGCGGACCAAAATCAAGTCCGCGCACGCGCGCGGACCCTAATCAGGTCCGCGCGGACCCGATTATCGGTCACGCGCGCAGCGCGTGACACACTGTTCATCGTCTTCCTCGCGAAGACGATGAACAGTGTTTTTAAAAAAAAAAAAAAAAAAGAAAAAAAGCTGGAGCCGTCGGCTCGGCACCGTTCCGGTGCCGAGCGCCGGCGGCTCCGGCACGTTTCGGGCGGCACGGAGCGTGCCGCCCGAAACGTCGAACCTTGGTTTTAACAAGATCGTACAGTACATCCACAACAAGAGAACACATGTAGCTTCCTACATCAGGCCGTTTATGTGCCCTAACATGAGAAAGGCTCTCGTCTCTACGACGAAAAATAAGGTCTTCCTCTAAACTGACAGACCCAGCTTGGGAACAATAGGGCCGGCAAGATAAAATTGGGCAGTAATAGTAGTTGAAAGACTCGAAACATCACCTCCTTGGTGGCAAGCAACGTTACAACACAGTGAAGTTACTTGGGACATAATAACCTCATCCTGAAGTTGAATAAAAAGACAAATGTTCGAAAAGTATCACAAGAATGAATACCTTCCATACTCATCAACAAGCATGCCTTCCATTTCTCTAATAGGATCATCCACTGATCGCTCAGCTCTTGAAGGGCGTCTAAGGTTAAAACCGGTTGTTACATCTTCACTAGGGACTTCAATGTCATCCATGTACTGCTTGAGAAGAGATTCGGGGAGGATGTTTCTCTCAAGCCACAACCTTAGAACCTGATAAGCAGCAGCTTATCTTTCTAGAAAACATAAATTGGCGCACTCCTACTGAAAGAAAAAGAAAAGAAATAAAGGAAAGGAATCCTTGCCTTGAGACATTGCCGTCGATTCTCACGAGCACCAGAACCTTGAGGAGCAGCAGCACCCAAAAGCCGTGGCAATGCCGCTTGCACGGTAGGAATATATGAATCCCCAGCAATGCCTAGACAGATCAACAAAAAGCCAATATATTAAAAAAAGATAAAACAAGTCACACAAGCACACCCAAGAAAACAGCCACAAAAAATATGAAGAAAGGACAAGCAGAAGCACATAAGACTCTCATACATGGCAAAATGTCTTATGCTATAAGCTACTTGCAGTAAAACACATTATATACAAAACTTATAATAGTACAATTAAGAAGAAAACAGACTTTATATACAAGATATACTTACCCTTCTGGCTGTGTGAGCACTGAGTGATGGAATCCACGAGAAAGAAAAGATCAATTCGCCGATGAAAACTGGGCTCATTCTCCAACTTTTGTATGAGAAGTTCGACAACCTGTCACATACACATTCTGCATAGTGTCAAGAAGCTCCCAACTGGAAGATCATTCAATAATGACCACAAAGATGCTCAATAAGTCATGAAACAGGATTTGATCAGAAATTTCTTCTGCTGAGGTTTATACATAAAGTGACATGAACCAACAGCCTGCTTCAGAAAGGTTCATCAAACACACCTTTCGCTCAAGACTTCCAACTTAAAAGAAAAGTGTAAGCAGGAAATGCAGAATAGCCATAATTGGTACAAACCACAAAAAGGAAGGGGAAAAGGTCGAAGCTGCTCTATAAGTTAAAAGGGGATAGCGAGGTGGTAAAAAGATTGATTTAGCTCTTGAATTGTTAAACAGAGGAACGCTTTGACATTAAATTTCGGAATATGATATTTGAACTTGAAATTTAAACCCCCCCAAAAAAAAAACTAACCTCACTTGCAATACCATATTTGGCGCAATCAATTGCAAGTCTGGTAGCACGACCTATACTTTCTTTGGTTCTTGATAATGTTTCTATCATTCCCTCCAAAGCATCACGAGCAACTGCTGCTTCAGTACCTCCACTTAATGACCCCCCAGCTGAGCTGTGGGGAGTCATTCTACATTCATACTCTTCAGCTTCTCCTTGGTCAACTGATGTATTCGGACGAGGATGGCCAGATGGAGAGCTAAAAGATGCAAAGGTATGAAATCCTTTTGCATCTTTCTGGAAAGAAATTCCTGAATAATTAGAATTGAAGGTCGAAGTAGGGCTTGGGCTCCTACCACGTGCAATAGGTGGTGTGGTAGCTGAAACAGGAATAGCTTTATCAAGGGGCAGGATATGTAGGTTTTCCTGTGCTTGTTTCCTCTTTGCTTGAGCAGCTGCAATGAGATGTTTCATTGACGTGAAAGAGTCTGCCACTTTAGAATCAGTAGACAAGCTTGGGGCTTTGTCATCTGGGAGAGTTACAGTCCTGTATTTTGAGAAAACATAAGTCAGCAGGCAGCTGTTATACCAGTACGAACTAAAAAGACAAACATTGATCATATAAGAACAAGTAGGAAAATACAGCATGCAGATCAAATACCGATCGTTGGGAATATGCCTCTGCATATCGAGCTCTGCTGAAAAATTGATGCCAGACCTATCTTCTGTGTTAGCAGTCACACGTACAGAATTCAGGTTTGAATTTGATTTCTCTGCAGTATAAGATGAACCATTCTTTGCAGACTGATTATGAGAAACATTTGAATTTTGGAAAGACTGGCCTGAGACTTTGGAAGTACCAGACTGAACTTTGGAAGAACCAGAGACCTTTCTAACTGCTGCTGCATTGGAAGATTTCTCTTGGTATGTGCCAGAAGTACGCTCTATTAACTTGCTTGCATTATTACTGCCAGCCGGAAGTGTTGGAGAAACTGCATTCGGCCTTCCATCTCTGGATGAAGACTTAAGGTTTTCTTGCTTCCCTGGATTAAATAAAGAATGTTGACTCGTACTCTTTTCATGCACTTTCTTATTGTCTTCACCAGCTGCAGAAATTGGATTATCCTTCTCAAATTCAGGCAAGACTACCTTTTTGTAAAGAGATTCCGCACCTCTTTTGAAGGATAGATTTTTAGCTGAAGATGTTTTAGTTCTTGAATTATCCTTGCTAAAAGATTCAGCGTCTCTTTTAGAGGATAGAATTGCAGCTGAAGGATTTTGAGCTTTTGACACATCTTCATTGCTGCTTTTTGTATCTAGAGAGATATGCTCATCAGGAGCTGAAACAGTTGGCTTATGTGAAATTGGAAGTCCAAAAGACTCCACATGAATTGGGGTTCTCTGATCTTCCTCTTCTTCATCGTCATCAATTAAAAATGAACGGCGTCTTGAGCGGATAGGAGGAGCAGATGATCTATCATGATTACTCCTCACATCCTTGTTTGACACATGACTTCCTTTAGCTGTAACAGTCTCCTGATGCATTCTCTTAGACAGGAGTGGTGGGGCTTCATGACCTGTTCGATTGCTCTCATCATCCAGCTTCTCTGATCCCGACGCCAAGTGGCCCTGAGCCTTCATAAGGCCATTAGATTTCTTGCTTGTGACATTATTTCCTCTATTCTTAGCAGATAGATGAGGAAGAGCCCTTTTTTGGGTCTTAACTGGAGCATCACTGGCTTCTTCCTCGACCTTCACTCTTTTTGCAGGATGAGAATCCTCACTGGCACCAAGTTTATGTTTTCTACTGCTGACTACAGGTTTTGTCCTACTGTCATCTCCATGAGCTAATGAAGACTCCATGTCTCGCACCTTTTCACTGTCTGTCTGTAATCTACGACGACCATTGAGAAGCGCATCTTTTCCATATGAATGTTTCTTCAATGCATTTGGACTGCTAAGACCATCAAAATTATCTTTTTTGGGGTCATTTTTCTGGATTTTTTCTGGCAATGCTGTGCTACCATCATTCAATGTAACAAGTTTGGTTTCACGAGATTGCTTCCGGTCAATTAGTGATTCATTCAACTGCTTTCCCTTTAAGCTGCCTTTTTGCACTTTCAGATCATTATTTAATTTTCCTGTTCTTCCTAGAGACACCTTTGATGCTATAGGACCATCCCCCCTCACAACCTTCGCAACATTTGTCGAGCGAGATGATACAGATCTAGTGGCACTTGCAACCACGTCGGTATCACCTTCCCCTGAATTATAAAGATCCTCACCTCCATTAGTTTCAGAACCTTTTGGGTTTGATTTTCCTGATTCGTTTGCATGAATGGGGGATTTAACATCCTTATTAGAATCCACATGCTTAGCATAGGGAGAATGTAACTGAGCACTACTTTCTTCTTCCTTCCGTGTCATTACACCATTATTTGAATTGTCATCGCTTCTAATAACAGGAATATCAGGAGAAGGTGTTCTACCAAGAATTTTGGACTTCCGAAGAGGAGACCTACGCCTCCCCTGATTTTGGTTCTTGTGCACTAAACCGTGCATTTCATCAGAGCACTTGTTATCCTCGTTCATTCTTTCCTGATGATTTTTGTCATGGTCATTTGATTGATCAGATTCATGGATTTCCTTGCCTTTGCTATTTTTAACATCAACTGAAGAAGACACACCATCGTCGAAATTCTGGTCATTGTTATCCTTTTTACCACCTTTTTGTTGTAACTCTTCAAAGGCTTCGCATATCTCCTCCACAGCACGAGCAAAGTTCTTTGTCTTGCCCTGACATCTAGCTTCTAGCTTTCTCTTGGATTCATTGGTAAATACTTGTATGTCAGCTGGTGCAACAAAAGCACTGCAGATTGAAACTCATAGTAGAGGTGGCCAGTTAGAGGGCTAACTTGCTACCAACAAGCACGTTGAGCTTCTAATGCATGAAATTGACCAACACGAGTTGTTATTTAACAAATAGAAACGTTGGTTATATAAGAAAAAAGAAATCAGTTCCTCTTTAACTTCAAACTTACAAGAAACTAAATAACTAGAAATCATCAATGATTATCTCCTTATTATCCAAGAAAACAAAAGCACGCTACATATGTGATTCAACATATCTCCAAAACAAGGGTGACTTCCAAGTCTGCAACAGATATTAGCATGCTAAATGTACTACAGAAATT
This sequence comes from Xerophyta viscosa, assembly GCA_002076135.1. Classification (NCBI taxonomy): domain Eukaryota; kingdom Viridiplantae; phylum Streptophyta; class Magnoliopsida; order Pandanales; family Velloziaceae; genus Xerophyta; species Xerophyta viscosa. The sequence goes on along the minus strand of MJHO01000140.1, from coordinate 408,218 downwards.
TTCATAGTATTTTCATACTATTAATGTATCTAGACATCCAAAACATTACAAGTCCACCAACCAAAAAGATTATCCTGTGTTACTATGGAGCTATGAAGCACGGAGAGACACAGGACAAAACGCGACACCGACGAAACAACATGGACACGACATGGTAAGGACACAAACAAATTTCTTTTAATATACATATGTATATATGTACACACACACACATATCAGCTAAGGTGAAATTTGGTTCACATGTAAATGTCTACGACATGTCTTTTTTATTTTAGTTCTTTATATATATATATATATATATATATATATATAGAGAGAGAGAGAGAGAGAGAGAGAGAGGCTATTCTCAGCTCGACCTGAGAATAACCTTGGTAAGCTAACATCTCAGCCGTTAATTTCCTTGATCTAACGGCTGAGATTTAATTTTACACTTAACAGAATAACGATTCATGCCGTTAAGTATTTAATGGCGCCGTCAAGTGTAAAAATTAAATCTCAGCCGTTAGATCAAAAAGATCAACGGCTGAGATGTTAGCTTACCAAGACTATTCTCAGGTAGAGCTGAGAATACTCTCTCTCTCTCTCTCTCTCTCTCTCTCTCTCTATATCTATATATATATATTATATATAAAGAACAAAAATAAAAAAGATATGTCTTAGACATTTACATGAGAACCAAATTCCACCTGAGCTGAGGCTTGTCAGCGACTCGGTATATGTTACATTTAGATGGTTCTATAGCTAGAAATTAGGCGACCAAACACACAGTGGGAACATACTTCTTTAATGGCAAAGTAATGCTTCTTAAACATTTACATGTGAACCAAATTTTCCACCTGAAGGCTACAAGCATCGGTCACAATAGGATCTAAAGCTAGCAAAAAGGCAACCAAATACAAAGTGGGAACATGCATCTTTATGTTAAAAAAGTGCGTTGAGTCATCTTAAATGTCAAAAGTTATTTTATAATGATTATGCATGGTGACAAATCAGCACATGCATGGACCTTCAATGTGAGAAACTAAGATATTGCTCTGTATTCATGAACTAACGAGCACGGTACACACAAGTTACTGAACTGGATTTATTCATATGGATATTAAGTATCATATATCATGCAAACAATAATAGCAGCTAATAACAAACAACACAAAGCATGAAAGAAGTGGATGCTATGCATTATGCCTCAAAATACCATTTTACAAAATCCGTGGCTTATAAAGGCAGCATATCTGATGGTTACCCAGATCAAAGGCCATATATTCTATGTTTATACTGAACGCTTAATACAAAGAAAAATATAATTGTTCGTGTCACTAATATCCTATTGAAATTGCTTGGCGATCAGCCTGGAAATCCATCAAAACTAGGACCCTAGATGCAATCTAATCACCGACCACAACACAACTTAAGGTAACACCAAGTTCATCTACATTCTCTTGCTGAACTCTACTAATAACCTCCACTTATGCAGGAAAATATAAGAGGAATCGCAGTTTAAGCATATGTCTATGAAACTATATTTTAAACGCAACAGCTTGCTTCTGCATTCACAATTGACTAAAGGATATAACAAAAGGGACAACAGCATCATTATTTACCTAAGATACCGATGGTAAATGCAAAGTAAATGAAAAAAGGTGAAAAATCTAAAATCTTACATTTCAGATGTCCCAAAGAACTGAACAAAGTACTTCCTAGAATCAGGTGACTTATCCCACTGCTCAGGATTACTTATCTGCGATGCAACACAAAATCAAAGGTAGCCACGACCTGACAATAAAAGTTATAAAGAGTACAGTTTTAAAAGAGATTAAACCTTGGCCGGCCAAAAAGGAAACCCCTTCACTTTAGCAAGGACAAGATCACCGAGCTGAAGCTCGTGGACCTGGAGCCGGTTCGCCTTTCTGCGCCCGGGCGCCATGGCGCCGCTGCGCCAAACCCTAATCTATGCACGCTATCAATCGAATCAAACGAAGCCCCGCGTTATAACGAAATCAAAAACCTTATTAAGGCCTTCGCGAGGCGACGCACGGTGGACGCCCGAGATGAATAATTCACGGCGGCAGAGACGAACTAGGAAGGTGCTATGGCAATTGATGTTGCGGCGGCACGACGGCGAGATCCCGGCATCCGGCAGCGGACAGAGAGACACCCTGCGGATGTTACTCGCGAGAAAAATCGGGGAGAATAACAAAACAAAAGCAAGTACGGAAGAGGACGAGATGGGAACTTAGAGAGGTGAGGCGAGAGTTTGTGACTTCGTCTGATGAGCCTTGCCATGAATGACATTTCGGGCAGGCCAGCACGGAAATCTTCGTGGGCCATCACCCGAGCCGAGCAAGGTGCAAAACCATAGTGGCGGCCCGGCCCGCTGTTACCGGTTGCAGCCCGGTCTGGCCAACTTGCAGGTACTGACCCACACCAATAGTGAGGTTCTGATCTGGGCCCACAATGTTGACTAGTCGTGGGACATAAGACGCGTGAATCATGCAGAAACAAAACTTTCTAAACCTTTGTTTGGAGATTTTGAACTGAATTTTTAAAAATTAATGTGAACAAAACCTAATACATACTGTGCCTAACTAATAAACAATAAATTTATGAATATTCTTAATCTTCGACTCCGTTATTGAATACAAAATTGACTCTAATATAAAAAGATTTTATTTTTTTTCCTAGACTAAAAAAAAGTACTTATATTGATTGGATTTATAGCAGACACTCAGAAAGCCAATACCTCAACTTTATCATATAAGAAAACTACTAGTATATAATTACGTAAGCGGCGAACTAAGTGTTTGAACTGTGAAATAATGATCAAAAGGCTTCGTAAACAGTTCCATAGAGATTGATATGTTAAATGAAGCTTACTTGGTTTTGTTGATGATGGTCATCAATCTACGATTGTTGATATAGATACAAAAGAGGAGCACCTAGTTAACACTATGTATTGAGAAGCATTTAACACCATATTATCCTCCCAATTCAACTTGAAGAAAGGTTGTAATTCATACACTATATGCACTGTATGGGGTGTAGTAGTAGGTGCAGGCCGAGCAGCGCCTCGTCTCGCTAATCCAATCTGTCTCTAATTCTTAATACTCATCTCTAGAAACTTTGAGTCATGATCATCTCCACCATGTATTTCATTGGGGCCAAAATTTTAGTAGAAACGATGAATAAATATATTGTCGTTGTGCGCCTTTGGTGATCATTTTTTATCATTTCTCTTTTTCCTTGGTCTTTGATTTTGCCCTTTTATTACTTATTTGTCATGTGCATTTTCAGTTGGTTGTTTCAGCATACTTGGTTTGAAAACTTGCTTTCCCACCAGCTAATGTCCTAGTATGTGTGGTGTTTGATATTTCAGGCTGAAAATTCTATAAAAATATGCTCTGTAGAATATAAATACCTACATTTTGATTTTCTGTCTATGTTTGGCTAGAATTTCTTACTACTATATTGTTATTGATGTTGTGCTAAATTGAGGAATACCTGACTTAATAACATCAATAATGCCAATGCCTCTAATATTTCATTGGTCTAACCACACCAATGCGACCGATCTTACCATTGGTCTAACCACACCAATGCGACCGATCTTGTACCCATCCAATCGAGCCGGTCTCTGATTGCTAATTTTTATATTAAAAAAAATTTTAAGTCAGCTAAAGTAGATCATATAGTAGCTCGTTAAAAAGCTAGATGAAAATGAGATTATTTTAGAGTTATGGAGGGTCATTTGGAGAACCTGCCCCAACCAACTCAGACTCGAGTGCTGATATAGGTTCGTTAAAAAACCGGATCAAAATGAGATTATTTAACAGTTATGAAGGGTCATTTGGAGAACCACAGGGGTAAACATGACATTTGCATTTCTTTTTTAACGGATTTTGTAAAAGTGGAAATCGAGACATATTTAGTTTTTTTTTTTTTTTTGAGATAACGAGGCGAAACCTCCCTCCGGGTCTCCGCTAACTCGCGGACCACGGTTTTCTACGAACACCTATAGGACCACTTTGTGGACCCAGGTGCCCGCAGGAGAGTAAAACTCCGGCCTGACGTCCATCCCCGGACCAGAAATGGAGTACTAGGAGTTACCCAGCCACCAGCTTCCCTGCAGCCGCTGCAAACGCGCGACCACGGACACATCCCCATTACAGGCACCCGCGGAATTCGAACCCGGGCACTCGCTTCCTGAGGCGAGCGCCCCAGCCGAATGACCCACGGGCGGAGGGCTCGAGACATATTTAGTTGGTACCTAAATCTTTTGAATTGTTATTCTTATTGAAATGAATCAAAATTAATGAGCAACTTCTAAATATTCTACGATTATGTAGTTTTTTCAAGTGTCTATTTATTTGCAGCAGTATATATGAATCGATCATTAGTCGAAACATGGTTCAAGCAGTTATAACATTGTCTGACTCGTGTCAAGACTCAAGAACTGCTATGAATGGTGCAGCTAGAAGCAGCGCCATTGAGAGGGTTTAAATCTCTGCCTGAGTTCCACCTCAATAATCTTAAAAAAAAAAAAAAAAACACACACAAACATCAAGTGCCAATTCCACGTATAGCTGACCGAGTCGAACTTGCGGCTTAGTCAAGCTAGGGTTCAGCGACAATCACCCATAAAGAAAACATAGTCATCCATATATTGAAAAACTAAGTAGTTCAATTTTCAATTTGTTTAGACATAAGACAGACAATAGGCCAACATTAAATTTCAGAATTATAACCACAAAATGAATGTACATTTCTAATATTCTAAAGTCTTGATTAGCTTATCATGAAAACGGAGGGTCAAGATTAAGCATAGCAACTACGTAAAATTCATGTCATAGGAGCTGCTTGAATGTGTAACCAAGTCAATGATACTATACTTGACAATGCAAATAAAGCAGAGATAAATTAAGCTACCACTATTCATTCTGATTGGCCAAAATATAGGAAACAAAACTCTTCTACTCTTCAAGCTATGGCTCTGCACGGTTGTAATGCTCTCAGATAAAACAAGTTATATCGCTAGGAAAAAAACCCACACTGGAACAAAACGGATAGATTGCTTTGCTGCTAAATTAGGAGGCATCACATCACAGGTATTATCGGCGAATCGTTTGAAACTTGTATATGCAGGAATGTAGCACTATTCCAGCAAAGGGAAGACGCTGAAGAATATATCTCACCATCTGTTCTTGGGGGGATTAACTTTATAAATACGAACAATCCAGTTTGAAGTCGTAAATGCCTCTTCCAAGTATTCGAGTTTTATATCCTTATTCCCTATTTCCACTCCCCTTGCACGATCATACCTGCGTAAGAAGATTAAACACCAATATGAATAGCAGTTATGCATAATTCCGTGGTCATGATTGTATGGTACATGCTTGAACATAGAGAAGCTGCAGCGGAAAAGTTTAAAAAAGCATATTTCGTTTTTATATAATTTTCCCTTTGTCAAGTCAGATTTATATAACTGAGCTGTTTTCATTAGTCTCTTTTTCCTTTTTGGTTATTTTGACAGAGAATCCTAGATGTACACAGGATGGGGAGGACTTAGAGATTTCTAGAAAATTCACACTTACTGTTTGAAATAAGGAAAATGGTTCCCTGCACGGACGTCCGCACGGAAATAATCACGGACGTCCGTGGGAAACGCGTTTCCCATTTCACACGAGGGGAAACGCGTTTCCCATGGACGTCCGTGATTACTTCCGCGCGGACGTCCGTGCCCTCAACCAGTGTCCTTGAAATAATCTACATAGAGATGCACAGATGGAAGAAAAGTAACTTACCCAGGAGGCTTCCCATATTCAGTTGTTAGCTCACCAAAGCGGTAATAAGAAAGCTTGTACCTGTGACCACGAAAAAGTTGCTTTAACATTGTGAACTATGTAAAACCATTTCATACTAGTTGCTGCAAGTTTCAAACATAGATCCAAAACAAACCATCTCTGCTCCAAGAAAGAAAAGAAGCTTATCAAGCATGAATGATGCCATTTGAAAGACCCTTCCACCTACCGCTCTAGCTTCCATTGAAAATAAGCTCAACAATGAATCTTGTCTAGTGTTGTAAGATCAATTGGGATACAAAAAAAACAAGATTTCTTAATGGTCAGACTTATCAATGTCACATGCCGAGTTCTTGATTTACTGAAACTTGGTTCGGCTCGGCAGAGAAAACCTTGAGATAAGCTAACAATTACTTGCTAGTCAATCAAATATGTATGTGACGTTCATATTCACCCAACAAATACCAAATACTTACATTAGACAATTCAACATTTTTGGGGCTGCTCCCTTGTCAACACGATATTCACCATTCACTAGATAGTCTGGTTCCTTTATTACTGGGAAGACACCTCCACCAATCCTCACCATCCACAGAAATCTATCATTTGTGAAATAATATTAGATAGCAGAAGATAACAAGGTGAAATTCTAATGGTAGGCGCATCAGTGAAACAGAATTAACATATAAGAATACCATGAGCAACAAATAAAAATTAGTAGAAATATGACACAAAGTTGCTTACTTGTTAATATCATCCGAGGAATATCCTGTAACCCCACCAAATACAACAAGAACATAATCTACATCAAGGGAGCGCATTATTTCATACGCCTCATCCTCGTATGATGACATAGCACGACCAACTGTAGCAATATGGGTATTGTTCCAAGTATTATTATCCACTATCACAGTTCTATTTCCCATGGCTGTAATCTGGTATCCGTAGTCCCACCAGGACATCACCTTAGCATCAGGTGGAGTATTTTTCCTCAGCCAGAAATATGCTTCACGATAATCGTCGAAGATGACCCTGCCACCATGGGCTCCACGTGCAGCCAAGACAATTGAAGGGGAAGAATATGCCTCAGATGTGACCCAAGTGCAGTGTATAGCGTATTGGCTCAAAAGATAAAAGGCTCCCAGAAGCAAAGCAATAGCACCATTTCTTTGAAAAGGAAGAGGCTGTTCAAGAGAAGCCTGGAGACCCAAAAAATAACACATTATTGAAACTTACAGACAACTAAGCAAAAATATGTTAAGTTCCGCTGCAGGAAGATATGGTACGACCACAAGCTTAACTAAAGATATGAAAAGTACCCCAAATAGGTGAGCTTGCAGCCACTCTGTTGAAAACATCAGTAAAGTACTCATAGTAAGAAATAAAAAAGGTTTTAAGTAAATTACTGATTTTCCTATTGATCTATATTTGCATACTTGCGTGCTTACTAAAGAGAAATAAGGACATGCTCAATATATGTCAGCTCGTCACATGTCAAGAAATGGCATGTCCTTGATAATTCCTCTGCACTAAGCTAAGTAAAATTTCACATCCTAAGTACACATACATACTGACAGGAAATCAGCTTTTGTACTTTTCCATTGTAAACCATCTTAGCCTCAGAAATAGCAATGTCCTTGATAAATTGTTTGTGTTATCTGTGAAAAAGTTCTCTATCATTAGTGTGTTTATATATACAATCCTGCAGGTCTACTTTTACATCACAAACCATCTTCATGCAAGCACCCTATTTATGAAAATAATTAAATTCTCATTAACTCGATAGTATTCAACCAGCAACAGATGGACAGCCTCCCCTAACTTCTTTTGAAGAAAAAACCATAGATAATGTACTTAAAATAGACAAGTTAACTTTAAGAAATAAAATACCTTCTGAAAAGTACTTAGCAGATCCCCAATGAAACCGAGTAAAAAGTTGTTGATAGCTAAATGCATTCAAAGTTTAAATATACGAAAACACACCTTAGCAGAGGCTTTAGTGCTAGATGTTCCTTTGCTAGATCCAACTTGTGGAGCCTTGTTCTTACCACGGATCAACGTAGTCAGATTCTTCACTGTAGCAGAGACTGCAATTGCACCAATAAGACATACGGCTGGTGTAGCAACAAGAATTAAACGAACCATTACGCCAGCAAAATACATGCTTGTGAGACCATACATAACTAAGAATATTGTAGCATCAGATAGACGCTTAAAGCAGAAATAGAGTCCTGCTGGGAAGAGGAAAAGGAGAATGTGGAAATCAAACATGAACGATGACCATGCAGTTGGCTGATGTTCAGAAACAGACGCAATGATTGGGATATGGTCCTTTGCATATGTAGGATCCAGCAGTGAATAAAAACGGCCAGTCCATGGAGAAATGAAACCAGATGCCATGCCAATTCCAAGGGCAAGAGTGCCGACAGAAATTGTAAGCGTCAAAGTAGTTCTTAAAAAGGCCTGGAATAACTTGGGATCATTAATTAAGTATTTCACCCAGTCCAGAAATGAGAAGACCTGCAAACAGAGAATAACCATTAAGATGACAAGATAATAAGATAAAGTATAATTCCAGAAATTATGTAGCTGATAGAGTAACATGGGTTGGAAAATTATACACCGCTGTGATTGTAAGATGAAGTATACACTTCAGAAACTCTGCAGTTGATGAGTAATATGATAAGCTACGTTGGAACTTTTTTTTTTAAATTTTCTTCATGTTATATACAGCTCTAATAACAAATTCATGACTCCAGTATCTATGAAGCTTAATTCTCAATTCAATGAATGCAAAACATAAAAGAACAGCAACACCTAAATTTTCAAAAAAAGGTTACAAATTTCCAATTCCATTATCACGCTGCCCCAACTCGGTGTAAGACAAGAAGTCAGAGGTCAGAATGCATATTATCGTCATCCCTCAAAAACAAAAAACAAAAAAAAAATGAAAAAGTTAGCAACAATATACAAAACATTAAACAGACAGGAGGAACTCAGTAGGATCAAACAAGAAATAATTGATCATAATTTGAAGTAGAAAAAGACAGTTCAATGTTTATACCTGTAACAAGAAGAAGACTCCCATGGCAGCCATATGTTCCCCAGATTGTACATGTTGAAATCCAACGAATCTGATCTGCATAGCCAGCAGCATTCCCAACACATACATACAATTATAAGCAATATAAAGCCGCATTGAGTACCTCCCAGTGATCAACAACACAAGGACATACAAAGGCACCAAATTGATAATAAAAACGTAGCCTCCCCATGCTGACACCATGTAAAAGTACCCAAACGCCGACGCGAGCGCCCATGCAAGCGAGCCGGTCTTCACCGCCTTGACAAAAACATAAAAAGTGAGCAGGAGTGCGAAGATCGCGACACCCTCGTTATCATAAGACCCTGCGACCGACCTGGATATATATCCGGGGCAGATCGCGATTAGCGCTGCGGCGGCAAGCCCAGCGCCGGAATCCCACACCTCTTTTCCAAACAAATAAGCGACTATCGTAGTGTTAGCAGCGAAGAAGGGGGCGGTGAGGACACAGACTTCGCGGATGTGGACGACGAACTTGAGGAACAAGAGCGCGCGGTGGAGGAGGGCGGCGGTGACCATCAATCCAGGGAAGAGCGTGCCACCGACGATGCGGCCGAGAGGGTACCATGATTCAAAGTCGAACCAGTTCCAGAACTCGTAGAAACCGTTGTGGGTGAGGTAGAGAGTGGTGCGGTAGTTGAAATAGGGATCGAACTCGTGGATCATGGATTCGTAGCGTAGGACGCTGAAGAGACGGATGGAGAAGGCGAGGATGTAGGTGAGAGTGAGCGCGGCGGCGCGGATGAGAAGCTCCTGCTGCTTCGTTTTCAGGCGGATAGAGCGAAGGAGGTGGTGGTGGCCTGCGGCGGGGGCGGCGGAGCCCATGGCGATCCGAGTATGATTGGATCTGGAATTTGATTTGCTTACGGAAAATATAGCATTCCTAAGGGAGGAGGGGTTTTCGAGAGATCTACTGGGGATAGAGGAAGAGGAGTGGGAGTGACGAACAGAAGTTGTCTGTAGCTTCGTCGTGTACTAGTGTTGCTTGTGTCCGAGAGTGCTGTGCCGACGAGGGACCGAGAAGGTGATGCAAATTGAGAAAATGATATGGAGAGTGGCAATTTTGTTAATATAAGGGGCCATCGTTAAAGACTCATACTAGATGAAGATTGTAGTCGGGAGTCAGGAAACGGACCCGGACTTGGACCTAACCGAATTGATTTCCTACAAAATGTGCAAGAAGATTAACATGGAAATTTGGTAAATGATCGATATCACTTGGATTATTTGCATTAGCAGATTATACTATTCATCTTTCAAGGTATTCCAAAGATCTTCACAAATGACAAGGTGATAGTATGCACTAGACAGTCTTTATCTTTAAACTAAGGCCGTAAATATCATTTCGTGCTAAATTTCGATAAATTCTAAATTAAAAACGTGCGGACCGTACTAATCGTATCGTACCGACCGTACCGATAACAAATATTATTTTTAATATTTATTATATGTTTAAAATATTTTTAAAGATATTTAATTTTTAAAAAATTTAAAAAAATAAAAATAAAAGGGTCACACGTCTACCCGCGCGGCGCGTGTAGGAAGACCAAAAAAAAATCGAAGAGAGAGAAAGGGAAAGGGGAGATAGATGGGGGAGGGAAGAGACGGTGCCGGCACATGCTCGGTGCCGCCCGGCTTTTAAAACCTTGCTTTAAACATATGCAATAGTTGATTAAAATGTGCGGCAACTCAAAGAACCGTATTATATTAAAATTTATCAGTCATTATGACGTTGAGAATATAATTACTTAGCTCCATATGATCATCCATTCCGGTAAAAAAAATTTCCCCTAGAAATAACCGAACTAATGGAATAAGTGACAGATATAAGCCTATACTCAGTGACGCGTCGAAAAATAATACATTCTGAATTTTGCGTCTTGTGAAATAATAGTATATGTCCTAAAAGAAGTTTTACCTGGTTATCTAAATTTTTTAAAGGAATATCCATTATGGAAACCTGTGCAGAAAGTGGTCGAATACAGGAAACAATAAGACAATATTCCTGTTCTCCTAGGTTAATAAAATGCTGAATTCAATGGCAATACGAAGAAGCATTACACCTAGAAGCTTACAAGGGGTTTTAGAAAGAAGTCGTAACAATCCAGCATTACTTTCAGAGGTTGTCTCAGATGATATAGAGCAAGAACTGTAATAATCAAGGCAAAACCCAAAAATGTCAACTGGCAAAAAGTCTAGTTAAATCATAGGATAAAGATAAGCGAGCAGGGGAAAGCCCGGCTTGGTTGAGTCCATCTTCACCAGCACATATATCATTATCATCAAGGCCGAAATGAAAAATCTGATCTGCAAACTGGTCGAACAATGCACAATAACTTAGTGGATGATAATTCACTGATTAGAATCAACGATATTTTTTTAAAATATGATGAGTGAAAGAACAAAATCAAGCAATTAACGAGATGGAGGAGCCTTTCTCTGAGTTTTACATAGAGGATCTGCAGAACGAACAGAGTACTCTTTCAATATCGAGGCTTTCATAAGCGAAAAATTATCCTTTCAGAAACTTACAAGAAGCACTATCACAATCTGAAAGAGGATAGTACATAAACTTCTCGGAACCCACAACGAAAATAACAATTATGACTAAAAAAATATGAAACATTGGAGCCCTCTTCAGATGCACGGAAGGAGCATTAGGAGCCAAACTAACGATTTCCTAAACCTAGAACTCCCTATATGGCAGTACATGTAAGGATGAGTCCTAAATACAGACCCTACAAGTTATAAGCTACCATTTATTGATTTTGAGCGCTATGAAGAATAATACAAAATTCTTTACTAGAGTTTTCTGAAAGGGAAGTTTCTATCATGGAAGCACTTGCTTTAGAATAATGCAAATGATTTCAATGGACTTACTTGCTGGGTCAACTTTTAGGAGATCATTTAGAGACTTTTTTGGATCATAATAAGAATATGGATAAGGATTCCCTCCCTCTGGCCAAAAAGTATAGCACTATATCCAATCAAATACGCAATTGAATGGTCCATATAGAAAATCTAAAGTGTTAAGGTTGAGCAGTCGCCAGTCGGGAGTCACTGTTTGTCAAATCTAACAAAACATTTATGGAAGGATCCAAATACTAAAAGAGATTCAAGTCTACTTTGGGCTAATTACTCTGCCTAAATTCATCAATCAGATTCTACTCAGTAGTGGACCATATAAAGCACACAAACAAGAACATAATCACTGGTGGAGCCTGAATATTAAATTTGGCTAAACCAGACATTTGCTTACAGGCATAAAGTATAAACACAGGGACTTCACCCAAAGAAAAAGGAAACAAAAATAAGATATATACAAGCTTCAAAGGATCAGGGCTGTATCAGGCATGAAATCCATCATGGATGGCGTGGGGGTGACAAGTCAACCCTGATGGGTTTCAGGACCTAAACAGCCCTGAAATCGAGCATTTCTCTTTTAGTATGCCAGTATTAAGTATTGCCATTTGTTCATCTTTACAATAGTTTCACATCCATCTTTCGTAGAAAGGCCTAACAGATCAATATCCAAATAAACGTTTGATGCATTCTTCCTTTATTAATATCTCTCTCAACTTCTCTCAAACGCCATTGTGCCTTTTGATAAAAAGTATCCAACATAAGGAAGCACAATTATTTTCAAATCAGTTGAGAATAGAGGGTCACAAGGTTAACGGACAATAATAACATCAAGACAGTATTAGGTAATATTATTGCAATCCACAAGAGTCAAATGTTTTGACCCTAAAACAGCTCCTCAAAGCATCATGAACAACCACAAAACCAGAAAATCTGTAATAAATGTAAAGAAAATCGGCGAAAGAAAAAAACTTAGCAAACATATTCTCTTCTGAAAAAGGTGCTCATCAACCTGGAATTTTAATCGAGAATATTTATATTGATGCGGTGAAGTTATTGTAACTCATATTAGATGTTAATAATTTTGTCTAGTTAGGTTCTGATAAGAGAGAGAGAGAGAGAGAGAGAGGGGGGGGGGGGGGGGGGGGGGGGGGGTTCCCAATTCCGCACACCTTCTGTAATAAATGTAAAGAAAATCGCCAAAAGAAACTCAGCAAAAATATTCTCTTCTGAAAAAGGTGCTCATCAACCTGGAACTTCAATCGAGAATATTTACATCGATGTGGTAAAGTTATTGTAACTCATATTAGATGTTAATAATTCAATTCCGCACACCTTCTATTGGATAACCTACAATGCTTTCAGCAAAGAGACATGTTAATTTATAAATGTGGTACGAATGATCCGACCATTTCTAGAATTTTCTTGGAAAAGACTTCGAGGATTCTTATACTGTCCTTTGACAGATATCGAGAAGAAGCTTACGATATAGTAAAAGAATGCTTCTAAAAACTATAGATGCTGTATCTCTATTCTCCCACTAAACAAAAGCCTTCGATCATGGAAAAAAAATCTAACGATTATAAAAAAAAAAGTATATTTATGATTCTAGAGCAAGCTACCCAAACTTCAGGAGATGAAAATCTGGTTTAACTGGTGTCAGGTGGTGAGTATCCAAGAGGCATTGACGTCTATGACAGTAAAGACAAGTAGTCATCCATTATATAGGGAGATCAAGAAGCGTACATTGAAATTAAAATGTATAACTACTCATTTCAAGCAAACAAAATTCAGAAGTATGCAGGTGAACATTTGGAAAAAGCAAGCAGTAACCCTCTACTAGACTCGTCTGACAGCAACAAAAGTAGGCAGCCCCCCTATGCTAGCTCATGTACTCAATTCTCGATAAATTAGATATTCTCAATCAAATAACAATACATGTGTTCAAGATAGGGTGAAAAGACCTGTTGTACCGATTTATTCATTGACATTACAGAAAGACAAACATCGACACAACTTAAAGAACAAAATCTCTCTGGATGATTAAACATCCATCGAGAATGGCATTCGAGGATAATGTATTTCATAATGCTAAAATTGTATGAATGTAACTACACATGCTACCAAGAAATGCTAAAAGCATTCATGATAAAGTGAGCTATCAAAATTCAAACATCAGTATTAGAAAATCAGCCCATTATACCTGCATCACCTATCCAACCAATAGTAATCCACGTCTCCGTACGATCTTGTAATAATCATGCGGATCCCTCATCCTTCCCTTTGCTCCCGGTATCAATGACTGCATCAGAAACCAGCGAAATAGGACGGTGTTCAATCACTTCATCAACAAGACCAAAATCCTTTGCCTCCTCAGGTGACATGAACATATCCCTATCCATGCTCTGCTCGACCTTCTCAATTGGCTGCCCAGTATGCTTAACATATATATTATTAAGCTTATCCCTGACCTTAAGAATTTCCTTAGCTTGTATAGCGATGTCAGAAGCTTGTCCACTAGCGCCTCCAGATGGCTGGTGGATCATCACGCGCGCGTGCGGCAGCGCCCGCCGCTCGCCAGGGGCGCCGGCGGCGAGCAAGAGCGAACCCATGGATGCGGCTTGGCCGAGGCAGAGAGTCGTGACGGGGGATCGAATGTACTGCATGGTGTCGTAGATTGCAAGACCGGCAGTGACGGCCCCGCCCGGGGAATTGATATACATGTGGATAGGCTTTGAAGGGTTCTCGGATTCGAGAAAGAGGAGCTGCGCGACGACGACGGCAGCGGTGTCGTCTCCGATGGGACCGTTGATGCAGACGATGCGCTCTTTGAGAAGGCGCGAGAAGATGTCGTAGGCGCGCTCGCCACGAGAGGTGTGCTCGATGACCATCGGGATCAGACCGTAGCTGCGCACCGGCGAGGCGGCGGTGGCCCGCGATAGGAGAAAGCGAGGGTCCAGGAGTCGGCTCCGCCACATGGTGGCGGCGGTGGAGGTTAGGGTTAGCGGTGGAAGTGGAGATATCGAGCTCGGAATGGTTGGTGGGGTGGGGTGGGGCGGGCGGGGCGGGGCAAGGAAGAGAGTGCGATGCAGACTTGCTGTCAAAGAAAACTCGGTCGTCTGGGTCTATCGTATCAGCTGCCAAAGTTTAAAACTTGACAGATAAAATTTTTGTTTTATCCCTTAATTTTAATATTTTAAATATTTATTTCGTTTTAAAAAATATTAAAAATTAAAATTATATATTTTAATAAAATTTATTATTTTTTTGTTAAATTTTTTTTAAAAATATTTCTAGATAGATATTAATTAATTCAATTGAGATCCAAAGTTCAGTTGGTTAATTAATTATTTTAAAATTGATTATAATTTTGAAATATTAAAATATCTATTTAAAAATATTTTATAAAAATATTAAATATAAAAATTGTAGATCTAATCAAAACTTATAATTTCATGTTAAAAAAAATTTCAAAAAATATTTCTACAACGGTCAAATAATTTTAGCACGAATATCGAGAATGATTTTTTAGAATTTAAACAGTAAATAAAAAATCTATTGGTTAATTTGTACTAATAGAAAAAATTTAGGAACTGATATAGGATTTGCCTATTTTGTAATTGTGTAGAAGACCCGTTAATTGGCCAAATTGCATACTTCATACACCAAAATATGCCAACTTTTGAGTTTGCCACTTAAATTTGAAGACGTCGCCAGTTCATACCACATATTAGTATTTTGTCAATAGCATCAGGAAGGTGACTTATTGAAAGAATTCCGATATGTAATAATTAATTTGATATAACGATTATAAAATAAATCGGTATATTAGTGTGAAAGAGATAAATACGACCGCATAGAGAGAAGGGCACAAAGAATGAGAGACAAGGAGAACTTCCGCCATTCACCTTCTTCAAGAGTAGTTCGAGCTCGAACTCATTTAAGTTCGGTTCAAATTCAAGCTTTGACATGCTCGGGTCGACTTCAAGACCAAATCCCGACTCTTTTAATTAAAAGACCCGAGTTTGAGTATTGCGGGCTCTTAGGTTCGCGCATCTATATGAGCTTTACTTATTTATAATTACTTTTTATTGAGTTACTTTTTAGTAACTTGCTTTTTTAAAAGTTTTTACCTCCTCCCACTTGTGTGACCCAACACAGCAAAAACTAATATATGTGTTATACAGTGACATGATGGCAATGGTGGCGATACTTGGATCCCATACTATAATGCTTCAAATGACAATGATATTTATGTGGCAGGAGCCTCCGTTCATGAAATACATGTACTCGGATTCTAGAGCGTCGATTGAGGCTAGGTATGGAGGTTTTTCGCGAGTTTGAAGTCTCTACGGAGGCGTGCGCTCGCATTACGGGTTCCACCACAATAATCTCAAAAAAAAAAAAAAAAACAATGATAGTTAGAAAATGATGCTTGTCCAAATTTTAAAACAAAGCAAGACCTGTATAGTCTAGGATGAGTATACAGTAACTGACTTTCAAATAAGCCTTCGAAAGCACATGCAATAGTTAAAAGTCTCCGGCAATTCGTAGAAGTGGTTGCACTACTCATTTCATAAGATATTTAAAAAATAATGGAAAGCGCAAGGAATTTCAAAGGAAATAGCAGATAATTAACTTACAGCCTGTTGATCGAGATTCTAATGAGTGCACTTTAGTTCCTGTCTCAGCTGTTATAGACGTCGAATTCGATCCAACAAAATCAAGAGAAGCTCCTGTTCATAAAATTTTAATGCACGGTTATGTATTTTCTGTTCTTGATGAAGAGGACTTCAAGTTCTTCATGAGGGTTAATCAGCCAAAGTAGAGAGAGCAAATTGTATAACTTGCAAGGCAGATGCCATGGCTCTTTATGAATTATAGAAAAAGAAGTTAAAGAAATTACTGGAGAAGGTATATCAGATTAGACTAACAGCATATTTGTGGAAGTCAAAAAAATCAAAAAAATTGGTTACATGGTTATTACAGGCACTTTATCGACTCCAATCGAAAATTACATAAGAGGGTTTTGAACTCTTTTATTTACCTTTTCCACATCGTGGGACAAAATTGCTAATATTGTTCAAGTGTACGAAAAGAATGAAGTGTTGAGAACAATCTTGGCCTCTGAAGTTCATCAAGCTCAAACTAAACCAATCAACTAAACTTAAACTCAATAATACTCGACTTGAACTCGGCTCTTCTTTACAGCCTAATTTAACAGCTAACAAGAAGTCTGGACTAACAAGCTCTGGATCTGTCATCCAATCTGAAATCGATTAGTAAAATTCCTAACTAGCATTTTGTGTGACTGAAAATTAAATTATGACGCATTTCTGAGTTGGATAATTCTAACTTTTCCGAATATGTTGCCCGGATTATACTTGAATGTAGCCAGGAGCTGTTTTCATCCAGCAGTACTCTGTAAGCACAAGACAGCCATCACAAGTTTTCATGTCCTCCAACTTGTGTTTTGGAAATGTCAATCTAATATAGCCAAGTCAAGCAGCACTAAATAACGAGAGCAAATACATAATCCAACAGTATGTACACTTGGAGAGAGAAAAAACGAAAAAAAAAAAAAAAAAAAAAAGGCTCAACACCTAAATCGTGTTTGATTTACAATCAAACTTCCAAACAATCCAAAGAATAACATACACGGTCGTAACTTCATCAGATCGCTCTCTGTTTTATGAACAACTACAAACGAGCTTCCAATCAACTTTGTCTAGCGATGATTAGAGCCACAAGTGATTAGACGACTAGAATGGTTAGAATGATCTTCGTTTCCACGGTTAGCTGTTAGATATGCTAATCATACTAGAGAACTGCTATACTCTGTTTTGTTCTGGATGCTGAGGCAGTCACAGCCTCAATTGGATGATTTGGTAATCATTCTAAAGTTTGAATGTTGCTCGTACAAAATCTCCATGATCCATCCTCCTGCCTTTTCAAGATATAGTTGACTTTGTATGTGCTGCAATCAAACATTGGGAGTAAAAGATAATTAATAAGGAACATAAGTGTCATGAACAATAAAAAGTGTGTATCCACTGCTAACCTGTAATAATTTGGTTTTTTTGGATAGGAACCATCGACGAGTTCAGCAGCTTCCTGCAGCACTACTTCAATCTCAGCAACTTCGCCGTCAATTTCACTAGAAACAACATCAGCCCGCTGGACAGAGAGTTCCAGCAGAACGAACTTCCAGAAGCATGAATTGGCTTTTGCTGCACGCGCCAACTCCAGCCACTATTAATCAAAATCACACATCAAGTCAAAGAACAAAAGATGCTGAAATAAAAATATTAAAAACATAAACCTCGATCAGTAATTTGTGAAAAGTTAAAACATTTAACCTCAAAAAGCATTGTTTCTGCAAGGATCTCAGGAAGCATCTGGAATTGATGATTTGGGCCTAATGCTTCAGCTTTAATATCTTGCCATTGTTTCACAAGGGCTTCAGCTTCTTCTATAGGCATATAACTTGTTCGCGACGCATGATTAAAAGAAGTTTGCATAGGCGAGGAAATATTGTCATCAGCCAATGCATTTTGTACAGTTTCTGAAACTGGTGAATGCTTCAGTTGTCCTTTGAAATCTCTCAATAATTTTCCAAGAAGATGCTCTTTATTTCGAAAATAACTACTTTCTCGTTTTGTAGAAACGTTTTGACCAGAAAGGGAATCTGTGTTTAACCTCTGAGCTGAGTTCAGCTTATAGTGAATTCTAGGATGGACTATTCGCGTGCTGAATAGTTTATAAGCACCAATTAAGATGCAGCCCGTAAGAGCAACTTGCGCACATCTTCCTGCCAGGTCACTTATGGAGGACCAATTTTTCCAAGGGTGATGCTCAGGTTTCCTTTTCAGATGGAAAGTACCACTTGTTCTTTCACAAGCAGCATTTCCAAGAACTGGTTGAGTCTGCAAGCTAGGAGGAGCCAGTTGCTTGACTGCCTCTCCAAGATGCCTTGCGGTAGTAAATGCGGGCTCTACAGGATTATCCTGGGTTAAAACAAAGCCAGAAGATGATGACTTTTGATCTGTTCTGGCAATAGGTTTTGTAGTACATAACCTCTGCTTTCCACCATTAACCCTCTTCGGGCTCCCAAAAAAATTTGCCTACAAAGTGAAATGACAAACTCTGAATAGGTATACAGATTACAGACAAAGTTTCTTCTAAAAAAACTGAACTATAAAGAACTTACTAATGAAGGCGAGCAATCTCTGGTATCGGGGAATACGTCAAGAACAGCATCCTTCAGCCATGTTTCCTGGTCAATTTCAGCAGGTCATCTGGCATAAGACAATGTCAAACTTATGGAAAGTACTCTAATATTCCTCATATACGCCTCAATGTTTGTACGAATAAAACATTAAAGCTATGGTTTCTTGTGGAAAAACAAAGCTTGATAAAATTAGAAAAAAAAAAAACTTCCCTTGTGTCTAGTTTATGAAGATAACTGAAATAGGTCAAGAAGCATATTAAGTAATTTGCAGGCCAAAGCTTTACACATCTGATGGCAAACGAAGATTAGAACAAAAGATATAAACACGATCAACTGGTAAAGACCACCTAGAAGAAAGCACAACTTGCACAATCAAAATAATACTTCTTGTAGAACTAATAATCTACATAGATAAAAACCGTAATAAGCTTGTGTCAATGTTCTGACATGATCTAATTATTTGTTTAAATATTCTTATGATTGAGAATGGTAAGGCATACCAGCGACTGTTTAACCGAAACCTTTGCTTTTGTTCCTTTAGGAAGAACAGTGGACTCAGAATTCCTCGATGCTGAACATCCATTACTTTCAAGCAGCTGAAGCTTTTCAGCAACTACTGCCTCACCCCCCTGAAAAGAGAGACCAATTTTCTTAGCCATTAGATGTGGGATAGATAACAATACAACCGGAGACGTACCTGTCCAAGAAGTAAAGAGCAGAATGCTTCCTCAAACTTTAAATCCATACCCTCTGATGCCAGCAAACACTCACAGATGGTCTTTGCTCTGGTAATCTGCATTAGCCGGTAACAAGCAATTACATGATACTGACACAAACCAAAAATAGTAGTTCCAGCAAAGGAAGAAAATACCAGATCAGTTTGTCTTGTTGTAAAACCAAGAGCAATATGTGCAATCATTGCCATGTAGAAGCAATTAAAATCAATTATTGTTCTTTGATTCTGAGACTCGAGAGATTTCTTATGCTTGCGTGTAACGGCTAAGATATCCCATGGAAGCAGATCAACTATTTCAGTAGCCATAAGCTTATTCAGTGATGTCTCGATATCGAATCAGCAATGCGATCTCCTAGAATCTCATTGCACACATGAAGATTCAATTTCAAGACCCTGCCTCAGCAGTTCACGTAAAGCGGCGATCGCTCCGGTCCTCCTATCAGCATTTTCAGGTGTTTGAGGAATGCTAAGTAGCTCTATTGTGCAAGCAGGTGCAAGCTCCTCTAGAGATTCCTCTATCTGAGACCACCTCCAACAGATTAACTCAGTTCAGTCACTAATGCCAGTATTGGATTGGCAAAATTATAAGGACTTGCCTGTGCTAGCAGAGGCATTTTTTCAAATGAGATCTTGCTCCTTAAAAGGTATTGAGCACGAGCTAGGGCTTCAAATCCTTCGGATATTTTATTCTTTTCAAAAGCAGACTTTGCAATCGAACACTTCAGGACATTCATAGACTAGTGATGAACAATTCAATGGCAATTTGGCAAATTACAAGCTAAAAGAGTAAATGGTTATGTAGTAGCAACCCATACCTCAGCTAGAGCCATGCAGAGAAGTAGATCATGGACATATGGCTTCACATGTGGATGCTGGAGAGCTGTTCGACCAATGTCAAGCACCAGTTTCTCCTCTCCTACCTAGATTTAGGACTATGCTCAATACCACTTCAAAGCACTAATAGTCTCAATAAATGACATAAATTATGAAAATCGGAATAGTTTAAAGAGAAGAAAACAGTCAAATATTTTATAACTAGCAACAAACTTAATGGAACCCATAGGTTTATTATTATGATAAAACAACTTCATTTCAAGAATATAATGTTCGTCATGATCATAACATAGTGGCATTTTCTGTTACGACAAAGAGAACAATCTGCAGACTTCAGATGCATGGAGGCAGCTATGCATGTGTGTGTGAGAAGTAGACTTCAGAGGATTTCACTAAAACAGGAAGCAAAATCATTCATTACATAAGCATAGGAGAAAAACGCACGGAGGAAAACTTCCTTAAGATATGCTATTAGGTTTCCACTGACTTAATTCTCTACGCTCGATTTTTCAGTTAGACTTAAGAGATGCTAGACCTCATTGAATTAGTTTTCCGATGCTAAAATAATTCTAGCGTGTATAAATAACTCTACAGCTTGCTACCAGGTGTATAAATTTCCTACACACTCAAATTTTTTGTCCGTGCTCAATAAAAGAGATCAGCGATCAACCTTATGTTAGCAAACCATGCTGCCTAAGCGAGACAGCCAAGCAAACTGCAAAGACTAGTATACCTCTTGGAGGAGGCATAAGGCACCTGGCAACCACCCAAGTGGTATATGAAGCGAACGCTTTGGAGGAACCTTTTCCTTTATATTGCCAGCATATTCTGGTTCAAAAAGGAGCTTATCCCTCACATCCATCAATAGATTCTGCACGTAGATATCCAAAATGTCAGCAAATGTAATTAACATCGATATGGGCATTCACGTTGCGAAAGACGTATTACGTACTTTACGGGAACTGGCAACGTCTGCCGTATATCCTTCTTCAATTGCCGAGTTTTTCAATTGCATTGTTGCTTTAACAACCTCATCTTTTTCAGCTTGCTCAGATATACCCAAAAGCTGCATAAGCGCAGGGAAGATCATAACTAGAAAATAAATAAATGATCCTACAGACGCATGTTTCTAATAGATAAATATCCATATAAAAAGCACATAAGAGAAATATAGGCACCACAATTTCATATGGTTCACGAATCGACAGGAAAAGTTTGAATTTACATGGAATGAATCAATCACATTTCAGTTGCATGATATCAACGCTATATCGAATCCTATCACCATAGCAGATTTTGTGTCTTCAAATTAATTATCATATTGTCAAATGATATGGTAGCAGTAGCGAGAATGCTCCTCGTAAAAATTTAACTACCTGGTAACAAGTGACGGGAATCTCCACCGACTTGCCAATCGGGGCGCTCTCCGCCGCCGGCGCCTCCACCATCTGCAGCCTCGCTTGGACCAAAACCTCTCTCCGTTTCGTAGATCCAAATCTAGATCGGCCCTCGAACGAATTAACAACTCCATTACGGAGCAATGCGATGCCGGTCACCGGCGCCCACGCCTTCCGACGCCTATCCTCAGCGCCGCCGCCTCCGCCGCGCCACGGCGGTGCTGCTCCGAGCACGGAATGATCCAGCGCCATTCGCGATGGTTCTCGCTCTAATGATTGGGTTCTAGCGATTGGAAGAAAGTCTAGGATTGGTTTCTTCAGTTATTTTCTGGGTTCTAACTTAGTGCCCCTAGTGAGCGTAGTAGTGACCGTTCTGGATCTGCTCAAAAGGTCATTCTAATTTCTCGAGTTGAGGAAATAAAGAATAAAGAGGAAAAAATAAAGGTTAAAAAAAAGAAAATAGAAGAAAAGTGTAACGAGCGTGTAGATTAAGGAAGCATTTGGCAATTAAAATTTTACTAAAGTTAATTATAATACTAATTTAATTTAAATTTTTAAAAATCAGTTCTACGTAATTTTGTTTGGATAAAAATTCAAAAAATTAGTTTTATTATATTTATTTTAAATTTGTTTGGATAAGAAAATTTTAAATCGATTTTAGTTAGAATAATTTCTATGAATACACACGTATAAAACTCTTTTTCTTTTGAATGTCTCCTTTTCTTTTAAATTTTATGGATAAGTAATATTACTAATCTAATCCAAAGTAACTATACGGTTAGATTAACAGGAAGATTAGCTACGGCTAAAGTTAATATTACAGAATCAGCGCTTTTTTTTATAATTTTTAAAATCTTGCTATGTTGAAGTTTCAAATTGCCCTTTATCAATTCAAACGAACAAATTTCAAATGCGTATTATTAGTGAAATATGAACTTTCATAATGCAAGTGATAAGGGAAGGCAAGTAAACAAGTTATGTATAATAATAGATTTCATATGGTTCATATGCTCCTGTAAGAAGAGTGCCCGTTCTCTTGCCTCTTGATCTCGATGTCTCTTCTTCAGCTGTTAATTTTAGGTATTTTATTATTTTTTTTGTTTATTTTTTTGGATCACATCCGCTGATTTCAGTTTGTGTTATACATCTCGAATTGAAAAGATGCACATTCAAATCTCTGATCTATCATTCATAAAGAGCAACCCATAATCTTTTCCCAGCACCTAGCTGTACTAGTAGAACAATGGTGGTTGGTACTTTAGATTTATACTACAGTAAGGTTTGCATCAGCTGTGTGGATAAATACATTCACCTGAACAATATGGCACACATAACCTGATCCCCAACTATGCAACGGAAAACAAGACAACGCATTGTGTACATAACATGCATATGAGACCATGATGAAGTACCATAGAAAGCATCATAGATCTCATGATCTATATATTTACATATATACCGCTAAAAATGAGATACATGAAGTACGGAAGCACACATACTGGATTAGACATGTTACGGAACCTCCCCTGCCTGTTTTTGAGGATCGCCAAAAGAAACGTATGTCATTGGCCGTATGTCTGGTATGTCTGGCTTTTGTAACATCTTTGGGTAATTTTATGGCTAGATCGCACCGAAACGTCAAAGCTGATATGAAATTCTACACCATGGCATGGTAACCCTCAGCAGTAGCAGACGGCCAATCCTTCAGCCCTCCGTGTATCCAGAAAAAAATTTATGGATGTTTATCTTAACCTGAATAAACATCTTTGCATAATTTTAAGCATTTTAAAAATATTGTTTTTCCCCCCAAAAAAAGCACTTGTATAAAAACTCAAAAAAAAAAAAAAAAACAAAAAAAAAAAAAAAAAAACAAAAACAAAACAAAACAAAAGCATAGCTTCAATTAGAATGATATCCTTGTTTATAAACATTGTTAAACCACCCTGCTTACATAAATAAAAAGTCGTATCGACAAAATAACACCACTTGGAAGAAGCCAACCATAGTTTAACTACCAGCACATCCTCAGTATCTTCGGTTTGCTACTGCTTTTAATCACCCCGCATTACATAAAAAAAAGGGGGCACAAGCAAGAAATGGCTTGTAGAGAATTTATATGATCAATGGAAATAACTCTTAATTTAACCGAGTAATGCATAACATAAAGTTCTCCCCATTAATGATCAACAGTCATCGCCCTCCATATGAGCTAGAGCTTGAAGCGATCTATTACAAATAAGACGCAGGTACAAATAATTAAGTGCTTGGGTAAAGCCCCGATTACGGGCACTTTCTTTGAATATATGAAACTCCATGCTCCTCGTACCTGCCATTCAAAACACACAATTAACTTCAGTAGACAAACTAGCATGGTTAGATTTCCTCGATAGAACTAGCAATTGGCTTAAAACATACAAACAAACAATTTATGTTCCAAAGATAGTTGTGGAATTTTGAGAAATGCTAGATACCACTCTTGATTTTGATCTCTAGTTTCATTTCTAAAGTGATGTAGAATTTCACTCATGCAAAATTGAAAGGGAGACTTGCATAACAGCCCCTCCCTTGAAACTTTCTTTACGAATAAGCCCCTTGTTTACAATCCGTTATCTTCGACACCACAAACACATATTTCTAAGCATTGTTTGGAAAAACTTTGAATACAAAAGCTATAGATCACATCATAATCTATTTTTCTTGTATTCAAAATTTTTTTCACTTTGAAGTCTCAAATACCTATTTAGAAGCATCCTTTGAGAAACACTTTGAATATGAAAATTGTAGCCACATCAAAATTTCTACCTTTTTCATATTTGAAACTTCTCAAAAAATACTTACATAGTAGTCAATATGCCTCTGATACGAATTTCGAGACATGGGGGTGATTTACAACGAATTTGAACTGACGGGCTGATTTGCATGAGGTTTCAAAACCAATGGCTGATATGCAATTATCCCAAGTTGAAATCATGATGGGACAAGTGATTTTAAACATTCGGAGTGGGTGGATTCAGCATGAGTTTAGAACATACGGAGTTTAAACCACCTAGCATATTAAAAAATAAAATGTTCACTCACTCTGCTTTGGAGAACCACATTTGCTGAAATGAACCAAGAGAGGCCAGTATGCTCCCACCAATCCAGACACTGCAACCGAGATCATGGAGTTCACGATGATTATGCAATTTTAGAAGGCCTTGTCTCAGTAAAAGAAAATGAAATAATGAAATATTAGTAACCTGAACCGCCTTTCAGTCGTGTTCCCACTTGCAAGCACTTTAACTCTTGCAGCTTGGGGAGCCTCCTGTCGACTCAATTCAACAATAAATTTTAATTTTTAACACACTAAGAGGCTGAAAAAACGCTTTACATAACAGGCAGTTTAATAAAAAAATGCCGCCAAATTTAATAACTAAGGTCTACTACCATTGTCAACTGGAACATCTATGTCATATACCGAAACTTCGATCTCAGCATATATCCTTATACGTAAATTTCTGCATGCATAATTAAGTCGACAAAGGAGATATACTCAACATCACCTCTGTTCGTGCTGTTTTAACTTCGAAGTCTTATATTAGATTTAGCTAAAATAATGCCTTCAAACTATCTAACTTTTCCAGGAATGATGCTGCTAGACAAATTATACCTCCATCAAATCTTTTTCCAACCTCTCTTTCAACTGTTGCATTGATGCTGTGCCACCTGCAAGCTGTTTAATGAAACAATAAGTAGATAAACAGCCAGCAATATCATAATTATTGTTTAATGAAACAATAAGTAGATAAACAGCCAGCAATATCATAATTATCATTTGTCATAAAAGCTTAAACAAATTATAGCATGTCAGATCTGTGAGAAAATAAATCCCACAAGACTTGAAAGCTTAAAAGAATTGTACTTAAAACCAATCACTGACCAAAGCATAGGTAGGGTGGCTACATATAGTTAAGATTTACATCCAGCTCCAAGTTAAAGTCCAAATAGGAATTGCGGGCTGAATTCATAGCAGCAGTATTTTCTCAATTATATTCGTGTTTAGGTTTATTGAAAATATGGTCCAATACAATCCCCATTCAAGGAGTTACAGAACAGAACAGCTACGTTGGATAAAACATTAAGCCACATAACATCATAAAAGAAGTTTGAGAATGCAGCCAAAAAGTTGGGTACATTTAAAACTCAAGGGTTTTAGGAAAGGTTTTAACTGTCAATCATATAATTGGAAGCGTACTTCCTCTTCCTCAACACAATTCAAATATATACCTCAAAAAAGAACATTCAAGATCTACTAAAGACAAAATGTCTAGTTTCCAGCATTATATATATACATACACACACACACACATAATGACATCATAATTCATACATATACCTCCCAAGATAAACCTGCATAGGATCCTTTATTAAGTAAATAGAATTACCAGAATACTGCTAAATAATTCTCTGCGAATGTCCACATCACACCTGTTTATGCTATCAAGAACCTGAATGAAGGTCAAGCAGAAGAACTTTGATGTATTTATATATAATCATAATCTCTTAGAAATCAATTCGATTGAGAAGAACAATTTACCATTTGTGGTAGACCACGCACTGCAGCTGAATCAAGAGATCCTTCCATGCCCGGAATTGTCTTCAAATTCCAAGGAGAAAAACAAGGATTTAAAAGATACAAATATAAATATTTAGCGTCTAAGACAGCAAAGGGACATGAAGATTACTCAAGTTAAGATACTTGTTACTCCAGTTAGGACAGTCGTATAAAAATGCTTCGCCTTCCTTATGTCTTTAAGTAATTTAAAAGATTACAGCTGTTTCAATTACAAAAAAAAAGGAATATTTTTCTTACAGCAAAAAGATTGAGACATAACTACAGACATATGCCACTCTATAACTCAATAAGTTGGATATTTCAACGAAATAGCAATCAAGTATACTTGCTGCCTTAATATTCTCAGTTTCTTCATAGCCGAGCAATTTTTAGTGAGGCATTGTTGCTCCACACCTTGTGGAATATTAACAATAGCTTGGTAACATCTTAAATACAGTCAAAAGCTGCAGGATTTGGTGATAATGATGAATCGGTCTAAGAACTTCATCTCCTAGGATAGACAACATGACCTAACCACATAAAAATTGCTTACTTGAACCAAAGATGGATTAAACAGACAGTCTGGAACTTTGAATCTGTCTGCACCAATTTCTATGGTCCTGCATTATTAATAAGTTTTAAGTAAGTGGTTAAAACTATGGGTCACGACAGCTAGCACAAGAACTGAAGGATGCATAGTAAAAGGGAAAAAAACGAATAACAGAACCCATGGGATCCTGTCCTTATTATTCTATTGCTCAAACACTCAAATTCCAACTTTAAGAATGACTTGAACTTACTGTCCATCTGGTAGTTCATAGGAAGTCATTGGAATATTTGAATATGCACTTTCTGCAACAAGCGAAAGGGCAAAGCAGAATCAATTAGCATCCCTGTCACTGTTCTGGCATGTTCTATGAATTGACAAAGTTGAAATAATAAACTGGCATCAACACAGATTCAGGGAAAATCGTAACTTATTCACTTGAAAGCATGTCTATTGGAAAATTACAGCATAAACAATTGTCTTATGTGTGCCTGAAGAAGCATAAGGTCTAATAACTTCCTTGAAACTAACAAAAGTTTCAGCAAGAAACTTAATCCTAGCGGCAACCTGGGGGATTAAAGAGGTCTATCAAAAGAGGACACAGTAAGCAGCAGGCACTACAGCAAACTCCACAATCTCCAGCAAGCAACATCACTTTAGCCCATTACAAGAACAAAAGAGAATTGCCATAACACAGAGCCACCTAAAAACGGATATATCATCTAGTTGGCAACATCGAACCAGCTTACCTTTATATGGAGTATCTGGGACCCGACACACGCTCTCCTTGATGTCCCCAGCAATTGTTTTCTGTCAAAGAAGTCAAGAAATGAACGATGGAAAAAACAAAAATGTACAATCAACTGGAAAGGCCACAAGACGATAAATACCTGTGAATACAGCTTGTAACTTTCTGTGGTATTTGGAAAATCAAGATCTATTGTCTGGAGAATAAAAGAGACTCTGTTATTACAATACAAAACTCACCAAAAATATGCTGAATGATCTTTTCATGAACATGGCCAAGATGAATTTCATTTTGTAGGTACTTTATCCTAATGAAATTAGCTCTAGTCAAGAATAGAGTCAACAATATGGATCGAATATGGGAAACATGGAAAGAAACAGAGAATAGAACATTAACTCACTGATGAAGTTAAGCTTATGGCCCATTCGATAGACAAAAAAAAATGAATAGTTGGGGATTTATTAGAATAAATCAGCACATCTTGCTAGATACACAAGCAATTACGAATGGGTAAAGAACTGGATTTTGGAATTTATTGACATTTTCTAAAAAGGGCACTGTCAGTAATGAACCTCGATTCTCAAATCGTAATTCTTGAACTGGTACAACTAGCCATGTGCAGACAACCAGTACACTGTAAAAATTGGATAGGTTTGATCTTAATGTCATTGAGGGGCTCTTAAAAGGTCTATTGCGTGGCAAGCAGTGTCGTTCATCTGATCATTGCATAATCAAATTCTTTTCGAGTATATCTTGATTCGAATAATAGAAATTCTTTTCGTTTGGTGCGATAAACTTATTATGAATCCTCATCATGTTCATACTCAATTACACTTCTTCTTTAGGTGCGAGGTACTTATTATAAATCCACTCTGCTTCCATTATTACTACTGGCTTAGACATAAGGCTTTGCTTTTATTGGATCTGGAGTTGGTCAAGGTAATATTGCAGGTATATTTTGTGAGATGAAAAAAAAAAAAATGTTTACGAGTACATTGATTACAAGCTGCAAAACAAAGACAGGGAATTAACCAGACCCAACCCAGTGACATGTATTCAGCTCTTCTTCTAGATATACATGAGTAAAGATAAAGTAGGCACTTTTGCATGAGCGTAAAGATTTGCAGCTTAGTTGATCTCAAAAACTGAATATCAACCAAGAGATATATGCTAGAAGGAAAGAGGGAATTAAAATGAGTCTAATTCCTCTTACAGGCACTAAAATAACCTTCAGTGTCTGAACTTAGCCAATCCAGCATATTCCCGGTCCAC
The DNA here is from genome assembly GCA_002076135.1 of Xerophyta viscosa. NCBI lineage: Eukaryota > Viridiplantae > Streptophyta > Magnoliopsida > Pandanales > Velloziaceae > Xerophyta > Xerophyta viscosa. Next base: position 379,099 of record MJHO01000140.1, on the reverse strand, counting down.
TATGTGCTACTGAATATATTTTAATTGCTTTTTAATTTGGAAAGATATGCATCGGATTCAGCTATCTTCAAAAAAGTACATTGGGCTTAATCGTGTTTTGCCAAAGCAGATATCAGAAATCATGTTTTAACGCAATGATGTTTTAACAAGTTAAACCAAAGCTCAATCTTCCATAAGACACATAAATGCTTTCTTTGCAAATATAACTTCAAAATAAGAACTTGAGTCACCTGAAACCCTCCAGGACGCACTTCCTTTCTCTTAAAGGAATACCTAGGTTTTAACTGAAACCCAAAAAAAAAGAAAGAAAAAAGAAACAGTAACAAATTGAATGGCAATTCCCAATAATAGAAACCAGACAATTGTCTACATGTACGCTAGCTTTTACTTACAACAAGGCCCTTGCTTTCCAAGCTTTTCAGCATGCAATCAGTTAAGAATTCACCTCCAATTGGGGATACAGCAACAGCCTGAGAAAAACATGCATAACAATAGTGGAAAGACATTAGGCGATTTAAATTGCAGCAACTAAGAACTTCTACTTGCAAATTAGTGAACATTCCAGCACATTAACACCTAGTTTCTCAGCAGGCACATTAACACCTAGTTTCTCAGCAGCCACTTAACAGGTCTTGACTAGTTGATGACAACTATCTTGCATATGCCAGTGACAATCACCATGTTGTCCATTTAAATAAGTTTGTACTGATGTGATTGCTTTTAGAAGCTCCGTGCAACAGATAATAACCACAAAGAGAAAAAAAAAATGCTACATAAAACCTTCTATTAGAAACTTTTAAAAGAAAACCCCCTTATATTGCTATATTTATAAGAAAAGCTTCTCTAACTATAGCTGCCGTCTTCTTTAGGAAAGCTTTGCCACAGAGACATTTGACTTTTGAGTGGTTATTACATTATTGTCATGATTATGAGAAATATGTTTAATGACATCAAACTAGTGAGTGTGTTTTCTTTCTTCATTCCTTATATTACAAATCTAAAACTAAACATTCATGCAAATCAAAGGGAAAAAAACACTTAATAGCCTTGCTTCAACTTCAAGTGTTTTTGCGATGAGATATGATAATTTTGCTCGTCTTTGACATGTACCAGGGGGCATGGTTACAGTTCAATGCAATCATGTTGTCGTGATATTATATACAATTCAACCACTTGTATAGCACTATAGGGCGCATACACCTTAAATTCCAAAACTCTGATAAGTAGTAGAAAGACAGCAGGGTGACAGAATGGAACAAATGGGAAAAAGCAATGACTTTATTTGTTGGTTTAATCAACCAAACAAATTCTCCTACGTTGCAGTACCTTTTGAAGCACATAACCATCATGTACAGCGGCAACTGTGGTGGATCCACCCCCGCTGCAATATAAATACTTCATTTTAGTTGCAAGGCAATAGACATGACAATTAAGATGTTGAATAATATAATAGTGTGCATATTCACAGGTCTGGTATATACATCACTAACAACATCCAACAGTAGAGTACACGCTCTTCCAACCAATTTAGCAAGCAAAATACTCTCGCTAAAAGAGAACCACTATAATATGTATTGAGACGCTGATTTGCGTCATAGACATGACAACCCTCAAGAAAACTATTTAAAATAATGATGATTGTTGGTGGTTGAAGAGCTAAGATGTTATACTACACACATAACTTGTGGTTCTAGCAGCAGTTTTATCGACCAAGCAAGGAGTAAAATTAAATAAAAGAGAAAACAATTTTGTTGCCATCTTCATGTTATTGTATGCAAGAATTAAGTCTTCGACAATATAGTCCCAAATCTACTTTGTTCTCAGCCAATACTTAAAGATACAAACATGCAGGCCAGTCTAGCCATAAATGATAATGCTTTCATAAACCCAACTTATTAAATCATGCATGTGAGCGACTAAGATGTGGAGAACTGCATGTCGAGGTAAATAAAATCATTTCAAGCGATGATTATAGTATTGTTTATACCCATTTTAAGCCAGTTTACCATGCATGCTTAAGTGCTTACAGATTGTGACATTGTGAGATTGCACTTCATCAAACAATATATTGTTATGCAGCAGCAATCAGGATAAACGCTCAAGAAAACATATTGTAGGTTCGCTTTATAATGGAATGTATATGCCATTTAGGAAGAAATGAAAAATATAAAATAACAGCTTAACAATATCAGGAAATATAACTATCCATGGACACTCTTAAGAGACAGGAGTCTGTTTTTAACAAGCTTTATACTGCTGTTCTAGTAATACAGGGAAGTCCTCCTCATACTACGAAGTTCTATAACACTTAATAGATGCGGCAAAATAGTGAAAGCCATTAAGATAGTATCTTAATAAAATTATCATGGACTATTAAACAATTAGGAGAAACAAACTTTACGGTACATATTATCAAAATGCTCTACGATGTTGGATGCTTTAGCATGGAAACAAACACTTTTGTGAACAGAGTTAAGTGATGCCTAAATTTGATACTGACAATCAACAATAAAATGAAAGACAAGATGCATGCGCTTATAACGCTAGTACATCAAGTACCTAATGAAAATATAGTTCATAGTGCCTATCAACTACCTACCTATCAACAACAAGAGAAGTAGCACGTCCAGAAGCAAAGGATGTTAGAACCTGCAATTGCATCGTTATATCGTGAGCTGAGGAAAAAATGCAGCATTGGAAAATAAAATAAGCATTAATACAAGATAACTAAAAGCATACAGCATTCTTTGCCAAGAACAATGCTGGAACTTTGTAGTGCTCAAACATAAGCTCCGCTGCCCTGCCATATATTCCAAAGAATGCATAAAATGAAGCATTACCTTCAAGGCAGTGCAAACTCACGAAAGTAAGCATACATCATTATAACAAGACCATTCTTATTGTTATGGAATAAGAGGAACATTTGCAAAGACTCTAAACTAATCATACTAAAACGTTGAGATTATTTATAGCGTTCGAACACCAATATCAACCAACTTTTTTTTTCCAGACAAACGAAGGTCCATTGTAAACCTTAATATTGCCACTTAGGCAGTGTCTACCAAGAGTTTTCACAGGCGCACCATAGCCCGGCCTCGCTCGCCTCACACCTAGGCTCTCCTAACGTCCTCCACATCCACCCTTCGCCTGATCCTCATAGTTTGTGCATTAAATTCATTAAATTCAAAGAAATTTGTTGCTTTGTATGACTTTATAGTTAAAAGTGTGCATTTAGCTAATATTGTTCTATTTGCAAATGATTTATAATTTAAATCTTTTATAAAAAATGATCCTTTACTGCTCTTGTGCCTTGACAATCTTGTGTCCGCCGTAACAAATTACTTTGGTGCGCTAAGAAAGAAAGCATAGAAATTGAAGAAATGAAAGAAATATGTCATTACAAAAAGGATGAAGATGGTAGAATGAAAACTACTTTATTACGTACTAGTTTATTCATATGAAAACTACTTTATTACGTACTAGTTTATTCATATAAATACCCATCTAAGAACACTCGATATCCTAAATACTATATGGTAGCACGTCTGGAACCAATCCATACAACACAATGTACTACGTTTAGAGGGGGAAAAAAAAGTTAAAGAGAGTAATAATCTCACGTAGTATACCTTTCTCTTTGTTGGGGCATACTTGAAGATGGTTCTGCAAGAAGCATAGGATGCTCTTTAGGATCAATTAACAGACGCTCCCTACAAAAACCAAGAAAAACCACGTAGGAGTAATCTTTAAATGGAATTAAGCAATAACCGCTGCTTCATAAGTTTTATTTTTTATACTAACATATTATATGAAGCAAAACATTGATTTATTATCTTTGCCTGTATTGTTAGAAGTAAACTAGAATCCTTCACCAGCATAGGCAGAAAGCAACATAACCCAAAGTACAGCTAATGGCAAGAACATATCGGTCTTAATGGGATCAACAATGGGTCTGCCATTTACAAACTCTAATGGATGCTACAAATATTTTATAACGTAGAAACAAGTTAGGATCATCGAGATACAACTAAAAGACCTTGAGACCATCATCTGGCAGGAATGATGACAGATCACTACTATGGAGCCATAGTAGGCTTTGTACAAGTTAGAACGGTCATTATACACTAACATAACAAAAATGTACAGACACAATTGTATATGAAATAACACTACATCAAAAAACTGGTCAATTAGCAGCAATTGCATGGACCTACCTGAAAGCATGGTCCCATATGTTGTCAACAATATCCCAATCAACAACGACACCATCCTTTATAGGTGATATCACCTACTTAACAAGTAAAGATAAGTTTAAGAATGAAAACTACCTATAGTCAGCAACGAACATATCATAGTAGAAACCTAACCTCCATGTTGTCTCTTCGGAATCCTAGGGCTTGGGAGCCAACATAAAGTTTCCTTTTTGGTTTACTTTTATCCTGATCTGGCTTTGTACCAGCTTTAGAATCTGACATCGATTCAGAGTCTTCAGCTTTCACATCTTCAGTGGCACCCACTTGGTCGATAGATCCGACAACCTTAAAGGCATTCATGTGTTAGAACGTAGAATAATCACATTGGATCATACTGATGTATTTCAATTATAGGCAAGTATAGAGATGCAAGCAGATTTAGACAACCAAACTCAGCTAGCCCTCACAAATAGGGAAAGAAAAAGAAAAAAAAATTTGAAGCAGAAGAAGCTTGTAAAATAAGTTGATCTAAACAATTTTTTTAAACTTTCTCCCTGCAATCCTATTTGAATGTCAAAAGGTGATGACATAGATATGGATATGAATTCTCACAAAATAAATTAACATGTACCAGTGCATTATAGGATATCCAACTAAGTGCATGTAAACGGTAGGTAGAAAACATTTTATAAGATATCCACTACCATTGTAATTTTATCCCAATAAAGCCTGGTAATTGGTTATGTAATTGTTAGATAGTTGTGACTATAGGCCTTAGTCCAAAATGAATTTAAGGGACATAGTCATTATTAGGGTGTCTTCACACTTTACAGCGAACTCAAACAAATGGAATGAGGTCATATTAAACAATAAATGTAAGTGTCCCTCCTAGCTTTGCTTTCTCATTGCTCCTCTTCCACCTGCCCCAGAAACGGCAAAAACATTTATCCCGATGTACTTTTGGAAAAACTTTGAATACAAAAAAATAGTTTTTCATTATGCACTACAACTTTGTACTTCAAAGTTGTAGAAAATAATAATTTTTATATTCAAAGTTTTCCCCAAAATATCTTGGATAGATGTTTTTTTTTCGTTTCAGTGACAGCAGAAAGACGAGAAGCAACGAGAGGCGGATGTTAGTAGTACTCTATTTTAAGGTGCAAAGTTCTATACTAAACACAATGAGCTTAAGAGACACATTCTGTGTAATCTACCTTAGTTATGCTTTTCTAACACTTTTGAATCTAAAAGTAAACAAAGAAACTACGTTTCAACCCACTTCAACCACACACTTAACTAAACAAAGCAACTACTCTACACTTTCCACTCCATCACTTCCTCGCACTTCGAGGAGTAAACAACCACTGAACAATGCGTTAAAGTGAACCCACTAGACAAGAGGCAACGTAGTAAGTGAAAAAGCACTTACAGAAGGGAACACAGCTTTTGGGGCATCTTCTCCGGCGTATCCAGCTTTGCAAGTGTGAGATCCCAGATCAACTACTATAGCCGATACCTCATCTGCAAAAGATTCAGTAAATTTAATGCTACATAACAAATCAATAATGGAAATTCACCGACAAAAGTAATCTCGTCCATGATTTCGAAGAGAACTCACCGCCGCCGTACATCGCCTTCCGACGTGACGATCACTCGCCGAAAGCGGAGAAGGGAGTAAAAAGGCGGGAAGGGACGAAATTTTGGAGCCCTAGCTGGGCGTGGACTGTGGAATTTGAAGCGGGCGGGTGCTCGTTGCTCCGAGGAGAGGCTACGAAGAGGAGCAGGTTTCGGCCACGAGTATATATATATTTGGCTTTCAATTGGCCCGTTAAGAACGACGCGATCGATCCGTTATGGAAGTTCGGTTAAGGGGCATTTACTTGGCGGAATAAGTGAAAAGTGAATAGTGAGATATGAGTGAGAAGTAAAAATTGAGAAGTGAGTGAAGTATAAAAAGTGAGAATTAGAAGAAAAAAGTGAGTGTTGAAAAGTGAGAAGAGAACTTGAAAAGAAGTGGGTGAATAGTAGGTGAGAAGTAAAAAATGAAAAGTCGAAGAAAATGAAAAGTGATAAATCGAAATAAAAAATAAAAAAATTATAAAATAAATATATAAAAAATATTACTTATTATTATATTAATTAATAATATAATATTAATAAATATAATACTGAATAAATAAATATTGTACAAACTAAATATATAATAAAATAAAAACTATTATAATACAAAAATATAATATTTTTATAATAAATAATATTTAATATATATTAGTACTATCTAAGTTTATTAAATTAATTAATTTAACAAATATATTATGCATATTAAATAATTATTAATTATTACTTATTATATTAATAATAATATAATTATGTTTCTTATATTATTATATTAAATAATAATATTTATATACTTATAATAGCAATATATTATAATAAATTAATATTTAATTTGTAAAATAAATTATTTATATTTATATAATAAATATATATTAAAGTATTTTATAATCCCAATATTATTATTATATTAATTAATAATATAATATTAATAAATATAATACTGAATAAACAAATATTGTACAAACTAAATATATAATAAAAACTATTATAATACAAAACATAATATTTTAAAATAAATAATATTCAATATATATTAGTAATATCTAAATTTATTAAGTTAATTAATTTATAAATATTTTATGCATATTAAATAATTATTATATTAATTAATAATATAATAATGTTTATTATGTTATTATATTATATATTAAATAATAATATTTATAGTTATCATAATAATATAATTATAATAAATTAATATTTAATATGTACAGTAAAATATTTATATTATATAATAAATTATATTTTAATAAATATATGTAAATACTATTTATTATTATATTTATTAATAATATAATAAATATATTAATAATATAATTTATTATTGATTATTATATATCTATAATATATTTATAGTTATAATTTTTTTTTTCTATGTATATATTATAATAAATTATTAATTAATTAATTATTTGTATATGTAAAATTATAAATTATTTTTATTATAATGATCTGCATTATAAAATTTCAATAGTTATTACTCATAATACTGGTTAACTTCACTACTTCACCCACTTCCTACGAAAAAGCTGTGAAGTCAAAAAATAAATGTTGAACTAAAGCATGGAACTCGAGGAACTTGTAGAATTGAGTTCTTATATTTTTATACCAAGTAAACAGCAAAAGTGAGAAGTGAGAATTTTCAGTTCTCTCTTTCACGAGTTCCAAATGAGGTAAACAGCGAAAGACAGTTCCGCCACTTCTCACAACGAAGTAAACAGAGAAGTGAGATCTCACTTTCCAGTTCCATCAGTCCCGCGCGAAGTAAACAACCCCTTAATGACCGAAAATTCTATTCATCTGAATTCACATTACTAGCAAGTCAAACTTACAAAATAAATAATTTTTAAAATAAACTTAAACTATACGCAGAGACTTCAAAATGTGAGCCCAATACCGTCCATTGCCACACATGGACTCAGCCTGTCATTGGTAGTCCATTGGCATCGAAACTTTGCCTCTGCCAACTGGTTGCCTCGCCCAAGCTTCTAGACATGCAAACATAGCTCACGACTTGCAGGTTGAACTGCAACCCGCGTACCCAAAATTTCAGCCCATCGGCGCCGTGTGGGCCGAATGCCAGTTCGCACATCCGATATTTAAAAAAAAAAAAAAAATTGGCTGATCACACACGTGTCATGCCCACACATGATGCGCGCATCAATAGTAGTTGTTGTTGCTGTCAGCAAAAATGTCCTTTTTTAATAAAATACGTTCATGCGGATCAAATTGACCTACAATGGCGCTGGCTCAGCAGGACACCAGGCAGAGCCGAGCACTAGCTCGACGCTACACTGGTCAAGCCCGCCGCAGAAGTGCAGGCCAAGCCTGGCCTGCTTTTTCTACATCTTTAGCTTTAGCTAGGAAAAACGAAGTGCAAGAGTCTTCTGCACTTCTCACTCTCTCACATCTCTTCTTCAAAATCAGTCTCAAAATCTACAACATTGAAGGCATCGATCCACCGATCCAGGGAGCGATTTTGGCAACAATCATGTACTCTTTTCTTCAATCAATCAATAATGTAGGTCCATCCGTCGAGTTCATACTTCTCCTGGAAGCATCTGCAATTGGGGAAAATGTTTTCTAAAGCGTCGATTTCTCTTAAGAAGAGGTTCTTGATACTCTACCTGCACCATATTGTCATCATAGTTGTTGTTGATGTGTTCATTCTCCTGTATTTAGTAGCTTATGTACCAAAATGCATTCTTTCTTTTTAATAAATAAGTTGGCTGTTATCTCATCAGATATAGAGATGAGATGGAACTTAAGGATGCCATCCACAGTGCTATTTAACTGTTAAAGAAGATTAATGTGTGCTGGGGAGCAGAGTTGGGGTCACTGGCACAGAACGGAGTTCAGAAACCCTGACGTGCCATGTTTGAATTTCCGCTATGTCACGGATAGTTGTTCAGATAATGTTCAACTTCCGTTGTAGTCGCGCACCCCTACACCTGTGATGGGTCCGTACCTCAGCGTATTGCTCTTTGTAAGTCGAGCTAGGTTTTGAGAGTCTGGTCAGAGTCAGTGCCTTAACGTTAGAGTCTAAACCATCCCTCTTCTCAAAAAATTAATAATTAAAAGTAAAGAAGAGTAATGTGTGTTTATGATTTTTATATGAGCGCTGCAACGCGAAAAAGCAGCAATAAATCCACCAACAAATTCATCAAATCCGTAATTTGTTTGATTAAAATTAAAAAACAAATTTAGAAGCATTAGTTTTCCCAGCCGAATGCCAAACTTATTATTTTTCCGAGCAAAGAATGTTATGCATCTCTAATTATCTCTAAACTCATCTTTAAATGAGTTTAGTTAGTGAAATAATTTGATAGGTGGGGGAATGACAAGACAAATTTAGAGATAAATGGTAGTATAATTTTGCTATATGCCCCAGTGGATGGAAATACACCTAGCACCTTTATATCTGTACAGCATGTTTGTACGTGTGATCCATATAAACTTGACAAACAAGACCCTTCTAACTTGGTTTTTCTGCAACTTAGTTACAGTACTGAACAAAAAAAAGCTTGATATATCTTTCAAACAAAGACCAGAAATATTGCGCCAATTAAATCCAAGATAAAATCCAAAATTTAAAATACAATATCAAGTGATAGTGAAAATCACACTTTTAAGACCGAATGTGACATTGATTGCTTACTGGCACTAGTGCATATCAAGGGAATCCAGTACAAAGCTTGAGGAATAAAATGAGTTCCCTTCCTAATCGAAATTATCAAAAATATACCCCTTATTTCAAAATAAACTTTCATACCCCTCTATTGTAAAGATAATTTTATCATGTCACATAATGGAGGAAGTATAAAAAGATCATTTTAAATTGGGAGGCATATTTTAGCAATTTTCAATTATTGGAGGGCATAAAAAGGCAAATACCCCTTGTGAGTTCCATACAAAACAAAAAGTCACACATGGCTTAACCTTTCCTTCTCTTTGCATCTCCTTTGTTGAAACCTCTAAAATCGTTCATTGTTTCAGCAGTATTCTGCTTCTTCATACCCTTCCTTCCACCATGGCCAAACTTGGATTCTCTGTACGCCCTCTTCTTGTTATCCTTAGCACCTTTCTTCCCAAAACCTCCTGATCGATCACCAGGGCCCACGCCCGGTCTCCTCTTCTTCGTGCGGTCAAAACTTTTCTCACCATCCAAATCGAAGTCCAAAGTGTCATCCTTTCCTCTTGCGAAACCACTCTGCTGTCTCTGCTTCCTCCATTTTTTAACAGATTCGATCTCTTCCTTTTTGCGCTTGGCTCTCTCCTTCGTCTTCTGGGCCTGGACCTCCTTCGCGATCTTCTTGGCTTCTCTTGCTTTCTTCCTCTCCTCAGCTTCCTCGATCTTCTTTTTCTGATCGAGGAGCTTACCTTTGATTTTCAGCATATGTGCATCTGTCTTCACCATCTCTGCGTAGTAATCTGGGGGCCTAAGAAAAGGAAGCCCCATAGCCTGTAACTTCTCAAAGGCTTGCCTTGTGCCTTGCAAGGCTTGCGTGTAAAATGCTAGCTCACGTGCCAGATCATCATTAACGTCAATTCCTTGTTCGAGATTATGATCAATAGTCAGCTTCTGTATCCACGCAACTTTATCTGGCCAAGCTATATCTTCAAGCTTCTCAAGGAGGCCCTCCTTATTGTAGATAGCATTCTTCGAAGGTTCTTTCAATCGAACCTCTTCTGGTTCCGATTCAGATTCAGGTTCTGATTCTAAATCTTCATTGAAGTTGTTGACTTCATCATTTTCATTAGCTGTTTCCTCAGAAAAAAACTGCTGTGCTTTCTTCAGACCAACCATTTTGAGACTACAGCTGAAAAACAAAAAAACTGTCAACTTTACCTATAAGTAAATTATCTGTAAGTAAAATATCATTTTATAGATTAAAAAGCTTAAGTAAGAGTAAAGAAAACCTTGTACAAGCATACTATAACAAGAAAGGATCAATAAATATTCGTTTATAGGTTTATGCATCAACAAGGAGATACGGAACCAACAGGAGGTTCAGAATTTGGTTGTTACTTTTCAAAATGAATTGCTAGTGGTTTTATCTGGTATTTCAACAATTTCAACTGTACTGAGAAGATAGTGTAATATCCATCAAAGGATCTCAATAAACCTATAGAATGGAGAATATAAATCCAGGCACCTTCGACCATTTCACCCAGAAAGTAAGTAACTTGGAACTTGACTATCACAATTTTAAGCAGTCTTTGCACAAAACATCAGACAAATATGAAAGAAAAATCAAAATTTCCTACATAATATAGGAAACTGGTAAAGGAAACTGGCTAGAGCTTGGAAAGAGACATGGACTTAAAATTCAAACCACAGTTGGAATCAAATCAAAGTTGAATTCCACTCTCCTTTTGCTCTTACAATTTCTCCCTTTTTTTTGAATAAAATCAGCACAGATCGAGAGGATGCATGGGTTGGATAAGAAGATGACCTTAAGTGATTCTGGATAATGCCAGGGCATCACTGGATAGTGCTGGAAAAACGCAGGAGAAGACAAACAGATACGATGATGACTAAGGTTTTTGTCTTTTTGATAAATTTGGGAGAACAATATGAGGGTATCTCTGTTAAACATAACATGTTAACCACAAAAAAAATACAGTCGTAAGCATGAAAAAAATGTAAATAGCTTGTTACTTCTTTTGAGAATAGTAATAGCATGTTACATGTTTCTTTAAACAACCACATGAACTTTTCCAAACACGTAATACAAAAATCAATGTTTTCACAAGATTAATTCAGAACACATATGTCTTACTATGCATTTTGACAGCAAATGGGCTTGGGTCATCAACTATGCAACATTCAAGTTTATAAAGCTAGAAAGCCTTATTACTAAACCTATTCTTGTTACAACATAAGCACCTAGAGCATGTGTAGAATAAATCACATATAGGTGAAGTTCAAGTTAGATTTATGCACTATTTACTAAATTTATTCTTGTTTTATTCCATTAAAGAATGCAGACTACTTTGAAGTCGTAGAGATAATGTTTTTGTTCACGACAGATGCGTTGAAGTGTTGGTGGTGTGCACCATTCCTAGTTGCTACTCGCCAAACTTCCTGCCAAATATACTCTTCACAAACCGAGAACAAGCTGCGGCAAGTGTCTGCTGAGTTGCGACGTTAGCATAAGATATGACATGTACACCAACAACGATCAACACCAATCAACCTAAAATATCAAGCAGTGACCAGTTTGAGACGGTGATGTGGATATTTGTACACAATCTACAATAGGACATCAGTGAGAACTAAGCCCTACAACTGAGAAAAGATTTGGTTAAGGCACCGAGTGAATGGTGAGTAGAGTTGGGATTAAGACTGATTCTTTTGAGGCTTTAAACAGTACACCATAGCAGAGATTTTAAGTCTGAAAACACGGTTGAAACTTGAAACAATACACAACAGAAAGATAATAAAGAGGAAGAGATCTTCGATTAACTTCTTTTCTCCCTATAAAACGATCTGTAATTAGCTAAATATACAGAATTATGAGCCATCGACTAACCTGGTAGCTAAAGTACGAGGATTCTCACCGCCGGCCGTGAGAAAAACGGAGCAGTTACCAGCGAATTAGGGTTTAACGGGTTTATTCAGATAATTGAGAAGTGAATTTCGATTAGACGCTTTCAGTTTTCTTGTTTGCACCAGGCTGGACTGAACATGGGTCCGCTGAAGCCCGATAAGCAATTGAAATAGGAACAGTTGCTATTCGAGGTTTATCAAGGCTGTACGGGTTAAAGCACAGCTCCAAAATTATAGCGTCAAGATAAAATAAGAAAAAATACTTTTGCCCCTACCACATCACCAACTAATTCACCAAAATTTAATAATAAGTTTGAATTAAAAAAAAATATATTTTTTAAAAGTATTTTTAAAAAAATTATAAATTCAAAAATTATATATTTTGATAAAATCTATAATTTTTATATATTTTTTAAAACATAATTTTAATAAAATTTTAGACTCTAATTTAAAAACAATATTTAACCAACTACAAATGCATAAAATTTTTTGAGTCTATGTTCGTCCGCTTCCGCTCCTCTGGTGGGGTGTTTTAATTAGTAGTTTCCTGCCGGTGTGAACAGCTTGCTCTCTAAACAGTGCTGACTTTAATCTAGGTCTCAGCGAACCGACGTCGAACATCTGGTGGGGGAGGCCATGAATTACCAGTCCCTCAAAAACCAGAGCCTCTTCTTCACCATTAATGGCGTCAAAGAACCCCTCGCTCATCAACAAGCTCAATCTCCTCCTACATCGCAATGTCTCTCATACCCTCACCGCTTTCCGCTCTCTCTCCGACCTCAAGCCCACCCTCGCTCTTCTCATCACCTCCGGCCGCGCCGCCGACACCTTCGTCGCCGCCCGTCTCATTGCCGCCGCCTCCGCGGTTTCAGGAGGCCTCCCCTACGTCGCTAGCCTCTTCGCCGTCGTCGACAGCCCAAGCCTCTTCATGTACAACTCCATCTTCCGCGGCTTCTCTCAGAGCTGCCAACCGTTGATCGCTATCCACTACTATGCGCAAATGCGTCGCTCCGAAATCTCCCCCGACAATTTCAGCTTTCCTTTCTTGCTCAAATCTTGCTCGGCACTCCGTGATGTTGATCACGGCCGAGGAATCCACTGCCAAGTCATCAAGCACGGCTTTGCAACCGACATATACGTCGTCAACAACGCGATTTCGATGTACTCTACTTGCGGCGACCTGTTCGCCGCATCGAAGCTTTTCAATGAGAGTGCTAGCGTCGCAGACGTAGTCTCCTGGACGGCATTGGTCACAGGATTCTCAAATTTGGGCCAATTAGAAACTGCCCGCCAATTGTTTGACGAAATGCCTGAGAAGAACTTAGTCTCATGGAATTCGATGATAGCTGGGTATTCAAAGGCAGGACGGATTGTAGAAGCCCGTGAGTTGTTCGATAAAATGCCTGAGAGAAATTCTGCTTCGTGGAGCTCGATGGTTTCCGGGTTAGTAGAATATGGGAAGTATAAGGAAGCGTTGGAAGTGTTTGATGAAATGACTGGAAGTGGAATTATACCCAACGAGCCTGCGGTGGTTAGCGCGGTTTCAGCTTGCGCCGCGTTACGCGATTTAGAGCAAGGCGAAAAAGTTCATCTTTACATGGAAGAGAATGAGTTAGAAATGACTTTGATTCTCGGAACTGCTCTCGTAGATATGTACGGGAAGTGCGGCTGCATAGACAAAGCTCTGAAGGTGTTTAAAGAATTACCGGAGAAGAATTTGTACACATGGAATTCGATGATTACTGGACTGGCACTGAATGGGTCCCCGAAGCAGGCTATGACGTTATTCTGGAAGATGAGATTGGTTGGGTTGGAACCCAACGATGTCACGTTCGTCGGGTTGCTAAGCGCTTGCAGCCATTCCGGGTCTGCTGAGGAAGGAAGGAGATTTTTTAATCTGATGACTCGAGAACATAAAATTCAACCGATCAAAGAACACTACGGGTGTATGGTGGATTTGCTTGGACGGGCAGGGCTTATGAATGAAGCGGTGGATTTTGCGGATAAAATGCCTGTGAAACCTCATGCGGAATTGTTGGGAGCTCTTGCCGGGGCTTGTAGTACTCATGGTGACATTAAGATCGGTGAACGAGTAGGGAGAAGATTAATTGAGATCGAACCACAGCGTGGTGGAAGGTATGTTCTTCTTGCAAATATTTACGCTTCGGCGGAGCGGTGGGATGAAATGGCATGTATGAGGAGGTTATCGGATGAGAGAAGAGCAGTGAAAGTTCCAGGACATAGCAAGATTGAAGAAATAGATGAAGCAATTGGAACTGGGACGAGATGATTTTTTTTTTTTTTTTGAGATTATTATGGTGGAATCTATAATGCGAGCGTGCGCCTCCGTAGAAACTTCAAACTCATAAAAAACTCTCATGTCCGACGCCGACTGACGTTCTGAAATTCGAGTACAAGAAGGAGATGAGGTTACAGCTGCTGCAATGAGCATTTGAAGTTTGATTGTGCTTCTTGTGCATAACCTCTTTTTTTCCTATTTATTTATTTATTATTATTACCTTTTATTGATGTACATACACTAGTTTTGCGTATTCACATGTTGTCCTAGCATTGTCCGTGTGGATTTAAAATCGATCATGGTATTTAGAATAATAACAAATTAAATGGTTATGAAATGTGTATGAATGGATTGTGAAAAGTTCATATTTGTTGAGCATTGTTTGTTGCTAATAAGAAAAATTAAAGACATAAAATTGTTGAGGTAACTGTTCAGACAATAATGGCCGAAAAAAAATAATTTGATATTACAGGTGAGGCTCACAATAAAAAAGGAAAAGGAATAATTTTTTTTTTAACATAACTATTGAGACAAATAAAAGAATAAAAAATATTTGTGGAGTTGGTATGGATGCTGACTTAGAATTGATCGTTTATTCAGAAATAAAATAACAAACTTAATAATTATCAAATATGTATGAATAAATTAATTCATATAACTATTGAAATAAAATAAATAAATAATAAAATACAAAAGAAGACATTGATTTCATGTAACTATTAAAGCAAATAAAAATAAATAAATAAAGTAAAAAAAAATTCATTTAACAGTTTAGGCATAAAAAAAAATTTAAAATAAAACAGGAGGAGGAAAAATTGGAAAACAAACATTTTACTTTTACTGTTCAAACTGTTGAAAGAGTGTTGTATATTTATATACAGTGTAGATATCTTTTTGAAGGATTGAGAATTTACATATATCTAATGATAAATTATATCATTTTAAATATGCGTTATGGTTAATACGAATATATCAAATATTTATATAGAAGTATTTTCTAAAAATATTTAAACAGTTAAGCACTTTTCATGGAGGAATTGTGGATTTATATATAATATAGATTATTGAGAAATAGATTGTCTTTCGTAACATTTGATTGATGTGAAAAATTGCTAATTGAGGACAAGCTTTCATGTATCTACAGTATCTTCTCTCTTATTTTTGAGATGCCTGATGGTTTTTTTTAACCAGCCGCGCATTTGATATCTGATCCCCTTTTGGTGATCGGATTTGGTAATCCGCATTTGGAAAGTGCATTTGTAACCCTATTTACGGTCATTATGCATCTGTGCATACTGTCTATTCGATTGAGATGGACAGCAGTAACTTCAGTCTTTGTATGCTCATGGGCGCGCAAATGAAACCATCTTTCACTCATAAATGCCCACTTTTATTGCTTCCTCGCTCATTGGAGAATACCACACTCGATCCAGCACTGTTTTAACCGTCTCTTTCATGGATGAGAGTTTGGTGTGGGGATGAACGGCATTCACCATCTGACCACACTTTTTGGGTAGATCATAGATGTATAGATTAAAAGAGTCTGCTAAAGCGAGTGAAAGTTATCTCCATATAATCCAAGAATATAAAGGTCTTAAGTCTATAATAATGGATAATGAATCTTCCATCTTATAATATAAAGGTTTTATTGTTGAATTGCTTAAGCGTCAAACTAAGAATATGAAAATGTATCATCTCTGTAACCGTGATTGTTGACACACGAAATATTAAAATTTTTTAGTTGATGGAATATAAGTCAGAATTATAAATTTATTTATTGCGACGGTAATAAAAGAAATATATGGATTCCGCATAGCATTTTGACTTAATAATCTAATAAAAAATTGTTAGCTTTACATGGAACTTTTACTTTTGTTTTCACATCACTTGGTTATGTATAAAAAATTGTGGAACACCTCGAGTTCAATTATCTGAAAAAATAGAGGAACTGCAACAAACACAGATCGCTCATGAGGAACCAACTGTATTGCACTTTATCTCCTCTTCATCATCATCTGCGCTCATCTCGCCTCCCTCAGCAGGGTTCATGATGCTTCTTTTCCTTAAGTAGCATCAGCTCCAGAAGACTCCGGCGAGCCTCGTAGACTTGATTAGGCTTGATCAGCTTCCCTTTATCATACATTTCTCTGAGAAACACCATCTCTTTTCCCTCTCGTAGACATGTAGAAGAACTAACGATGATCAAGGAACAAATCTTGTATTCTATAAACCACTTCCTAAACTGGCTTACTTGCTCAACCTCCGCCATTCCCTCTGCCGTCAAGCTTAGGAACTCATGCATCACCGCCACAGTCCCCTTCTCAGCCGCTGCCGGGCTGAAGATATGCTAAGTTTCTTGCATTCCGCATACGGGCAAATGTAGGGTAATCTCCGCCACTCTCACATTTTGCTTGAAATTCTTGCTCCGCATCCCGGGGGAACAACTGCTTGTATCAGTACTTAATCTCTGCTTCATCGTCGTCAGTTGCAGTTTTCTTCTTGTCATTCGCCAAATATCACAGCGATAGCGGTGGGCTCAGGTTGTTTTGCGGGGAGGAGAGGGACGGATTCGTGGCAATCACAGAGCCTTCAGTCATCAGGAGTGCGAGCTCGTGCCAGAGACAGAAGATCGCACAGAGGGGGAGAGAGGACGACGGGGAGATCAAGAGGATTCGCCGAAGATGGGTGGCCGCGACGGAGGTACAGCAGGCGGCGGACTCATGGCGGGAGATGCCGGTGGCAATCCGCATAAGGTTGATGGTAGGGTGGTGAGAGATGGGGTTGTAGGAAAGGGAGAAGATGTGATCGGAAATGAAGGCGGAGTTACTATACACAACTGCTTCCGGAGTATAGTCCATGAAGGAAATGACAGTTAGAAATTATTTAAAACTCGTGGAACATTATGGTAACTAAAAGGTATAGGAAAAAAAAACTAAAAAGCACTAGTTATCTTATTCTTCTAAAAGGAAAGAACATGGGATTCGTAAGAATTGTGAAGTGTAAAAAATGGAAATCTTATAAATTGAGAAGCACAAATGGGAAAACAAGCAAATCATTTTTCGTTAGAAGAAAAAGGAAGCAGTTATCTTTCGGTGGTGTAAAGCACAAAGAGAAGTAAGACATCAGCATCAGTCTATCCAACTCAACTCCAAAATAGTGAACAGTATAATGACATGTCAAAGAGGTCCAAAGAGCTAACAACTTCATGTAGTAATCTCTACTGTAGTCTCACATACAAAAGTACTTCATCGCAAGAGCAGTTGGTAGCAATAAAGTTCACAATAAAGAAAGAAAAAAGAAAGAAAGAAAAATAGATTCTGACGTCTTGAGTAGGACTTGGCGAAATAGTTAGGATAGAATCTTTCAGGTTCAAAGAAGCTGGTCGGTCCATTAACAACAGAATCGGATGCACAAATAGAATATATGATGTTATAGACCCTACTCTTAAGATTAAATTATCTATAATAAACTCTTCTGTTCCATCCTGATGAAATAACACAAATACCGTACTCTTTATATAGAAGAGATTTTAACTAAACTAGAAAACCAAGTAAATAGAGAATCTTTCTCAATGAACTCATACTAATCTAAATTGAACCTGACTCAACTAAGAATCTAGCTCTTCATGCGGCTCAAACCTTTCCATCTTGGCACATACCATTTCACACTCTTGAAAAGCATCCTTGTTCACAAGGTTGCAAAAGCAAATTCCTCAGTAAATTGACATTCACCACAGGTCCAACATAGATACCGACTATTCACACTGACGTGATGGTGACCCACAAAAGTATGGAGTGGAGGTCATCATAATATATATAACTATTTGAAGCACAACACCAAGAATTTAAAGGTGTTTTGATTAGTATCATCTAGCTCACCAATATGAGCACTCTCAACTTTTTTGAATACCTACTTTAGCACAATTCAAAGAATAAAGCCATTCACCAAGTAAAAAAAACAAAAGAAGAAGTATATTGCATGATTGTTTGTTTACTCTTCTCAATTCTCGTTGAATGCCCTGTTGAGACCGTCAAGAAATAATTTGGCATTTGTTGTTCGAACTCAAAGTGAATATCAACACTAGCTCTTGTAAAAGATTATGGCGCCACTCAACTAATCTGCCAAAGATCAAGTAGGTCTTGAAAGTTAGAATTGCTCGCATCGGTCTTGTTGCTTGTAAATTCCTCTTATCATATCTTCAATTTTTTAAATCATCTAATCCATCTATTCCATTATTTCCAAAGCCAAAGAAGTATAACTTGATCATGGTCTGTCATATGATATGATGGGTGTGGTTGTTAATATTAAGGTGCAGTGGCTAGACCTGGCAAAATAATACCCATATCCGCATAGTTGCAGGTACCCGTCTGCAAAGAGCAGGTACATGTAAGAAAATTATCAAAAAAATTGGAAGGGGGCATCACCCACCTGTACCAGCAAAATGCAACTAAAAAAGGACAGGTGCTAGCAGGATTGGAAGTACGCATGCTGAACGAACAACCATTTTGCCGATCTCTACATATGTTTTTCTTTCTTTCACTGCCCAACCAACTAATTTTCTATCCTCTTACCTTTATCTCTTCTTGTTCTTTAATTTCTCTTTATTTTTCCCTCTTTTTTTTAATTCTCAATGTGCTTTTTCTCTCAACCAGCCGCAGTTGATATCGAGCTGCTGCCATTTCCAGAGCTCAGAACCACGTATCACGCTATTGTCTTCGATTCAACGGTCACCAGGCCTATCCATCCGTAAGCCGAGCTCCCGCAGTAATCCTCGTGCCTAAGACACGCAAAAAGCCTCCTCGTCATCAATGTTGCACGATTCAACGGTTGCAATGGGAGCGAAGAGGTATCAAATGGCTTGGGCACATTAAAAAGCTTGACGAACAACGACCTTCATTTGTTGTCAGGGTTGGAACTTTGCTACTCGGTCTCAAGGATTGCGGCGGAGGTTTCTGAATGACAGTGGCAATGGACAGTTGTTGAGCACATGAATTCGGGTGCCAACTTACCCGCATGCAAACCCGATGGTCAAGTACAAGCACCAAACTCTAAACCGTGTATAATCACTTACCCTTTGACCTGTACCCACGTGATTCGCGAGGTGGTCGGCCTTGGCTTGCCCTCTTGTCAAGTCTAGCGGTTGCTCTGGTGTATTCAATTATGGAGGTTTGTTGTAACTCGGTGATGACCGGTATACGATGGCGCGGAGATTGTGACGATGGCGGCTGGTGATGAGGTGGCGGAGATAAGAGTTGACGGTGAACCACTGATCTACATGAGCGGTAGAGGAGTGTTGGATGTTATGGAGGCAGTGGACTGTAAGTGGATGGTGGAGATAGCGCGTATGGTGGCCAGTAAGAGGGTGGTGAGAAGGTGATGGTGATGATTTCCACGAGTTAAAAATTTTCATTTGTGATACAAACAAGTGGTGGTGGAGAAGGTGATGGTAATGGTGATGATGATGCCACTACCCGCGAACGGAACGCCAATTGGAGATAAGTGATGGTGGCGATGATAATGGCAATAGAGATAACTAGCACAATGCAGCAATTGGCGAGGGTTCAGGCCCGACTACTCTGATACCAATTATTGTGAACCGACTAGATGACCCCGTCAGCGACCTAGACTCAGCGAGATAGTCACATGCAATCCGATGGTGGCTCTACAAATATCGTACCAATAAAATTAAATATGGAAAATAAACTACTTAATTCCAACCTAATAAAATAACACAAGTACTACTCTTTATACTTAGAAAACTTTCACCTAATCTTGAACATCTATTAACTAGAGACTTTTGTTAAATAGAACATTGATATAAACTATTACTAATATAAACTGAAGCTAAACTCCAACTTGACTAAATATTTGGCTCTCCACGCGGCTAGAATCCTTTTTTCTTGGAACATAAACATATACGTACTGATAGACCATTTCAAAATATTTTAAGCACTCCTAATCCGTTGTTATGAAGTAAAAGAAGTAAGACCAACATAAGAAAAAACAATGCTAGATTCTCTTTGCATTACTAGACAACCAACAGAAAGTGGACTGGAGCAATGAGAGTGAACCAAATATATTTCTCAAGATGAATTTAATAGACTAAATTTGAATCAATAAAAACTGCAATTGCATATGGACAAAAGAACAAGTGGTAGAGCAATAAAAAGAAAAGCCAATTAAATCACTACCACAAGTTTCATGTAGGGTAACCTACGAGCTACCCACAGCCTTCTATTGAGTTAGCATAGCAATTTAATGTTATCAAAGGCGCAAGGCGAATCAAGGCGTAAATGATATCTTGTAGCTTAGACTTAAGGTACAAGGCGCATGCCAGAAGAATGTGAGGCGCAATCTGTGCAACAACACCATGATATGCATTGGTGTCTGTTTAACTTGATTTAACAATTGCCAATTGTTAAGTCGTCGTGGCAAGAAAAATTACTTTTAAGTTAATATAAATCCATAATATACTAATGTACTAACTTTAAAAGTTTAAATTGAGAAAAAAAAACAGCTTGATAATAGGATATATTGGTGTCTATGGGCTATCATGGAAGTCTTGCTTAGCATATTACATTTGAGAGCAATATGTTACAGGTCTAAACAATACTATTATTTAGTTGTAAGGAATTAAAAAGAGTTAGCAGCATCGGGGGCAGAAAGCTCTCCCCCTCGCTTCTCTCACTCTCTCACTTGCAGGTACTTGTATGTTTCTTTCTCCCCTAGCTAGATTATGATGGACTGAAGGCGACATTGGCGCCTGCAATTTAGGATTCCGGCAAATCTCTTTTCTCCTCTCTCTTCTTTATTAAGGCTGCGTCGGACGTCTCACAGATACCAAGTGAATGATTCTCATACAATTATTAACTTGAAGTCCCAAATATAACGAATGAAGCCTATCTATAATGATAGAAACCAGATAAAAACGTGTAACAGTGTTGTTGACACAATGCCCTGAGAAGTATTGATATGATCCTGAACACTCAAATACTTGCAACAATTTCAACAGTATCAAATACCTGCAACAATTTTGAGGATACTAGAGAGCATGCAAACGTTTTAGTATATGGAAATTAATTCTCATAAGGTGGGAGGTCCAGAATTGAGACAGGATAAATTCTAATCAATAGCAGCATTTTATCAATCATATAAGCAATTGCCTTCTGTATGCTAACATGAATCAGGAACAGAAAAAGCTATCACCGTATAAACTTGATGAGAAAGCTTACCTTATATATTTCATACAGGAGGTTATTCACGTAGGACACAGGAACAAACTCAGAAAATTTGGTGTAATTTAAGGGCTTTAACTCAATGTCCTTAAAAAGATATTAGACAAGTGCATTTTGCTGAGGAAAATACATAACAAAACAATTTGCTGCATTGGCTTGGTAACAATAATATCACAACTGTGGACCTAAAGAGAGAGGTTAAATATTTACCTCCACAACTCCAACTGCCTTCAACCCAAATCCTCTTGCCTGCTCTCCGTTCCGGAACCTCCATGACCACCAGAATTCCCACCTCTTCCTTCTCCACTGCTGCCGTCAGACTGTGACGAAAAGGCCCTGAACAACCAAGGTAACGAGATTCTGAACCTCCGTTCCATCGTCCTGGTACCCGGAGAATTCGGTGCACTGGAACCACTTCCTAAGCTTGCAGAAGAGGTCCCACCCGACTGCAACCCCTGACCATCCAATGCTTCCCCTCTAACTCTCTGCTCATAATCTGGGTCATCTGTTGGTAGCTCGTACCGACACACCGGGCATGAGTTATGCAACTCCAGCCAAGGTAATATACAATCTTTGTGGTATACATGTTTGCATGGCATTTGAATCGCCTCAGCCCCCATCTCAAACGAGTCCTTACAGACAGCACATTGTGCTTCATCATGTGATAACAAATTCTCAGTAATTGTGATTGTGGGAAGCGCTTCAATGGCGGATTTTGACGCCGGCGGAGTTCCATACCGATTGGGATCATTTTCCGCCAGCTGCTGGATTAGCTGCTCGAGCCCTGGGCCAATGAAGTAATCTCCGAGATTCCCACCGATTGGCCCTCCAGGACCTTCTAGAACTACTTGAATGTTGGCTCCGCCAGACATTAGGGTTTGAATGTAGTTCTGAAGGAATAGAAGTGGGTTGAATGGCTCGGGCCCTGCGGCAGTGGCGGATGAGCGGAAGCCGGAGGATTCGGAGCCGAAAAACCCGCTGAGATCGCTAGTGTTTCTGAGGTCGAATGGAGCGGGGGAAGAGGCCGCTGCAGAAAAAAAGAAAGGCAGGCCGGTGGCGGCGCCGGCGGCGAAGGGATCGATAGCCTGGAAAGAGAACGCGTGGGCGCCGCCGGCAGGGGATGGATTATTACAGTTAGGGTTTGGCTGTTCGAGCTCCTCGACGAAGCCCCCGTTACAAAAAGGGCAAGCAAGGTCGTCGCCAGCGGGAGAGGGGGATATGGAGACGGTGCGGTTGCACTGGTGGCAGAGGTAAAGCTGGGCGGTGGCGGCGCCCGTAGGTCCAGCCGAAGACATCGTGGCAATGGGATCGCGCGGAGATCAGAAGAACGACGGTGGAGATGTTCGGGGGTCAGAGAAATAGTGGTCTCCGAGATGGTCAGACGTGTTGTCAAAGGTTCCGATCGATGCGGTTCTGATAGGTCGGAACGAGACGTCCTACGTCTGGAATGTTCAGGGATACTACATGTGCGAGCACGACCGTTCACCATCGACTTATACACGTTTCTAGATGTTTAGTTACTTGTTGAGGGCGTATTGATTAACAAGATTAATATAATATAAGATATTATATTAATATAATATGTCACCCTTCACATGAACTATAATTTTTGAAGACTCGAACAATTTTTCATGCAACATTGCCAGAGTATTTGGGAGCACGTAAAATTTAAACAAAGTTTCATTTCAATGGGCATGTAATGTTAAAATCTAAACAAATTTACATTTTACATGCCCTTTGCCAGAAGATTTTTAAACAAATTGAACATAAAAGTCGAAAAGAATACTCCCGTTCTATTTTAGAGGTTTTTTTTTAAAGTCATAAATCCTGGTATACTCTTCTAGTAGTAAAACTGTAATCTCTTACATAATTTGTAGCAAAGTTTTTCCAAAAATAGTTGTCATATTTTTTTAAAAAATATTGGATAAGAAATTATGCTATATAGTTTTAGATTAATTTGTTTTCTTTTTTTTTAGAGAAATTTTAGATTAATTTGCTTTCTTATTTAAGATGAGTAGGATCGGTGCTAATGAATCTCGGTAAGACGAGCTTTGCAGATAAAATTCTCTAATTTATAGGGTCGAGAAGTGTTGTGCACCTGGAATGCTACAAACATTTCTTGACACCTACTTACAAATCTTTTATTTAGAGCAACTTATAAAAAGGTTTCAACTAGAAAGTTGTCAGAGATACTATTTCTTAGTCTAAAATTTTACAAATATAAAAAATGACATTAAAGATATCAATAAAAAGTAAACTATATATATATATATATATATATATATATATATATATATATATATATATATATGAAAATAGTCCCACTCAGTAGCGATCTCGGCCGTCAAATCGTTCGAAATCGACGGCCGAAATCATAGCGTGATTTAGAGTTTAGAAAAATTCTTTGTGCCGTTAGTGTTAGTGGATCCCGTTAACAGCCCATTACTGTGCGCACCCACCTGATAGCGACTAGGGTTTTATTGCACGTCGATCGAGTCGAGCCATGCTGCAGACCGATCTCGGTGATGAGATGCAGATCGATATTGGCTTGATCTAGACGACGAACTCGGTGATGACCTCAATGATGAGACGCGGCAACGAACCCTGTGACGAGATCGATGACAAGAACAGTGGCAGAATCTTGAATTGGCTAAGTTGAGGGTGGGGAAAACCCTAGCTTGACAGTAACAAACTAGGGAACAACGACGGGCTGTTAATGGGATAGGTTAACACTTATGGCCCGAACAATTTTTTTAACTCCAAATCATGATCGCTTTAGTAAACTCCTGATTCAAGATAACTTTAGCTCGTATGATTTAGAAATCTTGCTTTAGATCCAGGATTCAGGAACATGCAGTTGTGGACGAATCAGCATTACAAAGTTTTAGGTACGTCCTAACTTTGCATCTTACTGGATATAATAATGTCCTTCATGTGCAAAAAAGTTTCATTCGGTTTGAAGCATCCATGGTTGTTATCCAAGAATGTTTATGTCATGTGTGCCAGCAAAGTTAGCCCACTTTTTCCTTCTCATTATTGTATGCTATTTCAATTCTTCCCGGCAGATGGGTCGATTGGCGCGCCCGCGGCTCAAGACCTTGTGGCGCGCGAAGTTGATTTCTCGTTCATTGGAATTGGGCATGCAAAATTTATCTCGAGTTTAGTGAGGGTTCGGCGTGAGTAGGTAGTCGACCTTGATCTATGTTCGATTTATTAAATCGGCATAGGCTATATGTCGGGTTTTATCCATAGATTTCAGATCGAAGGCTAATGGTCATCCGAAACATCCAAAATGTTGGGTTATGAATTTATGATTTTTATCCTTGTTATCTCTTATTATTTCATATTATTATAAAAATTTTTATCCCCAACCAATCTATTTTTGTACAAATTTTGTAACAGATAAAATTTACGGATGATTCTGTCCTATGTTCTATTAACCGCAAAGTTATAGTCTTTTGCTCCGAATACCGTATTACTCTCATGGGATACTGATAAGGTAAAGTTTTTGTATCTTACAAGAGGTGCTTACATGATTCGTAAATGAATCATTCACTTTATAAGATAAAAGCTCTACGACGGGAACACCCTGGACTTATCCTTGTTATCTCGAGAATATCTGGTTCAGTTGGATCTTTGCAGTGTGGCGTGGGTTGTGATGGCGGGTACTTTGTTTGTTTGAGTGGACATATCTAACAGCAGACTGTGGACCTTCTTTGCCTTTTATTTTATTTTATTTTTTTTAAAATTTTTATTGTCCTGTTATATCTCGCTTTACAGATAGAGGAGTGCAACAGCTCATGAGCCTGTGCCATCTCCTTTAGTCCTCCATGCCTACCTTCATACAATCTTTTTAGAGTGATTTGCATAATTGTGCCCAATTATTTTATTATCATTATTTTTATTTATTTTTTTTTGACAAGAAGGGCTTTGTAAGGCGACTACTTATGCATTATGCTAAGTACTCCGTGGCAGGAGCCTTCGTCTGTGGAATACCTTAGAATTCTAGAGCGTCGGTCGGGGCTGCACGTGAAGGTTTCTCGCGAGTTTGAGATCTTTACAGAGGCGTGCGCTCGTTACGGATTCCACCACGATGAATGTCAAATTGAGAGCTCAAGATGTCTTGGACAAACCTGTTCTTCACTTCTTGAATCTGACTTATCAATTTCAAGTCCCGTAAACGATTTCAACAAGAATGTTGGAGAAAAGTTTTTTTTTTTTCTTTTTTTTTTTAAACCATTCAGTGTTAACCCAAACTGGTTACCAGAGCCGAATGTTGGAATTTGAATGATAAGTTGAGGATTTGAATACCAACAATATTTGCTAGGAATGGTCTACCGTTTACTATTCAGTATCCGATCTAGATGTATGATAGAAATCGAACTCGGCGGTCAAGATAAAAAAAAAAAAAGAGAATTTATTTTTTATATCCTACAGAGGGTAAAATAAATTTATGAGCCTGTCCATACCGAAAGGCTATAAATTCTTAATTGGTAGAATATGAACTGGTGCCATCAAAATTTATATGTTATAATGGATGTACAAGGTTGACCGACTACTAGCAATATTTTTCCAATAATATAAACAAAAGCAACCATTTTTTCATGAACTAGGAAGGCATGCTGAGGTTCCAATTGCTTTGATTGGGAGGAGGGAGTCCTGATGGTAGCATATGTATCTGAGTATACCTACTCCTTCTCATTTTTTTATCGATATAATCCGAAGTATATATATATATATATATATTATATATGAGATTTAGATTCGGTCAAAATCATCGATAATTTATAAGAAATGTTTTTATTTTTTAAATTTGTTTCCGATTCAATTCCAACTTGCGTGCTTTCTAAATTCTAACTTATGTGGCTCAAATTATGAATGAAATCAAGTCGAGCTGTTCAAGAGCTAAGCTTCATGCTCAAGTAATTAAATGATTCGAGCTGAGCATCATGTTACTCGGACCGTTGCACTCGCTAATGAGATTTGTTTTATTTCACTGAAATATTTTTACAATAAAATTACTCAATCAAGTTCAAACTCGAATTCGAGTAGAGGTCAGACTAATTGATGTAATCGAGTCAAGTTCAGTCGTTGATACAATCAAGCGAGCTCGAGTATGAAATATTTTGAATTGATCTCACCCACTTAAGTTTATCGAGTTCGACTTCGAGCTTGATGTCCACTAATCGAGTTAAGTTTGAGCTAAGAGGTGTTTAGGCTTGTTTTTTCCATCATAGCTCAAACTATAGTTCAGTTGGGTGCACTGCAGGTGTTGCTAAGCATTCCAAAGTACTACTAGAAACATAAATCAACTATATATAAAAAAAAAGCAATCTAAGTATGGGGCCCTTAATCAGGAAGCAGCTGCGTAAGCTTAAACTTGTTGTGACTGAGATGTCTAACTTTTTTTTTTTTTTTTTTTGAGATTATTACGTTGGATCCATAGTACGAGCGCACGTTCGTGTAAGAGTTTTAAACTTGTGACAAATTCTCACGAGCTCCGATCTCTTCGAAATCCGATTACATATCTTTCATAAACGAAAGTTCATGCCACGAAATATAGAAATTTTTTTAAAAAATTCTATTAAAAATATTATTATGTACGAATTCGAATATAGATAATGGCACTTTCTGAAATATTTCTAAATAGATGAGCCATTCGCGATCGACTGTTGTGATTGAGATTTTTCTTTTTCTTTTGATGAAAAGTGTGATTGAGATCTCAAAACTCAAAAGTATACCTTTGCTTCCACTTCGTGAGTGCCAGTCGCTATCTGTTGGAGAGAATTTGATGACACGTCACTCTCTCCTCCTAATACAAATCTAATTGGATTTGGATCAGAATGAGCATGTGTAGGCCGCCCGACCCGTTTGAAATTCCGCCCATGCGGGTTGTCGGGCTGACGGATATTCCCCTTGATCCTAAATTAGGGAGCCCTGCATCATTTGCAAGTTATAAATAAACCCATAGTTTAAAATTCATTATTTTCTCCTAAATATCCATTTAAAAATATTTTTTAAAAAATAATTTAAATAAAAAATTATAGATCACATCAATTATTTTTTTTAAAATGTAAACAATAAGATTTGTTTTTGGAAAAGTCTATGCTTTAATTTTTTTTAAAAAAATAAACTCTCATTTTTTAAAAACAATTTACAATGTAGACCCTAACACACATGTACAATTTAAATATAAAAAAAATTAGTATGTTCCATGATTTTTGTATTTAATTTTTCAAAATATTTTTTTTTAAAAATTATTATGAAAAATTTTGTTTGCAACCAACCCGCTATGTACGATTCTAAATAAATATTTAGAAGCTCAAAAAATTGAAGTAATAGAGATTGCTTGACCTCACAATATTAATTTAGAATTTTTTTTTGAAAAATTATATATACAAAAATTATAGAATATATCAAAACTTATTTTTTTATTTATATTTTTTGACTGATTAAACAATCATTTTTTGGTCAGAAACAGAAATAGCTCCTCTATGCTTTAATTTTTTTTAAGGTACCAACATTAATATTCCAAAGTTGAACTAAAAAGGTCTAGTCCTTTTGAGCCGTTGGATCACGAGCCAACGGTCTGAGTTTGAAACGAGTACGTGATGTCAGCAACCGCGGCTTTGACCTTTATTTACGATACTGCCATTCTAGTCAAAAAGTATCCGTTACGTTACATTTTCCAATTCGGTGCTTGATTTCTCCGAATCACATTGTGCAGGATTAAGGGGCTGATTTGTAATTAGAGACAAAATAAATAATTATCCAATCATTAACTGTTTAAGAAGTTTAAAAATTTAAAATATTATACGTTAGTTCAAAGTTAAACAGGTTAGTCAAATCCTGGTCCAATAACTTGGCACTTTTTTTTTACAAAAATTACAATGATAAATTAACTATCGGCCTATCTCAAAAATATATTAATTTATTAAAATTAATAGCACTATTCTAACTTTCGGACTATATCATAGGTACGTGTCAAAATAAGATTTCTAAGTAATTAGAGTTAGAACATAAAATATTTTATTGAAAGGAAAAATCCGCATTAATTGAATCACAAGATGTCGACCTACATGCATCGGGTCGAATCTCAAATCCAAATCGAGCCCCATCGTTCCGATCCAAATCCACTGGCTTCCTTTTTGGTTCCCACTTTTACCCCCTATAATATAATTATTTCCTTATAATATCTCCTCGTCTACTTTAAAATTTAGCTTACGAGAGAGAGAGAGAGAGAGAGAGAGAGAGCGGCAGCAGCAGCAGTAGTACAAGAGAGCAGCGCAGCTCTTTCTCAAGGGAAGTCCCAAGTCACTGCCCTCCCGATTCCAGTTAATTTCCGCATCGCACACATTATTTCCACAAATCCGAGCTGCATTTCTGCAATCGTTAATGGCGTCCATCGCAATGCCGTCGACCAGATCGGCCAAAGTTGGGCCGAGGAGGTCGTCGGTGAAGCCGCACGTGCCGCTCGGTCTGCAGCACGTGCCGAAAGGCGCACTGGTAGATGACGACGAGGATTCACCGTACAGTGGCACTCCCTCCGGCGAGGTCATCGCCGTAGATGAGAATGAGGGTTTAAGCTCTGCCAGCTATAGCTTGCCGGCGTCGCTGATCGAATCAAGGTGGAGCGATACGAGCTCTTACAGTCCCAAAAAGGTAAATCAATGATTCATGTGGACATTACTTCATTAAAATTAGCAATGGTAGGCTGCGATTGGAGCGCTCCCTCTCTGGTTCGAGTCATGGGGCTCGCTCTTTATTCACCGTTTTGCAGGCAGCTTCGTGCTTGTCTGCCTAAAATGATTGGAGTTGGTAAAAATATGCAGGGCGTTAAATGTGGACGTTGGGAGGAGCACCACCCGAGGTTTAACCTGCCATGTATCTATCCATGGCCCCCTAACACGCGCATAGTTCCCCTTGTTAACCTAAAAAAAAGAAAAAAAAAAGAATGCTCAATAGTGGACGCAACAGATGCATATATAGTGTCTCTATTGTAAAGGACAGGCAGAAGCCATCCGCTCAAACCATTCTCCTGATTTTGCTATTCAAGTGAAATTAAATTGGTGTTACTGTGTTGGTATATTCCTGGTCCTTATGGCTAGATCCATCAAACTAATGATATCATCAACAAAATTCATCAACGTGTATTGAAATCATCCGTCTGATTTTTTTCTGTTTGTGCAATCCGTTATTCAGTATCATTAGGGCTTATGTTCTAAAGTTTTTCTTTTATTCAGGTTCAAGCGTGGTGTCAACTTCCAAATGGCGAATGGGCTCTAGGAAATATACTATCAACAACTGAGGAAGAAACAGTAGTGTCCCTTCCTCAGAGAAAGGTGGGGCTCTAATCCTCAGATAAAATTCTATTTTGCACTGTTATATTTCTAAATAATTCCCTACAATCAGGTCCTACGGTTGAATCCTGAAAAATTGCTGCCTGCAAATCCTGACATACTTGATGGCGTGGATGATCTTCTTCAACTGAGTTTTTTAAATGAACCATCCGTGCTGCATAATTTGCACTATAGATACGTTCGCGATATGATTTATGTATGTCATTCATCCATATTAGTTGGTCTCATTTTGAATTTGGATTTAATTTAAGGATTATTGTGTTTTAAGAGACCATCTTTTATTTCTCTTGTAGACTAAAGCAGGCCCGGTTTTAGTTGCCATCAACCCATTTAAGGAAGTCCCTCTATATGGAGATGATTATGTTGAAGCATATCGGCGCAAGACGATTGACCGACCACATGTGTATGCAATAGCAGATACAGCCATCACTGAAATGATAAGAGGTAACGATTTTGATGCCTCTTTTCTAGAGATAGGATCTGGATCCAATTTATGTATTCTCTCCATCATATAAGTATCTAACCAAGAAGTTCCTTGCATACTTTTGCAGATGAAGTTAATCAGTCGATCATCATAAGGTTAGTAGAATATTAGCATTTACTTGCATTAGCTGGGGCAAGGTTTTAAATTGTGCTAATGTTAATGTTGATTTTAAGTTTTGGTTCACTATTATGCACTTGAAGTTGGATCC
The DNA here is from genome assembly GCA_002076135.1 of Xerophyta viscosa. Lineage (NCBI taxonomy): Eukaryota > Viridiplantae > Streptophyta > Magnoliopsida > Pandanales > Velloziaceae > Xerophyta > Xerophyta viscosa. Next base: position 348,150 of record MJHO01000140.1, on the reverse strand, counting down.
GATAGAAAGTTTGTATTGAGCTCAAGGATTTCCGTGCCGGGCGCACGGCTCAGCAAGATTTTTTTTGTTGTTGTTAAAGACAGCCCGTGAAGGGCAGTCAAATCGACCGACCTTCACTGGCAGTCATAGAGCCAGCCCCCGTGGGAGTAGTCTACATGACATATGGGGTAGAATTAAATGGTTTGGATTTTACAGATCTGTTGTATCAGCCATATCGAGACTCTATGTGCAATGAATTCGTACTATATACTTTGGATATGTGATTGGAGTCTTTATTTTTATTTAGTATTTTTATTTCATTAATAATTCTCTTATTATTATTTAAATAATTTAAATATAATAAATTATACGGATCGGCACGGTCACGGGTCAGCACGTGCCAAGTTTCGGATTTACAGATACTTGGCTCGGCACAGCACGGAAAACCTTGATTGAGCTTCATCTTTCTGCAGATATTTTTGCTCGATTCGTATATGATCCTTATGACCTAAGCAGGAGTTTTGCTAGGTGTCTACTATGTCTATATATTGATCTTTGTTGTAACTAGAAATTCTTATCGTGCAACATAAGTTATGAGGACAACGACAAGAACAAAACAGCCTTTTCATGGTGGGTGGGCTACATGGCTTGTTCGCCATTCTGCTCTATTTAGATTGTGTCTGCAAATTTAGTTATGGTGATTTGGAAAATTTTAAGTGAAAGCTGTCTGTGAACGACAAATATTCCTAATTTACTCATGGTAGTTACTATAAATTATTTTGGACCTCTAACCCCATTCCTTAAGTTGTGAAATATCACTCTATATGGATAATGTGGCCAACTCTTTTGTTGTGTTATGAATTATAAGGCAGCAAGATTCTCTTCAAAAACTTGTGACAAGACTATCCATTTTATATTTTGAGAAAATAAACTATCATCAGTGATTGTCAACATTATCAGATTATGCATGACTCCACTAACGTGCTTTGTTATATGTTATCGACAATTACTTAATGACTGCTCTATTTGCCTATTCAGCGGGGAAAGTGGAGCTGGAAAAACTGAAACAGCAAAAATTGCAATGCAGTATCTAACCACACTTGGAGGTGGAAATGGAATAGAATATGAAATTCTTCAGACAAATCCTATACTTGAAGCATTTGGCAATGCAAAGACTTTAAGAAATGATAATTCTAGTCGCTTTGTAAGTGTATTTAGTCTGAAGTTAGATGAGATGACTAAACATACAGCTATCAATATACAGAACTTACCTTCTGATTATTATTGGCTCTGTGATATGCAGGGAAAACTAATTGAAATTCATTTCACTACAACAGGGAAGATATCTGGTGCCAAGATTCAAACATGTAAGATTAAAAGCTTTTTAGCCTCTAAATTTAGTTTTGTTTCAGATCCATGCTCCCTTGTTCTGACATGTTTTACTTCTCTTTTCATACTTGCTTGCAAATTCCGATTACTTCATGTGGACAGTTTTACTAGAAAAGGTATTTGGGATATCTATGGCATCCACTTGGTTATCTTTTGCATTATTTACATTTCCATAGAAGATTGTAACCTTTTGTCACATATTCTGAGCAGTCCAGGGTTGTTCAGTGTGCTGAAGATGAACGCTCATATCATATATTTTATCAGCTTTGCGCCGGTGCTCCATCCTCTCTCAAAGGTGCTGAAATTTTGATGCTTTCTCCTATTTTTTCATATTTAGGCTCGCAAGGCTACGTATAAGTTTTGTCTTAATAACATATCCTGAAAGCATATGGCATCAAGAGTCCATTCATGCTTGGTAATTGTGAGCTAATTTTCCGAAGTATTTAAAGAAGAATCAAATATTTGGTGGCAGGGGGGAATAGGGGAATAGTAGTCAGTGCTGTTTATTAATACTGAAGTCTAGAAGGCACCATCACCTGTTTCAAGTTTAGTTAATTTAGCAAGACAATTTGGATTGCACAAAGATCTGAAATCGACATGAAATCTTCAACAATAGTTCAACTGCATGTGGGATCTCCTTAGTAGGTTAATGCCCTCTTCGTTAGTTTTTCCTAGGAAAATTTGCAAAACAAAAACAGAATAAAACTTAATATATGTTGATTTGGAATAAATTTGAAAAGAAGATGGGTCATAGCATAGTAAAACTAACTTGTTACGTTATAAAAAAACAATGTTGTGTCCTTCCTTATTTTACTGTTTTTACATCTATATCCTAGATTCATCGTCAAAGGAAGTTAATATCTTAAGTCGTGAGGTTATGCATAATATCTTCCCCGATGTTCTTGATCTTTATATTTTACTGGTGATTTCTTACATTTACTTTTCTACGTCCTTAACTTCTCCTTGAAGAACCTACGTCCTTAACTTCTCCTTGAAGAAAAATACCCTTTTAAACATGCTTACAGTTTTCACTAGATGTTGATGATAATATACTCTTACACCTTAATAAATGCCAGAGGATTTCTTGAAGGTGAGAAAGAGTGAAGTACCATCAGGTGTCAACATTTGGGAGATGGTTTTTGAGATTAAGTTAATATACTCTTGTTAACGAGTATAATTCCGTACTTCAAATGCTCACCATCGTTTGCAGTAACGTAGTCATGTTTGCATTTGTAGACAATAGATGTCCTAATCGACTTGGCAGTACGAAATTATGCATGAATATCATCAATCCTGCGTGCATCAATGATGACTCTCATACTATCATGTTCTTTGTATGATTCCCTGTTTATTCTCTATGCTCCTGTTGTTACTTGGTTTATCTGATTTCCCTTTTATCAACAGAGAAGTTGAATTTGAAGAAAATTGATGAGTACAAATATTTGAAACAAAGCAATTGCTTCTCAATAACTGGTATTGATGATGCTAAAAGGTTTCATGCTGTGATGGTGAGCATCCTTGCAAGCAATTTTCTTATGATATAAACATAGAAAAGGAATACTTCTGAATCAAGCAGCTTCCAAGACCTTATTCACTGAACCATTTATCATGCTGACTTCTTTGCAGGACGCTATGGATGTTGTTCATATAAGCAAAGATGATCGAGAGGGTGTATTTGCTATCCTTGCTGCAGTTTTATGGTTGGGAAACATCTCTTTTTCTGTGATCGATAATGAAAACCATGTTGAAGTTGTAGATGATGAAGGTAAACGTTCAAGATCGATTTTGGTCTTTTTGTTTGCTGGCTATATTAGTTTTTCAATCTATCAAATAGACTTACAACATAATGCATCATATTTATGTTATGAACCGGCTAGGCAGCTCTCATCGGTGCCCATACGCAGTGGGTAAAAACTAGCGACTCAGTGGCGGCTCTACTTTTACAAACTAAATTATCTTAAAACTATTTTCTTCCATAATAAAAAATAAAAGATACATCATATATTTATAGATGCTACCCCTCTAGACTTCTACCTAATTAAAACTTCTAGCAAATATTAACTTTTGTCTAAATTATCTCATACAATATTCTCCAAATAATAATATTCCTTAATACAAGTTTTTCTAACCTAGAACTAACACAATGCAACCTTCAGATCCATCAATAACATTTTACCAATCTTAAAATGACCTTGTCCCCATTGTTGGAACGGCTGGTGGATCATTGCTTGATGGCGACATAAACACCCAGTTTCTGGATGTTGGTGAGATAACTCCGACGACGGCAAATACACATGCGGCTTGATGTCAGCAATATAATTTTATAGGCGGCCGGATGGTGGCGAGACACACATGTGGCTCGGTTTCAGCAATATAATTCCATAGGCTCGCCGAAGGTGGCGAAAATAAATAGCATAGTGCAGTTGAGGTGAGGATTCTGAACCAAATGCTATGATACCGGTTGTTATGAACCAGCTAGGCGGCTCCCATCGGCTGCCCGGACACAGCGGATGAACAACGGCGGCTAGGTGGCGGTTCTACTTCTACAAATTAAATTATCTAAAACAATATATTTTCTTCCGTGATAAAAATAAAAGATACATCATATATTTATAGAGGCTACCCCCCTATACTTAATCAAAATCTCTACAAAAGATTCTTCCATAAATAATCTGCTACAATATTCTCCAGATAATAATATTCTCTAATGCAAGTTTAATCTAGGACTAGACTCGACTTGGATACAATATAATCTTCAGATACAACCATAACAACTTATTCTTAGTTATGAAGTTGTCTCATTACCTGTGTAGTAAAGTTAATATGCTTGGTATTTACATAACCACATTTCTTCCATACGACCCCTAAATAAACATTTTATATAGTCAAAATAGACAATTAGTGCAATAAATTTACCTTCCACTATTGTCTTAATCCTAATTGTAGCTTCAAGTTAACTACTCATTTAAACACACTCAATGAGATAATGTGGCAAATTAGTGCAAAAAAAATTTACCTTCCATTAGTGTCATCCTCCTCATTATAGCTACATGCTATATGTTATGAACCGACCCTGCTGGCTTGCACATAACACTATAATTCAAGTTATTACTCAACTAAACAACCTATCTTGCTGATGATCGTTGACCTATATGGCAATTCTATTTCTCTGTACCTTATACCTAAGAAGGAAAAAAATAAATTATAGTGAGCGGTCTGTGCGAGTGTGAAAAATAATTATACTTGTGCTGAGATATGAAAGCATCATACTGAGTCTTGGAGTGTTCCTCTTTTCCATGTTCACTGTACTCCATCTTTACGTTGCTGAAACTGGATGTGTAGTCAAATACGTTTCATTTGCAATAATGAATCTCTATAATTTCTCTGACAAGGTTAAGCTCTTTCGCTGTTTCAGGTGTACATACTGTTGCAAGACTGATCGGTTGCGACATAGAGAATTTCAAAAAGGCATTAGCGACTCGCAGAATGAAAGTGGGCAATGAGAATATTGTCCAGAAACTTAATCTCTCACAGGTGACAGGCTATATCCTCACTGAAGGCCCATCTATTTCATGGTTACAATATCATAAAATAATTTTAACACAAATTCTCTTTCTTAGGCAATTGATGCAAGAGATGCATTAGCAAAATCATTGTATGCAAGCTTATTTGAGTGGCTGGTAGAACAGATAAATAAGTCGCTTGAAGTTGGGAAGCAATGCACGGGGAGATCTATCAGCATTCTTGATATATATGGCTTTGAATATTTTGATGTATGGATGTTTTAAGATGACATTGTTTCTTTTTCCTTTCTTTTCTTGTCACTGTAGTCTAATGGTAGTTATATTTCATACAGAAAAATAGTTTCGAGCAATTTTGCATAAATTATGCTAATGAAAGGCTGCAGCAACACTTTAATCGTCATTTATTTAAGCTGGAACAGGAGGTATGTTGTCTAACTGTAATATGTGATAAATTGAAGAGAGTATCTTTATCGATAGAAAGAAAAGAATTTGTTTAGGATGATTTTAATTCGTTAATGATGATCTTTGAATTTTAGTTTAGTTATCTATAAACTGCACAACATGCATTGTAAGGATATGTTAATTATTTTTATGGGAGAGGTTGAATTATGAAAATGCAGTTCATGAAGATCTATTAGATTTACATACTGACGAGTTGCACGTAGTTTACCTGAGAAATTGAAGGACTAGGTGAAACGAGCATTATGTCTACCATGTGAACCCTTACTGAACGCCACAAATAGAAATGAAATACAAATTGAATGAAATGTCAAATCCCTTAGCTCATGATGCACATACTCATTCCATTCGGCATAGGTTTTATTCGACAATCGTATGAGGAGAATTAAACTATCTATTCCCTTCCATGCATCCTATTCTATATGAGCATCACCCAAAGCTTTTGCTACTCATCACCTCCTTTATTCTTGTTTGTTTAATTGTTCTTATGAAGAATAATTATGGGTGCAAGTTGTTATCCTTTTCCACTTCTATATCTAAGTATTCAATAAGAAAACAAAACTCTTTGAAAATTTTGCTAGAAATTGTATATTTCTTTTTGTCCAGGTGTATATACAAGACGGAATAGACTGGACAAAAGTGGACTTCGAGGACAACCAAGATTGCCTGAGTCTTTTTGAGAAAGTATGCAGACTTGTCCCAGTTTTTGTTTTTTTTGTTTTTTTGTTTTTTAGGGTTTTTTGGGTATCTCATTCTATGGACATTTTTAATAGATTATAGAAATCAAGATTCAACTGCATCGCCGCGGCAAACTGATTTTTCACTTGATATTCTTTTGTCTTGATGCAGAAACCACTGGGTTTATTATCTCTTTTAGATGAGGAGTCCACTTTCCCAAATGGCACTGACTTGACTTTTGCATACAAGCTGAAGCAGCACCTCTCTACCAATTCTAGTTTCAGGGGAGAAAGACACAAAGCTTTCACTGTTACTCATTATGCTGGAGAGGTTGATCTAAAGATAATTGTACAACTCTATAGTCTATGTTATCTAAAGCACATAGTTGATGGCTTGCCTCTTTTAATCAGGTGACGTACGACACGTCAGGGTTCTTAGAGAAAAACAGGGATCTATTGCACATGGACTCCATCCAACTTCTTGCATCATGCTCCTGTCAGCTACCACAAATATTTGCATGTAACATGCTTACCCAATCAGATAAAGGAGTTGGGAATTCATACAGAACAAGTGGTGTAGATTCTCAAAAACTAAGTGTTGCAACCAAGTTCAAGGTAAGCAATCACATGTTGTTGCACCAAACAAAAAGTTATGTAGTTCCATCATTACTATTAACAATCAAATGTGGACAACAAGATGGTTATTTGTAATTGAAAGCAAGCTTGCAATGCCTGCTGAGCCAGGTTTCAGTTAACTCAGATTTTGGCACGTGCCGATGACAACCATGCCGATATACATTTATTTGTCATTTAAAAGTAATAACAAATTTAGAATTAATTTCAAATTCAAATATTGTTCCAAAGATACTACTGCGGTCTTGATTTTGTCATCTCCAGACAAATAGTTCCAATTTAATTTATTATACTACTGAATTTGGTTGTAGGGGCAATTATTCCAACTGATGCAGAGACTGGAGAACACAACCCCTCATTTTATACGATGCATTAAGCCAAATGACAAGCAACTTGCTGCAACATATGAGCAAGCACTCATACTGCATCAGTTGAGGTGTTGTGGGGTTCTTGAAGTAGTCCGGATATCAAGGTCCGGTTATCCTACAAGAATCTCCCACCATAAGTTTGCTAAAAGGTAGGATAATGAGTTATATTTTTTAATTGACTACGAATTCTTTAATGCATTTCAAGTGCATATCTTATTAACTGTCTGCATTTGTGCAAAAAAATTAAAATAAAAACTGCAGGTATGGTTTTCTTCTTCTTGAGAATATTGCATCTCAAGATCCACTTAGTATCTCAGTGGCAATTCTTCATCAATTTAATATTCGTCCAGAGATGTATGAAGTCGGGTATACAAAATTATTTTTCCGAAGTGGACAGGTGAGATAAGATGTCACCATAGTCATATAATTAGAGCTTCAATGTCAGATTAGTTGTAGGCTTTTACTTTTCTTTCTTATTTTTATACATTAGTTCATTTGTTTTGTTACACTTCGGCTCAAACTCTATTTTTTCTCTTCCTTGCACATTTGGAACTTGGGAATTTTTTAGATAGGTGCACTTGAAGATACAAGAAACCGCACACTCCATGGAATTTTAAGAGTACAGAGCTGTTTCAGGGGTCACCGTGCAAGATGCTATGTCAAGGAGAGGAGGAAAGGCGTGACCACATTACAAGCATGTAATTTACATCACTCTGTGTTCTTATGAATTTAAAGGCCTGATGTTGACTCCTTATATACTCTGGATGATTATTTGGGTGCTAATTACATGTATGTTTCTTCAGTCATTCGAGGAGAAAACATGAGGAGAGAGTACTTAGTTTTACTGAGAAGGCTCAGAGCAGCTCTAGTTATACAAAGAGTTTTCAAGTCCCAAATTTCTAGGAGGAAATTTATAGAATTGCGGGATGCTTCTATTGTAATGCAGACTGGTAAGAATATCTTTTCTTCATTCATTTGCATCATTGCGAACTGTAGTTTCTCTTGTTCCCCTGCTCTTACAATTCTATCATTTGTACAGTTATTCGTGGTTGCCTTGGCAGAAGTTGTTGTGGAAATGTAGTCAGACAAACAGCTACAAGAACAGAAACCAGAAAGGTAATGGGCATTGCTAACTTCTTTAAATAGTTGAACTTCGTAGTTTCTTTTTACAACTTGGTTGTATACATTTTGCACCCCTAGTCATACACTATGTTGGTGAAAAATGTATACAACCAAGTTGTCCAAAAGCAACTACGATTTCACCTTTCTAAAGAAGTTGTTGTTGTTGTAGTGTATGACTAAGGTTAATGCTTGGGAGAATTTCCCTTGTAGTTTATAGCTATGTTGTGGGAAGTTGAATATTCGAGTTACATAGCCTCAACAACTTTGGAACGAAGGTCGAAGTGTTAACGCCATCTATACAATACTTCGTTCCTTATTAATGTGACATCCCCCTCCTTCGGCACCTAACTGTTCCAGCAATCCTTGGCTTGACCACATGACCATCGCCCAAAAAGGATGAGCTCGGAGTTTTTAGTAGCGAAGGGCCTTGGCTTTTAAACTATTCAATCTTTCCATCATCCAGCATCCAGCTAGCTCTCCACAGGCCAAGTCCGTAGGCCTTGGTCCATCTAAGATCATGGATGTTACCTCATCTTACATATACGACGTCCCTGTCGCCCACATTTGCAAGTAGGGAGTGTCCCAGGTTCGCCCTCGGGTGATGTTTGATCTAGATCCCTGCTAGATCCACACACTTCCGTCTAGGGTTTCTTGTAATGCCTTTCTATAGCGTCTCCGTCTTAGACACATAGCTGTCGTAGTAACCCCAGCCGACCATGTGGCAATCTGGAAAAGGGTGAGCTAGGAGGTATTAGTAGCGTAAGGCCTAGGGCTTTTAAACTATTCAATCCTCCTATTAATTTTGCAATATGGAATTAACCTAAGCAGCACTCAACTAGCTCTCCTTTGCACCAAGTCTGTTTTCCTTTGCCCATCTAAGGTCACGGATGTTACAATTAACCTTTTAAATTCAAAGCCACAATGCTTGAGCGATTCTCGATCTAGTAACTTCGCCTCTCGCGATATTGTGAATATTATTATGAATTCAAGGCGCTGAAAGTACGGGAAGTTAGTCCATAAGTTTAATCTTATTTGGCAGAAGTTCAGTTTTGTGAGGACACGTGGGGGCTAACTTTGTTGGTCACCTTTGCGGCTGAAACATATATATTGCCTAAAGGCATGATTATGTGATTATGGATCACATCTTTGTGTATTTACCATTTGAGCTGAATTGCTAAATAATCCCCTCAAACTTACATACATACATATATATATATATATATATATATATATATATATATATATATATATGAAATCTGAGGATTCTCTGCAATTATAAGATTCCAATGAATGAACATCTACACAACTGAATTCGCAGTTCCAGCTCTTCCAATTGCTTCCCACTTGAATCTCGTCTTTTGTCTACCCCAGGTAACAGAACCTGACCAGGTACAGGTCAAATCATCTGCTCTCGCGGAGCTGCAGCGTAGGATTTTGAAAGCCGAAGCTGCTCTCAGGGAGAAGGAAGAGGAGAACGACATGCTTCATCAGAGGCTTCATCAGTACGAGAACCGTTGGTCCGAGTATGAGCAGAAAATGAATTCGATGGAAGATGTTTGGCAGAAGCAGATGAGGTCTTTACAATCAACCATCTCTGTTGCGAAGAAAAGCCTCGCAACTGATGATCTCGAGAGGAAATCCGATGCATCAGCTGATCAAAGCTGGAACAGCAGTGGGCACCTCAATGGATCTGCAAGTCGCGAAGATAATGGCCCAAACTCAGCATCTAAATCCACAAAGGGAGAGATGAGTGCAAGTTTAAATATCATTGGTCGTCTAGCTGAGGAATTTGAGCAGAGATCTCATGTGTTTGCCGATGATGCAAAGTTCTTGGTTGAGGTTAAGTCGGGGGAGGTCGAGGCGAGTTTGAATCCTGACAGAGAGCTCCGACGGTTGAGGAAATCGTTTGAAGTGTGGAAGAAGGATTTCGCCTTGAGATTACGGGAGGCTAAGATAATACTTGACAAGCTAGGAAACAATGAAGTGAGTATGGACAAGTTGAAGAAAAAATGGTGGAGGAAGTTAAACAGCACAAAAGCTATATAATTTACGTTGAGCTTTGTAAGTTCTAGCTTGTGTATAAATCAAAACCAGTTATTGAATTTCAGAAAATCAAGTTGCCCGCATGTAGCTTTTTCTGTTTTGATGTATATTTTTAGTTTTTTTTTTATTTATATATTTATCTGAAAACATCTGAAATTTGAACATTCTTATGGAAAGTTGATATTTAAGTGGCTTCTTTGTCCACCCAGTCTTATAATATCTACCTTCACCACCAAATGTGATGATAGGTCCACCGCATATTTCAAACTTGGGTCCTACTATGACTTGGACTTGTGTTGGGGAGTACGTCCATGTCATTATTAGAGGTGAATGTAGAGTTATATTTCGAGTTATATTATTCATAGCACTAGTGTTAGATCAATGCTAGTGGTATCTAAATACACATGCAGAAAGAATTTTGTAAGGGTAAATTCGACAGCAAAAGTAACATTTATTAGTGCATAACATTATTACTCATGTTCTCAATTACTAGTGCATAACATTAGGTAAAACCAACATGAAAGAAGGCAAAACTACATTTTAAAAAAGGTCTATGAGTATGTGTTCTATAGCTCCAAAAACGTTTACTGGTTATAATATCTTTAAAACCTCACATTTCTATTTAAAATATTTTTTTAAAAATTTAAATATAAAATTTATAAAGTGTACTATAAAATGTTTTTTTACTTTCAAAATTTTTTTTTTTAAATAACTAATATATACATATTTATGAGTGATTTTTTTTTTTAAAAAAAAAATGAACTTATTTTTTTAAAAAATATTTATAGATACATAAAAGTTATATAAAACTTTATTTAATTCAATTTCTAAAAAATACTTATAACTTATTTTTAATTTCAATTTTTTTAAAAATACTTATATATACATATTTTTTTAAAAAAAATATATTTTAAAAAATGCTTAATTGACAAAGGTTTGCAAAGTTGGAGATTGAAAAGAAAATGAACTTCAATTATCCCATTAATAGACTATTCTTCAAAAGCAAAGGAGAATAGCAGCTAACAAAAACATTTGCATTCATGACCCCAAAAAAAAAATTGCATTTTTTAAAAAAAGAAAAACAATATTTGGTTTCGATTGACGTTCTAGAAAGAGACACACACTGCACGTGAATGTAGAATATGTGCACTCAAAATAGTATTTTTCTGATGTGATGAGATGCCGTATTTTTAGTTAGACTAAAAATTCCTTTGATTCATATTCAACTTTTTACACCATTAATTATAATTATAAATACTACGTCAACTACGATGGCATTTATAATATCAGCAGTAACAAAAGCTATTTAACTGAAATAATCAACATGCAGTCACATGTTGTATTTAATCACCGATTTAACTGACGATAGTATTTGATTTATATAAAATTATAAAAAAATTAAAAAATATATAAATCTTTTATTTAAATTAATTTTAGAAGAATTCTAAATTGGCGGCATCCCTCTTTTTTCTCACCGCTATTTTATATTTTATTTATCAGTTATCCTCGAAATTCCGGAAATCCCTCCGATCTCCCAAAAAAGAAACTTTTTTCTTCTCTTCACGTTTCGTCCCAGTTTCTTTCGTCTCTTTCTATCCCCCCATCTTCTCAATTTGTCACGGGAAGAGGGAGGGGAGAATTATATTCTAAGCAATAAAATATTGTATAATCTCCAATTGCGGAGGTTCGGTGAGTATTTTCTAGTTTTTTTTCATCTTTTTCTTGTAGTGGAATCCTGTTCTTTCTTGCTTTTTTTATAATTGTTTTTAATTGAAGATTTTAATAGTTGAATCAATCAGAATTTGAGACGTGGATCCGACATCGCTTTCCGCCACTTCTTCGGAATCTTCGAATTTTTTTTTTCTAATTTCTGATTTAACCTGTGGCCATAAATAAGTCATGGACTTGTTTTTATTATTTTATTTCTTGTTTTTAGAGAATAAGAAAAAGTGCTGTCTATGTCTATGAATCAGTCAAATAAACAAATACATAGCTTTTTGTTAACGCACGTTATATATGCCTAGTTATCACGTGATATCTAGATGAGCGCATAATCTAGAAAAAAAAAATTCGGAAAGATTTTTCTTTTTTACACTAATAAATATATAAAAATCCGAAAGAAATTCGGATATTGAGAGCATATTCGGTGAGATTTTTGGAAATTCGGCGAAAGTTTCGTGGCTGGCCCGATATTCGAAGAAACACGGTGCATCTCGAATTTTTTTACGATTTTAAATAAATACTCCGTCAGAAGCATCACCAATTTGTTGTATTTGTTTTTGCGTCGCCGTAGGGGGATTGTTGGTTCGCCGGATCTGGTGAGGTTTTCATCTTTGATTTTCCCAATGTGCTTTCATATCTTTTTAAATTTCAAATCCGAGCTATTTTGTTCTTGCTTCTTCGATAAATTGATTCAAATTACTCTTGAATTGCATCAGTTCTCATATGTTATTCTATCTTGTTCCTATCGACATTTTATGTATTTGATTTGCTATTATTTACAGGGCAATTTATCAGGATTCCTAATTATATTTGTATTCCATCATATGTATCAAAGTCCCTAATTATTTCCGGATTTTCATCCGGGCAATTTCTTTTTATAGAACTATGGTTTAATTACTAGAAGTATATTTTACTAAATAGCAGTTTATTTGAAGTATACTCTTAACTATTATTTGAAAATAGGGAAGTAAAAGGACCCAAATCAGCAACAGTTGAACATTTGGATTCTTAATGAATGACCTCAGAGTAATTCCTCCCCGGTTATTATTGTTGAATATTTGTCAAATTTAGGATTTATATCCACCTTGTCCGAGTTGACTCGGTCCCACTTGCACGCTTTACCAACTTCAACCGACCTAGAACACACGCGCCATGTTTATATGCTGCTTGTTGTCAATCATCCACAATTAGTTGTTCTTGCTATTCAAATACAATTGTTCAACATCAAAATTGTTTATTTAATTTATATTTTTTACCTGAATTTAGTGTAATTTTTCAAGATTGGTTGTGCAGGTAATTAATAAATAAGCAAGAGACAAGTGGGCCCTCGTCACTTGTTGCTTGGGTCAGGCTGTCAAATTATACTTTGACAGCCTGTCCCAGCAACCAATCTGTTTAGACTCCAAATTTCTTGGTAAGTTCTCAAGTTAGTTTAAGTTTTATACATGATTATTTTATTGTATTGAGACCTGGTCGTAATCGAATTATTTGAAGCTAGCTGAACAGTTTTGACTATCAAAGTCGTCTTCGAACGTGATAAATGTTGCTTTTTGGGAGTATATTCCAATTTGTGTTCTATACTCATTCAATTTAGTTGAATTGTATTATAAACCATTTTAGGAGTTCACGAGCTTTGAAATAAGCTTCTCGAATCCTTTCTTATCTAAACACATCATTGATTCATCATCGTGCAGGTTGATCTCATAGATTCAAATTCAATCTTTTTTCAAATTTAGGAAGAAGCTGGGCAACTGAATTGTTTTTGAAGCTCCGATGGCCTCTCTTTCTGGAAATCTTCATCGGCCCTTGTCGGCCATGGCTGCTTTGGCTGTGGCAGCTGCCTCTACAGATCTGCCGGATAAATTTCCTCATCCTAAAGCACCGGCTCTCAATCGTGAAGCTTATGAGAATAAAGGGTCGCTTGCTTCTAGGTCATTAGGAGAAGTACAGTCATGGGTTCCTCAAATTTCAGTTTCCAACCTATCTGGATTGCTTCAGAAGCCGCTAGGCAATTCAACGTTCACCCACATGCCAGATTTTATTTTCCATAAATCATGTTCTTCGCCTGCTCCTCCACCTGCAATTCTATCCCCTTATCACTATGCCAAATTTCGTAAATCCACCGAAATTCCGGACTGCAAAATTTTTGTACCTTCTTCGTCGTCAGATGTTATGTACCGTTGGCACCTGCCAGATCCCAATGCTCATGCCACTTCTGGAAACTCGAAATGCTCTGCTGCCAAATCTCAAACCGTGGTGGTCTTGCTTGGATGGCTTGGCGCGAAGCAGAAGCATCTGAAAAGATATGCCGAGTGGTATACATCGAAGGGTTTCCATGCTGTAACTTTCACCTTTCCCATGGCCGATGTTATTAGCTACAACGTTGGGGGGAAGGCTGAACAGGATCTTGAATTACTTGCTGCTCATTTGGCCGGTTGGGTTGCAGAGGAGCAAGGGAAAAATTTAGTCTTTCATACTTTCAGCAATACGGGATGGTTAACGTAAGCTTTTGTCCTTTTTGATATTATATCATGTCTTGTTCTTTGTTTGTCTTAATTTTGGAGCTCATTTAACTCGACCGTTTCGATGGACTAACAGTTATGGAGTCATATTGGAGAAGTTCCGGAAGCAAGATCCTACCCTCATGGAAAGCATTAAGGGTTGTGTTGTGGACTCTGCCCCTGTTGCTGCTGCGGACCCACAGGTATAAGGATAATGATGGCTATGATGTGTTTTTGTCTATCTTGTAGCATATCTTTGTTCTTGAGCATCGTAATTGCATTAATTTTCGGTTGGATGGAAATGCTTCAGTAGGAATTTTTATTTGGTTCTTGTTGAAATCATTGCAGAAATTAAGATGAAATAGACATGCCCTTTTGTTATATTCGCTTCCCCTTGTTCGACCTCTGTTAATTGCTAAACAAGGATATTGTGGAAAATCAGTTTCTGAGATGATGTGGTTTGCTAGTTTAATATTTTGCACATTCACTGTCGAGAAAAAAAAAATATCGTAGGATATCTTCGGCGTTGGTAATTGATTAGTTCTATTCAACTTTGTAAATAGCTTCTACCACATTAATTTATATGCTGTTACAAATTACTTCCATGAATCTAATTCCTTGTCGTTGCTGTAGGTATGGGCTTCAGGTTTCTCTGCTGCATTTTTGAAAAAGCAGAGTGTCGCAACAAGAGGCGTGGGGAGGTCAAATGATCCTACCATGAGCTTGCTTGTAAGTACTGATTCTACTTTGGCAGCCAAACCAGCTGTGGCAGAGACAGCTTTGCTTGCAGTTCTTGAGAAGTTCTTTGCGGTTGTCTTAAACCTTCCTAGCATTAACAGGTAATTTTCGTCATATGTTCGAAATTATTGGTCTTTTTTACATTTAATGCTGGCTGTTCGTGTTTTATTTAAACCAACCTGGCATCAACATGGTGAATTTACCATGCAATGAAAAGAAATCGTAATAATTAAAGAAACATTTGTGTTAGTCACATATTTCCCATATTCCTGTTGTAGTTTGATTACGGAAATTAGGAATACCTGAGAGTTCTGTTACAATCTCTTTAATTTGTTGTGTATGATGTTATTATCTGAATGTTCTAACAAATTTAATTAATTTGATCTTAACAGGAGGCTATCAGATGTATTGGATATATTATCAGTTGAACAGCCAAAATGTCCACAATTGTACATCTACAGCTCTGCTGATAGAGTTATTCCAGTAAAATCCGTGGAATCCTTCATCGAGGCTCAAAGGAGAGCCGGGCACGAAGTCAGGGCATGCGACTTCATATCTTCCCCTCATGTTGATCATTTTCGCAGTCATCCCGGTCTCTATACGTCCCAACTAACCACCTTTCTGGAAGAGTGTGTTCTCACATGCTGCAAAGATTCTTCATAGGAGATTGAAGGCATATTAGCGACCCTTTTCTCTTTTCTTTTGGTTTTTATGTTCGCATCTCTGGCAGTAAATTGCTGCCAGTGGTCTATTCAAGTTTAACTGGCATCACAGGTAGTAGTCAAGGAAATACACTGATCTAATTTTTCTTTACCTTGTGAATTCTTTTTTTTTTTTTTAAATAAATTTATTTTTTATTTTTTATATTTTTGTTGAATCTGTGGTTAGTGTCTGTTCCACTGGAGAATACATTGAAAGCTTCTTGAGGAATAATACCCACTCATTCAGACCAATGGATGCTTCTTTTCATTACGTTGTGTATTCAGGGCTACGATGTTTTTTTAATTATTATTATTTTTTTTTTAAAAAATTATAGATTGTCGTTTGATATTCCCTAAACAGCAGGATAATCTGCAAATATATTGTGATGTGTCCTTCCTAGCCAGAAGTCTCGTGCAATTATAAGTTATACAATACAATTAAAACATAAGTTACAAATTGCAACCAAATACAGTCATAATCTTCACCCACTTCTACAGGAAGTCTGATCTTTATCTGCTATCATTTGAAGGTAAACTTCTTTAGAGTCATATCATTTGCCGAATGATAAAGTAGACGAACTTAGAAGCATAATTTTATGTGTCGGATGTTACAGACATGCACGGTCATCTTCGACCATGCCGACCGTGATTGTCAACATGAATGGTTTATGCGCCCTTACCACTAGGTGCGTACAATGCCGAACGTGACACCATGGCACGTGTAGGCCCATTTTTTTTTTTAAGGAAAAAAATAGAAAAGAGGAAAAAAGGAAGATGAACGAATAGTCAACCACCGAAGTCATCCATCGTTGCTGTACTCTCATCTCCTCACCGCCGCTTTGTGTTTTTGTTTTATTATCAGTATGGTACGTCCTGCACAACTTGAATTTCGAGTTTATAAAAAACTCTTCGATATGGCGCAGAATATCTTACGTAAGAAATGGAACTTACACTTCTTGGACTCGAACATAGAACCGGAGTTGCAAACTGCGTCGAGGAGAATGCTCTTCATCCTTGGGACTTCCTTAATTCATAAGATTACTCTATATCAATTTTTTTTGCTAACGTGGAATTTAGTAGATATATGTACTTTTATATATAGTTCATTACCAGCAAAGCAAAGGGATGATGATCAAAAGCTTCTTTTGGTCTCCCCCAACCACGATCATCGTCTTAAAAAATTTGCTGACTCAGTTCCGCGTATGATCCAATGGTGGTCCACTGCATATCCAACCAGTGGCTACCGAATCTTCGCCCAATGATATGACGCATATTTTAAAAATAAATAATAATAAAAAGGAAAGAAAAAGCCAAAATAGTTTGGTCTCTTAACCTGTATCTGTTTAGTTATGGAAGACTTGCATATCAGTCATTGCTCAAAATTTCATTTATGAACAAATGATTCGTTATTTCTAACGCTCCAAAATATTATTTATAAATATTTTTTAAAATACTTTTATATAGATGTTTCGAAACTTTAAAATCTTAGTAAATTAGCGGATTAATTTTTAAACCCATAAGTCTATAGACACCTATTTAAAAAAAAAAAAATTAATAACTTTTGAATACAACAGTTTTACATTATATCGAAAAATTTTTTTCTCATATTTAAAAATTTATCCAAAAAATACTTATATAATAATCAAACTCCAATATCAGGACTCCAGCTGATTTGTTTATAGTTGTAAAATCATGACCAATATGCTATTTTTCTATTTAATTAAGAGGCCACACATCAGATGGTACCTGTTCCAACTCGGAGGCAACTTCAAAAGCTTGAGTTAAAAGTATTATGACTTGGAATTCTGCATATTACAGAAATTTTCTGAAGATCATAAACAGTAAGAACTGAAATACTACTCTTATTTTGGTTGTTTCTCAGCAGGTGATTGGTAAATCTCATGGTTTTCGGTGCTCGGCACAGTCCATGCCGAGCGGCACGTGTCTGTTCTGGCAATTGTTGGCACGGCACGAACCGGCAGGATACGTGTCAAAAATACTTATATTTAAATTTTTTTAATTAATTTTTATTTATTTTATTTTTAAAAATAATAAATAAATATATATCGGCACGGCACCGTCGGCATAATCGACACGTGCCGAGATCTGAGTTTACCAAAACTCGGCTCGGCACAGAAAACCTTAGTAAATCTCACCCTGTCACCTACAGGTGTCACTCTAGGTTTCCGCATCGAGATGGGTGAGATTCACCCACCTTTTACTGTTTCTAGATAGTAAACGGTGGCTGGCGATTCATCCAATACCTAGAAAAAGTAAAAGGTGCGAATAAGATTGGGAAAATGCCAAGACAGCCCCTCAAAACCATCTTTCCTCACAAATCAGCCCCTGAATTTTATAATCTATCATATCAGCCCCTGTTTTACTGTTTCAAACACGTTTTCAACAATTTATCTAACTTACCTTAACATTTGAAAAAATTACAAAACTGCCATCTACTTTACTTCACAGCCAAATAACTTTTACAAAATTCATTTCACCACCCTATTCTCAAAATTTTTATGGGATTTTACGGAAAAAAATAAATATTTCGTATAATTCTATCAAATAAATTTATGAGTTTTGAAAAAAAATTATAAAATCACTTCATATATATATATATATATATATATATATATACACACACACACAAGTACTTTTTAAAAAAAAAATTGAATGCAAAGAAAATAAATTTTGGCGTGCTCTACAACATTTATGTTAAAAATCTTTTCAAACAAATTATTTGAATGTATATTTTAAGAGTCCAATATGTTTCTAACAAGTAAAGATTTGGAGCCTTAAAATAATTATTTAGAATTTTTTTTTTTTTTTAAAAAATCAATACAAACCTTTTTGAGAAAATCAAATCTATTTTTTGTATTCAGAAAATTTTTAAAAATAACTTAGATATATGTATTTTATTTTGATTAAGTAATTATCTAAATAAAAAAGTATGAGTTTGTTTTGGAGGGCAGTACAAAATTAGGGAAGAAGTTGAAATTATTTCAATATTTTTTCTCAAATCTTTTCATAATTAACAGCGATATCAGACTAATATATGGATCACCACCGTGGACCTCCGAGCTTGATGGACTTATGAGACTGAAAATAATTTGCACTCAGTCCAAAATCTCATCACTGACTAATGCATAATCGTTTCCTAAAGACAAGCTTGCTTGCCGCCTCCTAGATAGTAGATCCACAACTTACTTGCCTCTTCTGGGCAAGCTATGTTGGTGTCCTGACAAGCTAACTTATTGTTTTCAACGGTTGAAAATACTAAGTTAACTCGTCAGTTTATAAACATAGCTTGCTCGTAACATTAACATATTTCACGTTAAACACTAACATAATTTGCAGGCCTAATATGGTTCGTCCGGTATATTTCAGCTCAAACACAATATCGCAGGAGTTGATTAGCGATAACTACTAAGGGGCTGATTGCGGAACAAGATATCATCTATTAATACATATAGATGAGATCTTGTTTCTTCAAATCAACCCCTTTTTTTTTCCTAATCGTTTAACTTAATATTTCGGATTAGCTATATTAGTGTCTCGCGAGCTAATTTAGTGTTCAGTACGAGTTATATTAGTGTCACGGTGAGCTATGTTAGTGTTACAATGCAAGCTATATTAGTATTCTCGCGAATTATATTAGTGTCAGGATGAGTATGATAGTGTCCAACGCAAGCTATGTTAGTGTTATGGGCGAGTTATGTTTGTGTCCTGGCAAACCAACTTAGTATTTTCGATAGTTGAACGCTAAGTTAGCTCAATACACTAGAAAGCTTGCCCTAATACTAATCTAGCTTGCATTGAACACTAACATAAGACATCGTGACACTAAGATAGCTCGTTGAGTCTCGTTCGGAACATTCCAGCCCAAATATTATGATACAAGTACTGATAGCACTATACTAGTCGTCTGAAATACTAAATTAGCCGTCTCGAATACTTTTGTGTGTTCGACAATGGCTTATTTGTAAAACTTGAAAATGCAAGGGCTTATTAGTACGCGTTGGAATTATCGGGGCTGATTAGTACAAGTTTTGAAATACCGGGGCTAATAAGTACTTATTTTATTCTTTTTCTCGCTGCTTCAAATATAGAAGGTTAAAAAAAAAAAGCTTCAGTCTAGAAATGGAACCAAGAAACTTTTGATTGTAACAATTGCCACTATTGATATATCTCTTATTATTCATTCCTTCCTTCTTCTTCTCCTTATTAATCAATTAAGAAATAATTTCAAATCAGTCTCCGACTTTTTAAAACTCGTACTAATAAGCCGTTGTCTTTTCAAGTTTTTCAAATAGCTCATTGTCTAAAACTCGAAATTGTTTTATATGACTAATTTAGTATACGAGACGATTAGTATAGTGTTATCAGTATTTGTATCGTAGTGTTTGGGTTGAAATGTGTCGGATGAGTTTGGGCGAGCTATGTTAGTGTTATGGTGAGCAATGTTAGTGTTTAGTGAGCTATATTAGTGTATGGACGAGCTATATTAGTGTCATGGTGAGCTAACTTAGTAATTTTAACTACCGAAAATACTATTTAGCTCGTCATGATACAAATATAGCTCGACCGTGACACTAATATAACTCGTACTGAACACTAACGTAGCTCGCGAGAACACTAATATAGCCAATCCGGAATACTTCAGTTCAAACATTAAAATAACATGTGCTGAGTGAAAAAAAAAGGGGTTGATATGAGAAAACACGGTCTCATCTATATTTATTAATAAATGATATATTATTTCCGCAAATCATCCACTTGGTATTTGTCACTAATCAGCTTCTTCTATATTAGTGTTTGGGATGAAATATGCGGACGAACTATATTAGGCCTACAAGCTATATGTTAGTGTACAACGCGAGCTATGTTTGTGTTACATGCAAGCTATGTTTATAAACTGACGAGCTAACTTAGTGTTTTCAACAGTTGAAAATATTAAGTTAGCTTGCCAGGAAATCGACATAGTTCGTCTGGAGGAGGCAAGCAAGTTGTGGATTTAGGAGGCGGCAAGCAAGCTCGTCTTTAGCAAGCGAGTATCCAGTAGTCATTGATGAGATTTTGATACCGAGTGCAAATTATTTTCAGTCTCACAAGCCCATCAAGCTGGGAGGTCCGCCCGTTGGTGCCAATATATTAATCCGATATCGCCGTTAATTATGAAAAGTGTTGAGAAAAAATATTGGAATAAGTTCAAATTCGTCCCTAATTTTGTGCTGCTCTCCAAAATAAACTTATACTTGTTTATTCAGATAATTACTTATCAAAGTAATATATATATATATATATATTATATATATATCTAACTTTTTTTTTTAAAAAAAACTTCTGAATACGATATTTTTTTGGTAAAAATGCTTACAAATAAATCGAATGAGTTGCAAAAACTTTGTACAAGTATAATATATTATATAAGCTTACGGCAACTCATGTGACCTAATTTTAAACATTTTTATAAGAAATTTTGAATTAGAAAGTTATAAATTTTGATTCGATTTACAGTTTTATAGTTGAACATTTTTTGAAATAATGCCAAACAATACATTGAAATAATGATCAAATTTTTATCATCAATTCGGCACACTATTTGAATTTTTTCATAAAATATTCAACTGGAAAATTATAAATCACATCAAATCTATATTTTTGTAGTTCAAAATTTTTTATAAAAATACGTAAAAACAGATTAAATGAGTTGCCGAAAATTTTATACTGTATTTCAAGATAGGTGCTAAATTTGATCGACAGCGAAGATCGCGGCTACATACGACGCGCTGTAAGGATACGCATTCTGAAAATGGTGAAGAACTGAAGAGAGGAGATGAAAGCTGAGATAATCAAATTTGTAAGGGCATTTTCGTCCTTTAATATTTGCTGGGACAAAATGATAAGAAAATTAATTAGGGTCTATACAACTAGGGGCTGATATGACAGTGAAAAAGTTATAGGGGCTGATATGTCCTGAATTTTGGTAGGGAGGGGCTGATATGCCATTTCCCCCAATAAGATTCACCCAATACATGTTAGCATACGTGGGAAATAGTACTCTTGTTGACAAGCTAGCAGCATCTTATTATCGGTATGTCAGTTGTGATATCTAATATATTATCTACTCCCCATGTCTTGGAAACCCATATGCAGTCATATATATATATATATATATATATATATATATATATATATATATATATTAAAAAAAAAAAAAAGAGTTGGTTGAAATTTGAAATCCAGTGCACATGCTGCCCACAATGCCTTTTGCAAAAAATTCTTATCCTCCACATCTTTTTTTTTTAAAATTTCTTTTTTTCTGATGAAGACATAGTAGTGTGGCTTACAATGTGATGACTCATCCAAAACCTTTCTATAAGACTTTTACCTGAATGTTGTCAGCACCACTTGGTTATCTCTTGTTATAAAAGGCTCCTATTGTGGACTCTATTAGGCAGGCTAATACAGCACAAGCAGCATACAGGATACAACACAGGCATTTTTCCAAGGATGAAGAGCACTAGCATTGATCAGATTGTTGGAATTCCAAGCAGTTCTCCTCAGCCTCTTAGCGCAGTACTTCACTCCGGTTCGCATGGTTTGTTCAAGTCCAAGAGGAGTAAGTCTGCTTCAATTCTGAGTTTTTCTGATGTCTCTTGGCCAATGATATGGAATTCTAATGATATTTGTCTCAAAATGCAGATAAATTGACCAAAGTTTTGAATTGCATGAGCACATTCAGAAACAAGGCCAAAAGTTATACAAAGGGAATCAAAGAACACGGTAGGGAAGCAAACGCGCTCTTCGAATACGTACTGAAGGAACTTATCAAGTCATATTCTATATATCTTGCAGTTAGTTTGGGGCCAAATATACCAGAAACTTTGAAGGGAAAGTTAAGCTTGGGTAAGAGAATTCTTCAAGCAGGAGGAGTTGAGAGAGTTTTCGGAAGAAATTTTTCGATCGCTGAAGGAGAGAAGCTTTTGAAAGCCTTCCAGTGTTATCTGTCAACAACAGCTGGTCCTATTTCAGGACTACTATTTATCTCCAATGAGAAAATTGCATTCCAAAGTGACAAGCATCTCATCCTCACTTCCCCTAAAGGAGATGTAGCAAAGATCCCTTACAAGGTATTTCAAAACACTACTACAGCTTTTTTTTTTTAATTTTATCTTTTTTTTTTTAATTTTAAGAATGGATCATTAATAGAGATAGGGTGAACCCAGTGGATCACTAATTGGAGTTTATCCCATTTAGTGCCTTGGTGGGGGTTCAAATTCTGACAAAAGCAGGAGAAAACTATCACCCGCGAGTTAGTGGGCATGGATGCGTACATGTGACCCCTCACCCCCAGAGCCGATAAAACACCGCACAAAAAAAAAGGCTGGTGTCGGGGGTGGCCTCGCGCCCTAGTTCGCCTTTTTGTTTCGTGGAACACTATTAGAGATGCATGGCGATCTTGGCTGCGTGCTTATCGCTCCTGCATCATTTCAAAGGATTTTTTGTCAATATATATACATTCTAAGTAGGCAATGATTCTATAAAATTATGTGCAGGTAATAATACCCTTGAGAAGAATGAAGACAGCAAACTCAAGCGAGGATGTGAACGAACCGAAGAAGAAATACATACAGATAGTTACAGTAGATGGCTTCGAGTTCTGGTTCATGGGCTTCTTGAGTTACAACAAATCTTTCAAGTGCTTACAGCAAGCAACCTTGGATTCACAAAGGGAGGGAAGAGATATAGTCCTAGGCATTCCTACATCCAGTATTGGAAAAATGTCTAATAATTATAAAATAAAAAAATATTGATATTTCTAGCTCTTGCAGAAGAAGCTTTCCTAAATTGTAGTATCTTTTGTTCTTTCCCTCTATGCAAAGCTTCATGTGTAAATACATCAAAGCTCGGATAGGCCGTCGACATATTGATGAGCCTAAAAGAATGAATTGGAGTAGTGTTCAACAATTTTCTCAAATTCTTGTTTTATGAATTTCACATGCATGTATAAGGAATATAGCATTGTTATTTCTTACCAGATTTTTCAGTCCATATTAAACATGCACTTGGTCAGAAAGTAAAACTCCAGCCTGACTTTATCATCAAACCAAACATAGAGTATTTGGAGTTATCCGGCCACCAATTTAGCAAATCAGGCCGAAAACATGCGGACCGCCTTTCGTCATTTCTTGGCAGCCATGAGACTCGAATCCGCGATCGATCCATCCTGAAGGGCAGGCCAAAACCACTCGAGCAATCTTAAGGGAAACTATCATATATTTAATAGGATACTGTATGTTGAGTCTGTTGTGGTTTAGACTTATTATATAAAATTACATATAAACGAAGAAAACCAGAAAGTAACTTTTTTTTTTTATCAGTGTTTTTGCAATTCTATTATACATTAGCACTAACAATTACTTGATCACCCAACAAGTATATATACAAGCTTCCTTAATCCATGGGAGTACTGTCATTTATAATAATGTGGAATTTAATATAAATATTATGAACTTTTATTGTTCATTACCAGCCGTGCATGCATGAAAGATCAAAAGCTTCTCTTATGAGCTTATCTCCCCCAACCACAATTATCGATATTAATTTTGCTGACCCGTTTACGCGCATGGTGCAATGGCTACTTAGCCTACTTAATCTTTGCCCGACAATCTAATGCATATTAAAAAGAGAGGAAGTTGAAACAACAATAGCAACAATATCCCAGTTAAGTCTCGCCGCGAGTAAGTCTGAAAATAGTAGATGTACACAGTCATACTTCAAAGAAGACTGTTTCCATAAAACTATCGTCCTGTCAAAATAAATACAAAACACACGAATAGACAAGCAAGTAGGTTCACAGGATTAAAAAATCTCACTAAGTATGTACAACATAAACACGACCCACTAGGATGCACAGATATTCCGAAATTTCGTTCCGTGCCGTGTCAGACACAAACACGGCCAGACACGTGTCAGACACGCAAGAAAAGTGTCCGAAAATTCAAAAAAATTCGGACATGCGTGTCAGACAAGCTAGACAGATTGTGCACATGACGATGATCTTACCACTATCGCCAAACCCTAACCCTTAAGCTTGTGCACGTGACAATGACGTGGTTTAATGGCTCAGTTAGCACTGAACCAGCTGAACTGACGTGGTTCTACAGTTCACTTCCGCTACTACATATACCCAATCTCAACTACCACATCATCATCATCCGGAGCCGCCATCTTATGGGCCAGACTATGTTACCACAACCTATTTTCTTGCTATGAAAATAATGAAAAAGTTGGAAAAGATGGCTCGAAGAACTGAGTACATATTATGGATGATGATCAGGCAACAAGAAGCTCAAATGACAATTTGCACACTCAGGATCTTCATACTTTTCAGCAAGTGGCACGATATATTATAGCATTTCCGAGGCATACGGTTGATTTTTTTTTTCTAATTTTTTAATTTTTTTAATTTTTATATTTGTGGAGTTCCTAACTATTAGTTAGCAGCAAATTTGTAAACGGTCTCAATAGAAACCAAGTCACTGCACTTTGCTTCTTTTCACTTATACATTGACTTTGTTTTTTAAGTTACGCTAAAGTGGATACTTTGAGAAGATGTCTCAAGCCCATTACTAAAGTAGTTGGTGAAATTGGAGCCGCAAAGGCTGAAAAAAAAAAAAATTAAGCAGTTTCTCTTGGTTTCTAATAACTCCACCAATCTATCTCATTATTATTACCAGCTGTCCAGCATGCCTTTTCCCAATGTGATATGGTAAAGATGCAAATTTGCAGCAGCCTCCATGAGCTTTTAAATTCGGCAATTGGTCTCGTTCTTCATCAGGTATATCGTCATGAAGTCTTTTAAATCTTATTTTTAGAAGACAAAACCACTGAATATTCATTTGCTTATTTATTTTGGTACTTTTGGACGACAAGTAGTCTCAATGAGCTTTATTTCTGCAATCTTGAGGAATAAGTTTGCTTTTCAAGGAAGAAGGAATGTTATGTACCAAGTGCTGGGAATTCGAGCAACGTGTAAAGCCCGACCAGTCAAGTCCCAGTTTAGGTTCACTTAAGATTAATAAATGTTGTATTAGGAAAAAAATATTATCTGAAGAATATTTGATAGAAGTTTTAATTAGTAAAAGTCTTGAAAAATCTTTACAACTGCATACCAATGACAAATATTTCTATTTCTCTCTGTGTGTGTGTGTGTGTGTGAGAGAGAGAGAGAGAGAGAGAGAGAGAGAGAGAGAGAGGGAGAGGATTCCCTAACTGAATGTTCTAAATCTTCCAGGGCACCACAGGTACTCTGTGGGTAGTACTAGATGATGTTGGGAAAAATAACACAATATAAACAATAGTTTAAGTGAATAAGGCGAATGGATAGCCAAATGCAATATCTGATATAGTAAAAATCATTGCAAAATCAACATAATAGTTCATGACAACGGGTCGGGCTGATACATTGCGTTTATTATCCCCCCCCTGAAAAGGGAATCATATACCCATTTAAGAAGCAATGAATTCTCGGAGCCGTCTATATATTATACCCCTCTTGATTCCTATACTGGGACTTATTAAAGACACAGCGCATCAACAAGACAACTTAACTACATCACCTCCTACATTCTCGTTGTTGCTCAAGTCCCATGAATTCACCTGATTATGACAAAGGACACTACAGAAACCTACACATAATTTTCTGACTGCCGGTAAAATATCCTCACCTCGGGACTGATGCATGTGGAATTCGATAAGTCATTGGGGTGGCATTCATCGGCACGCCAGGGGCTACACCTCTACCAACTGGGGGCCTAATCATGTTCGTGTAGGCCATATGCGGTGCACCTGGAACAGGAATAATAGGAGTCCTGATAGCAGACGCGAGAGGTCCACCAACTGGCTGTCCTATCGTAGTGCCATATATACCGACCCCAGGAGGACCTGTAGACATTGCTGAAGCCATCGTTGCACCATTTGCTTGGCCTGTGATTGGCCTTTGAGGAGTTGATACATCTCCATTGCTCACACTGGTGATATCATGGATACTTGATCTCCTCCTATCTTTGTTCATGGCATTCAAACGGATGAAATACTTCTGTGCATGGCTCGCCACCTGAGTAGGAGTTCGTGATATTACAAAATTCCTAGATATACTCCGCCAATCACCTTTCCCGTATTTCTCTAGCCCAAGAAGAAACAACCTGCATGATAAAAAATAGCAAGTCAGATTACTACCGAGGATCATCATAAGCAATTTCTGATATAATCTTAAAACGAATAAGAATATAGCAGTTAAGGAGGTCGATCAACTTCCAAGCTAACGTTTATAACCTACTAAATTAATCCCCTTGGTACAAAACACAAAATTATTTCCACAGGGGCACTTATGAAATTCAATTTTAGGAAACACTTCACAAAGGCAATACTCTACAAGTCAAATAATGCTTTTCTTGCAACAAGTTTCCAGATTATGTATTCAGTAGTCAGGAATTTGAAGCTTATTATAAAGAGTTGCACAGATAATTTTTACAATTTAGAAAGGCATCAAAGAAATAGCCTTCCTGCAGAAGGTGTTAAGCGATATTATTTCATATTCTCATTCAATCACACACACACACACACACACCAAAAAAAAAAAAAAAATCCTATGGATATGCCCAGACATGTTCCTTAAAATTTCAGCAGCAGAAGCTAGTTTAAAGTCAAAATATGTTTACAAATATGCATGTGTGGATATTAATTGGGTAGTTTAGTTCTTAAACAGGGTAGATTTGTGCCAACATGTGTAAACTGAATGACAAATTGCCTTGCGTTTGAACGATTTTGATTGGCAATTTGATACAATATATTTTTTAAGATTTACATAGGAAAACCATGCACGTAACCGGCCCACTTTGTGCGACCATGGAAACACGTAAACCCTCGGATTGTGCTCACTCCAGCTCCACCGTCGGACCTTCACATCAATTCACGTGTACTAGCACCGTTCATACATCGTCAAGGAATTGTGCACTCCTCCTGACGCTTGGACCTTCTACAAACAGACCCACTGACCTGCACCTCACGGAATTAAATTCCGAGGCTGATGGGATTCGAATGTGTGACCAAGCGCTCACATAAGCGAGCGCCCAGCCACGCAACCTCCGTCGCAGGGGCCAGCACCTTAATACAATATATATGTTGTATGCCAAAAAAGAAAAAAAAAACCAGCTTGCCAAGTTTGAGGCCCTGTCTTGGTAAAAGCAAATTTGACATGCAAACAAGTTGCATATTATTAACTCAGGATAGTTCATCATCAACTTTGCCATACTCTGGGATTTAGAAGATTTCAGAAAATGTCCCTCCAATTTCATAAATATCACTAGGACGTGTCTGAAGCAGCTCATCGCTAACTATTTTGCAAGCACCTTCCTTGCCCCAGTCCATAGGAATTTAACTTATTATATTGTAGTAATTAAGTTACAATTAGACAGTTATGTTTGAGTTGACACTAGTTTGATTCAGAAGATTTGGACGATAATAAAAGGACTGGAACTGGACAGACTCGCCAACAATTTCTTCCCTATCTCTTGTATGCCATAGTTTCAGCATATACTATGCCCAAAGGTACCTAAAAATACAATCCAACATATACAATTTTTGTCAATTAAAAAAAAATAAAATAAATCAACTTGTAGCAGCTACAGGGACAATTTTAGTTGCAAACTCAGAAAGAACCATGTATTGTCAGGTGAGAGGACAATAAAACCATGAGAATACATGGTTTAGGTAATTAAGTGAACCATGAGTTGGTGTTATTGGGTGCATGATCATTGTGCTCGAGCAGTAGCTTGGAAGAGTACATCCCTCGAGACCGAGATAACATAAAGTAGTTTCATTTCGTATCATGACATGTCTCCTAAATCATTTTATTTAAGCAACCTGATTAGGATTATTGGTTGTTAAACGTATTGACATTTATTCTTTACCATAGACCGTCATTGTTTTAAAGAAGTCTCCAACAAAAATAAATCCACATGAAGAGTATTAAGAACACTTTAAATTTTAGTTTTGAGGGTTCCATAGCTAATCCCTCCCTTTCAATAACTAATAAGCCTGAGAATTAAAAAGTTTTAAATGGGATGGAAGAAAGTGCATCAAATACTAGAAAAATATTCGCACATGCTGCTCATTTAATAATAGCAACGCCTTACGAGCATATAACACCATCCGATAACTAAAACACAACATAGAGTTGACTTCATAGCCACTTAGAAAGAATAGCTAACAGTAAAAAATATCTTTTTTGAAAGTCAGCAGTAAGCATCAGTTAATTTTTATATCCATGCACTTGCCCGTGAAACCAAATTTGCGCCAAGAGGAAATATTTATATAATCTTCGTAAAACAATACTTAGTGCAGTGGGCTGACCTGTGCTCATCCTCTGTCCAAGCTATTCCCTTCCTTCGTTCTTGGTCTGATTTCGATCCTTTGCCACCATAACCTGAATCACCACCATGTCTTCCAACTTTCTTGGTCCTAACACCTTCATTGCCGTGATCGCCTGAGCCTTCTGAGGAAGAAGCATAATTGGGGAAAGGCACTCTTCCAGCCTCAATATTATCAACATCTTCCACCAGCAACTCATAGTGGTGTTTAATTTCTTCCATGGATTTACTGGGCACAGCTTGAGCTATCATGTCCCACCGAGCCGTGGCTTCCTCGGGATATTTTGCAAGGGCGTTCTCGAATGCCTTCTCCTCTTCTCTGCTCCATGATGAGCTTGAAATTGTCTCCTCCATGACCAATTTTCCAAGTCCCAACAATCAGGCATCAATCTTCACAGAAATGCCAACGACAATAATGTTCGCACAAAAGAAAGAACACTACAAGGGTCTCCAAAACTGGTCCTTTTCCGCCACCATCAACTTATATACGCAAATTCAGATAACATTTTGTCTATTTTACTGCTGTGAAATTTTGGATAGAAATTAGGATCCACTTGGTTGTGATTCAGATGAAAAGTGAGATTATTGCAGGAAAATAGTGGTGAATAGCCTTTCGGCATGCAAATGGGCATGAATGGACAGCTAAAGACACTCACAATATGCCAAGTGACAACTGAAGATCCAAGAAGCAGAGTCTACAAAAATTACATGCTGAGCAAAAAACAGAATTGAAGCTTCACCAGTAACAAAAAAAAGGGGGCCTTATGGAATTTGATGGTAAGGAATTATGTCTCATTCAAGGCATGAAAATCCAGGTCAAAATAAAAATGGAATCAGTTGATGGAGAATTATACTCTTAGATTATCCGACCGAAACAGACTAATTGGACAAAGACAAAGAACTAGTTGTCAGGGTAAAACTGGTTGAAATGAAACAATTTGAATGGATTTGCTTTTTTTTTTCAATTTTGATGTGAAATTTTTAGAATTAGCTGCATCCAAAATCATACAGTCAAGTGTCAAACAACGCAGACACTCCATCTACATGAATGTGAAACTTGTAGAACTAGTTGCATCCAGAATCATAGCGTCAAAAACACAAACACAGCATGTACATGAATGGGAAATTTGTAGAATAAAAATACATCCAGCATTATAGAGTCAAAAACACAAACACAGCATCTACATGGATTGGATAGATGAATCCCTAGATTGAAACAAGTCCTTGAAACTTCGAGATAAAACCCTTTGATTGGGCAAACAGAGTACCTTTTTCTTCCAATCATGCAAGGCTTAATTTGTTTGTATCTTCTGGTGGTCCAGATTCCTGTTGGAGTCAGGAAATCCACTAGTGATTGGGACATCAACAAGTTGGTATTCACCTCAATCATTGATTTCTGTCTCTCCATGGTTACAAAGACTTGGTCCACAGCGAAATAGCAACAAATAAAGAGTCCAATGGTAAATCTTATTTTTTTCCTACCAAAAGATAGAAAAACATTTCTTTTATTCATTTGTCTACAACTTCATGTTAAAGGAAAAAAAAGAAATAATTCTTTTTCTTGCTGTAAAAGTAATATATCTTTGACCTGCTATTAGAAAATATAGCAAAATGTTGTTTGTGGACGTTGAATCACTTCCTCCTACAGGGAGGTGACTTAGAAATAATCCTTATTAATTAGATAAACCATTAAAGATGTAAACCTTTTTCAATCTTTGCGACAGCATGCATGTGATCTTCAGAAGATAACTGATTATTCCCACTTTCCAAACTTGGAAGCAAAGGGGCCATTTTGAGATAATAGAGCAATCCATAAAATATTCCCATTTATCACACATTACTGGAGACTTATGGCTTCATGAATCCACGTTCATGAGTTATCCCATGGATCATGAGAAGGTTAACCTTTGATACCTTTTTTTTGAAGCTCCTTTGCATGGATCTGATTTAAGGTATGATAGAAATCGGTGAACGGTCACGCGTTGACATAAGCTCATATATGATTACAATCAGTGGTTGTCTACTAAGTCCGTCTCGGTAAGACGGTTCGAGTATATTAGGTTATCGGCCACGTACAAAACTTAGTTCATGCTATCATTTCTAAGCTGTATCTTGCAGCTTAACCGATTTTTTTAAAGCTTCGAGCTAGAGATATTGATACTTCAACAAAGCTAAGGGTCCTAAAGCTCAAGAAAGATCGCAAAATAGAGAAAAAAATAAACTGCCTTTGCTAAAAGCCACTAGCATCATCACATGTTCTTTTAACACTGTAGATGAAGAGCTCATCGTTCACAGAGGTCCATGATGAATTGGCTAGACCAATGGAGAGTTCCTTTATCTCGGAGAGTTTATCGTCAATGAAAGATTTCTCTCAAAAGTGCAGTAACCCGATACACTCGTGTGTACCATTTCTTTTTTAAGAGAGGTGATCCAATGTACGTGTGCACCGTAATATTGTACACACAAATAACCCCCAAAAAAAAGGAATTTGAATGATGGAGTTGTAGATTTTGATATGACTGCAAATTTGGCATTAAATTTTTTTTTTAAAAAAAAAAATACTTTTAAATAGTGTTTAGGGGCTCAAAAAAAAAAAGTAAACTCTGTAATAAATTTATGGATAAAGTTCATTGTATGTCGCAGAACCCTGAAATTTATATTCACCATTCACCATCAAGTTGGATGGAAGAGGTGCCTGTAAATTCCACTGATAGTGATAGATTTACAACAGCAACCATCACCAATAAAAACTGAGGTATCAAAATGTAATATTACATATCTTTCTGACATAACCGCACAATGCATGACCTTCGCACAAAACCACAACTACATATAAAAGTGTAACAATGCGGAATAAGGAATTTAAACAACATTATATAAAAAATAAATAAATAAATAAAACAAAAAGTTCCATTCTTGCCGGTAAATTCTCTGTACAGAAGTGATATATACAACAGAAAGCAAAATGTCTTGCCCTTAGAATATACATACCATGATCTTTTTATAAATTGCGAACACAAAATACCATCATTTTGAACTCCCATTCTTGGTCGTGCCGAAATATTTGGAAAATACTACTTATCACGGCTATTTTGGTTTCTGCTAAGTTACATGGCAACAACTGTTGATGGTTCTGGGTGGCTCCAACCGAATCATTCTTGCTGCAAATCAATGCCAAAAGAACCTTCTTTCAGCATTATTCTGATCTTTTTATTTCCACCATGACTTGCCTACACGAACGACTCAAAACGGGGTTCTGTCAGGTCAACTGTCTCATCACCCAAGGACTGCCTACTTTGACCATTTGATGATGTCTGCAATATCAATCTTTCGATATACTCAGCTGATGCAGCTGTCTCGAATGTTTTCTGCTGGTCCTTACAGGAATTTTGATCAACTGACAATGGCAAAGAGCACCGCAAGTCCCGTGCTGATGATATTTCTTGATTCTGCCATGTTCGACCAGCAGAATCTTGTGATGATGGTATTATTTCTGAAGTACCCTTGAGACCGCGAGAGGAGCTCTGTGAAATAACAGGAGATGATTTGATAAATGAAGCAAACAAAACAGCTAGAAGCTTAAAGAATCGACTCACAAAAAACTATAAAAAGTTGCATCTTGACAAAATTGTGTCATGTACGCAAAAATAAGGGGTTTTGTACAAAAAACAAACCTATGATTTGCAAAACTTGAACAAATCAACCCCTCAAATCCGAGTAGGGGTTTTTTCAAAAACATTGAACAAACAGGCTGATTTGTACCAGTTTTGAATAGCATGGGATTTTTTAAACATTATTCCTAGAAAAAGTAATAACTCAAAGGCAAATTACCAATTAGTTCCTTGCCACTCACCATTATTACTCAAATGATTTATTCATATAAAATTAATAAATGAAAGACAAATTAATGATTAGTCCGCTGAATTTTTGCAAGTTAAACTTTATTCCCCCAACTTTGATAGGTCCTAAAAATGTACAAAGGGAAGATTATAAAAGCTTGGGTGAGATGTGGATAAGATTGTTGGGCGAATCAATGGTAATTCGCTCGAAAAATGGAAGTGTCATACGAAAGTGCCTTTAAAATGACACTACTTTTACAAGTCATAATGCAGCTTGACAAACTTAATGACTATGAACAAAGGGCATATGCCTTGAAAAAAGAAGTCCATCAATGCCAGTTATAAATTATTTTATACGAGCTTTATTTAGATGCATAAGTGTGCCCGATAATAACCACACTGACAGAGAAAACATGTTTCATTGCAAAACATGACTTCTTCAAGCATGAACATAAAACTTACCATGCAAAAACTTGCAGGGAAATTTCTTCTCTTTGATTTTTCAGTGGCAATGGTGGAGATCATTTGCACAACTTCACTCATGGTTGGTCGCATTTCTGGATCCCACTGCAAGCACTCTCGAGCTAAATGGACCATTATCTGCATTTCTTCTTCTGGAAAGTTACCCTCGAGAAGAGGGTCGGGTAATTCAGTGACAACTAATTTGCTATCGTGCAAGCGAGCTGTTGCCTGCAATGTCAAGGAGGTGTAAGGAGTGCTCCAGAAGTTCGTGTTAAAAATGTGTTTCAAGCAAACTAATAAAACCGCCAACACATGTAATCAATGAAAAATCAAACTGTCATGTCTCTTTTGTCAAACAATAATTTTTTTTATTTTCTACAAATTATAAGATTAGGGAGAATTGTGTTTCAGCCCCCGATTTGTACTTTTTGCATTTCAACCTCCGGAAACGCGTTTCCACGCCGACGTGGCACGTTTTCCCGTTTCCGGGGGCTGAATCAAGCAAATGTTTTTCTAGGTTGCTGAAATGTAATTTTCTAAAAAGATTATGACTGTGCTATTTCTTTAAGGAATAGTATCAGTCTTTTTAAAGTAGAACTGGCATTTAAACAGAAAAAAAAAAAAAAATAAAAATAAAAATTCTATTGATACTTACCCAAATCACAAGACTTTCATCAATCTTTTTTGATGATTTTTTTATGGCTTGACGACCAGTAATTAACTCCAACAGAACCACGCCGAAACTAAAAACATCCGACTTCAATGATGCCTTTCCCACAATAGCATACTCAGGTGCAAAGTATCCAAACGTTCCGAGCATCCTTGCAGGAGAACTAGAATAACTAGTAAAATCATCACCTGTGAGGCTCTTGGCCATACCGAGGTCAGTAATCTGCATATGAATAAGAAAAGCTATAATCCTAGGAAACTCGCCTGAGAAATAAGAAGATTAACCATGCAACAATCACATGCTCTGTAAAGATGAAAATCAAAAGAAATTAGCAACATGTTTACATTTCTTATTTTATTCAGCACTACTTTCCGGGCTGGACAAGCCCAACATTTTGATGAAGCAATTATATTTTCTTGTTTAAAATGCGTACGAAGTCTTAGACGCAGCATACCAACAATACTAAAAATACATAGTCAGAATGTTCTTTGTAAAAAAAAAAAAAAAATGTAAATCACAAGTTTTAGATTTATAGCAATTTGCATTAGATCTTAGGTTTCAATTTCAACTTCAATACCATGTCTTCACTGAGCACCTTCACAATTTTTCATCTTCAAAGGTGTCTATGTTAGAAACATTTCATACCTCAAGTAATTGATAATTTTACCTTAGCTCGATACTCATGATCTAAAAGAATATTGGTGGACTTGATATCTCGATGCAAAATCCTAGGAGCGGCTGCTTCATGAAGATACTCTAAGCCCCTCGCGGCCCCTAGTGCAATAGTAATACGTTTGGTCCAATCCAAGGGCTCCTTTCCTTGCTTCCTATCTAAACACTCTCGTAAATTCCCATTACACATGTATTCAAAGACAAGAAGCCTCATTGACAGCTTCCCTTGATTTTCCAAGCAGTATCCGAGCAATGGGACAACATGACAATGGTTCAGTCTAGATATCATTTCAATCTGCAGTAAAAAAAAAAGAAAGAAAATATTCATCAGTGGCTGTATAATACCATGATTGCAATCTTATAATTCTTTTAGTTCAACTTAAATCAGCACATTTGGACTCCTACGAAAAATTTTAAAAACAAGGGGAAATTAACATGTCTTCTTTGAGATAATACGTCTTCTATACATGTCAAATGCGAGGCAATACCGGTGAAATTTCGCTGATACAGAACATGCTAATTTAACATAGCATCACAAATAAAGTTTTGTATAATAATAAATTAATTTGGCTAAGAGGACCTACATGGACAATCATCAGAATTCCTTTTTTACTTGAGAGAGATCATCAGCATCCTTGCTCAAGTTTCATCATATTACATTTTTCAGCTATGAAGCAAACTGCCACAGAGCCACAATATGGTAATGGCCAAAGTTTTGACGAGCAGTGGGAGTACTGCTTTGGCAGGTACATAGGACTCATGCACAAAAAATAGGCAATCCTCTTATAAAATGAGATCTGAAGATGGAAAAGCATTGTCTTGAACAAGTTAGCATTGATATTTATTGTCTTAACGTTTTTGTAAACAATTTAATGAATCTTGATTTCCAATAGAAGTGCACTTCGCATAATAGTATGAATACCATGATGACAAAGGTACAAGGAACCAGATATTAACCTCTCTTTGACCAGCAATAGAAAAAGAAAAATCACTATTGCTTACAGATTGAAGAAGCATGTACTAATATCACCAGGATCCTCGCTTTGCTAAATTTGTCCAGTGAAGCCATGTCTGGTGGTACTTTTCATTAGAGATTCCATATAAGACTGAAACGAAATCATAGAGGTACATAACTAGGATTAGGAAGCCCTAATATTACGAAGTTTTAATGGAGGATATCTACAGAGGGAGCTCGAAATCTTTTCTTCGATATGCATGGAGTGCTTGATCTCGTACAAGCACGCCTAGTGCCCAAGGTCTTTCCTTCAGAATATCTTGTATTTGCTTTGCCACCAGCGAAGCATAATAGATTGTCCCGTGGACGTAGAGTATCTGCCCAACCTTGTTGAATTGTGTGTTTGATCTGTAGCTTCCGTGCACTTAGCAATACAGTCATCGGTATTTGCTATTATTCTAACAATTGTTATAGGAGTAAGATGAGGGAAAGATTGTTGCAATGGTTTGGCTCTATCTGATATAGACCACTAACTGCATCCGTTAGAAGTTGTGAAGGGTTGATTAACGAGTAAAAAAGAAGATGTAGGCGAGTTGGGAAAAAACCATCCAACAGAACCTTACCTTTCTAGAACTATGCCAAGACTTAGCTATCAAACAAGCGAAGTAGCGGAGTAGAATTCGTATTAGTGACACCGTAGTTTAGGTAACGTAAGAGTGCCCCTTTTTTATGTATGCTTGATTCGTACTTGTTTTAAACATGTCGGTTTGATTTCTTGTATTGTGAACTTTTGTGCCCGTGTGTCTTAGATTTTGCTTATTCAACCTAGGAACCTAAGGAAGCAATCTCATCTAGGATATATTTGCGTGCATCTTACCATTTCTATACCCCGCCCAGGAGTTTTTACTTTTCATCACTAAGATAATTGTTGTTGTTGTCGTCGGAGCAAGGTTAAAAGAAGAAGTTGCTAAGCTTATTTAATGGAAGCCAGAAGCACAACCAAGTTTGAAATCCCTCGCTTTGACATTACAAACTATGCGTTATGGAATTAAAGATGCGGTGCTAGTCGAAGATGGTTGTGTTGTAGCATTGTTGGGCAAGGATAATAAACATGAAGGGACAGCAAATAAACAATTTGTCAAAGGGATAATATGGTGAATGTTGATCTTATTCTTTCTTTACAAGACTCGTTTTATTTATTAAGACCATGGAGGCATCAGCCCAAGCGTTTTGGGATGATGACAGTAAGAAAAATCTTTAGTTAATAAGATTTTTGACAAAAGTCATCGCCACATCAGTATTTTAAACAACATAAATGGCAAAATATGATGGTAGGGTTAGCATGGGTACTTTTTATAACTTAAGGGTCATTATGGGAGCTTTTAGAATTTCAGGCTTATGAAGACTAATTCCACAATTCAGGGGAAATACTATGACGAAATACAATTTTCAACTTGTAGAATGGTAAAGTGGCTGGCAAAGCCAAGCCATATTTAGTACATTTTAATTAAAGATGAACTAAATAATTAATTATGAAGCGAACATTGGGAATTTTTTAATTGAGGAGATTACTGCATTTGGAGATCTATAAAAGGAAATAGTAGTCTTTTGTTGGTATGAAGCGAGTGATTGAAGATAATCTTGTACAAGCACGAATGTGTTGAAGTCTATTCTTGAAAGCATCTTGTACTTGTCGCTTGCTATTAGTAAGAAGATGAACATTGCCAGATTAAGTTATAACGTACTAAGGGGGAAAATGGGCAGCTATATAGTACTACCTCAGTCAGAAAACCAGAATCTGCATCGGGCTGTCCAGGAAGATTCAGTTTCTTGATAGCAACAATCCTTCCATCTTTGAGGTTTCCAAGATAAACATTACTACTCCCTCCAATGCCAATCAGATTGTCATTTGAGAATTTGTTAGTTGCTTGCTCCAATTCAATATAAGAAAACTGGGCAATAGTACCGGGGATTGTTCCACTTTCAGTTCGAGGAAAGAATACCGTTAAGCATCCTGCAATATAAATATATGAAACAAGCCATTATCCAAAAATCAGGATACAGTGCTGTTAATGGGTTAGCTTTATGTAAATCAACGTAATAAACTAATAGCCACAAGAGTTATATCAGATTCTGTAAATAAAATTTCTCAAACTTTTAAAATGTAAATCATCTTACTGGTAATTGGGTTCAGAGGAGAAATAACTTTAAGTTGAAGCTCCTGAACTGAGGCAGAGTGATGACTAATCAAATTAGCAGAGCTATTCCAGCTCGAGTCTTTTCCAGATGAAGCAATACATCGTGAAGGCCTGTTCTTGCGATAAAAGCAGCAGACAACAGACAAAAGAAATGCCATAGTGGCAATAACACCACATACTAGAAGAATAACAATAAAACCTCCTTTAGAAATACGCCTATTTCGAGATGTTGATGTTTCTGCAGAACCTGCAGAAAGTTTCATAGAGGTTAGAGAACATGAGAATTTTGCTGAAAAGCACAATTACTGGAGTGTAATCAGCTCTATGGCCAAATTTGATATTAAGAAAGTAGCCTTCCAACTAAACTTTCTGATACAAACATTATTTCCATACTTAGGATATAAAACTAGCATTAAATCTTAAAGGATTCCAAAACTTTACCAGAAGTGCAATTGCAGGCAGAAAAACAGCCGGTATCATAAATGCTCCCACCTGAATGAGTTTCTTTTGTTGCACATGAGCATTTCCAACCACCAACGTATGATCCTGTTGTTTCAACGTTGATCATCATAACAATAAAAAAAAAAAAAAATCTAATGGTAAAGTTATATTTCTCATATAATACTTATCCTAATACAATGCTTTCGCGCTAATTTGCTACTTGAACTGTAACAGACTAACTAGAAAATTGACCATGTGTAGAAGGATGTAATCTTGACTCCATCATCATAAAGTGATCAGAATCAAGTTTTGGTGCTAAACAGATCATTTTATATGTTAAATCTATGTCAATGTTTCTTTTTAAATATTCTTCCATAGCTACTGTCGGGTGCCCTATAAAACTAAATTTGAAACCCCTAAACACAAGTTATACTGAAAACGTCGGTGATCCTATGCGATTAGTGTACGCAATAAGGTTCTACTAACACGCAATTTATCCAATCCATGATATCGACAGAGCAATGCTACTGATCCAATTCTCAACCAACACGTATGCTGAGGCACAAATACATGTCCATGATGCACTACATGAATGCCAAGACTTACCAGGTATACAGTCGCAGGAAGAAGAACAGTTTGATATAGGAGTATAGTTCAGTGCTAAGAGAGGTCCAGGAGCACATATACATGTCCATGATGCTGAACCTGATTCATCTACAGAACGGAGTCAATGTTTCAGATATTGAGCTCGTCATTTAAATCCAGCATATGAAGAAAGCGGAAAAAAACTCAACATAAACTGCTAACTAACCACATAAAATGCATCGGAACAAGATGAATCCACTGACACAAGCCGACCAAAGTTTCCAACTTAACTCCATTAGCTCTTCAGTAAGCTGTTTAAGAGAAGAGTTAGCATTCAGCATGATCTTAACGCTGAAGTAACAAATTCAAGATATGATTTGTGAAAATAACCAAAAGGAATGAGATTCATACCCTCAGAATTTAAGAACAGATCGCTATAAAAATCTACAGCGATTAAAGAAATCTAACAAATGCATTGCCTAGATTCAGCGAAAAAATGACATCAATATAAAGTCTTAAGTAAACAAACAACATATAAATGCTTGCGTAAAATACAACCAAGATTGACAACCCGCAAATAATCTGCTTTTGAAAGCCGGATGTTGCTAACACGGATCAAATGTAAAATCCCAACGCCGTATGATTCTTCACACTCCCATTTCACTCATCCACTAAAACTCAAATCAGAGCCACTAACTAAACCAAATTTCATTACTTGCATCAACCACTTTCTAGTTTATTTGTTGATGCTGTAATAAGTGTAAAATAGAGGCCCAGGACTTAAACGTGCCAAATAGAACACATAGGCAAAATCCATAAATAGAGATAATGCGAGGGCGACTGATTGAGATGTAAAACTAAAAATTTCATGGTTTTTCATTGCAACAAGCATCAAATGCTTCTTAAAATAAAAAGAAAAAAAAAAATCTCAAGACCCACCTCCTGGAGAGCTCAGCTACCACTTTGAAAGGGATGTACTACCATCCATCACAAATACAAAAATATTGCTAAAAATTGCAAACACTACAGAACCATGAATCATTCAAAGAACAAGCATTATGTCCGTTGATCTTAAACACGGAAAATAATTGAGAAAACAACGGATCTTTTTCACTGAGAAAAGTGGAAAACTTGGAGCTTGTTTGCGTTGACGTAACAATTGTTTTGTATTTCAAAATCTTAGCTTTAAAGCGAATAAAGACAGCTGCGGGATCATCCGTGACGTCTGCTGACCGTTTATTGATTAACGAAATTTATTCAAATTTCCGAATAAATATCTCGGTCCACTGCAAAATTATACTTTTTCGTGCTGAAACTTAGCCTGGGCAAACTCAGCTTCACTGCCACGGAAAGTGATAAATCTTCTAAACAGAATAATAACAAATTTTTGCAGACTCAAAAGTGAAGAAGAGAAAAGTCCAGTTTGAACTGTATTAGTACCAAGGAGCCTTATAATGCTCCGGGTATAAATTTCAAAATTTACATTATATTTATTAAAACTTATATTTAGAGATATTTTTAAAAACAATTCAGCTACAAAATTATTCAGAAAAATAAATTATATTTTTTAGTGTAAATTATTTTTAAAAATAATTTAAATATCATGTCAAATAAATTGATAAGAAATTATAGAAAAATAAATTGATTTTCAATTATTATATTTTGATAATTATTTTTAAAATATATTATGATATTTTATAAAAATAATTTGAATAATAAAATTATATATTTTATTTTTTGAATAATTTTATAATTAAAAAATAATTAAAAAAAAAATTAAATTTAATTTTAATATATGTGGTACAAATTTTGAACTTACGTACTAAATATTATAAAATTTTTATTTTTCTAAACAACTTTAACAATTATCCAATGCGAGTGATACACGGATTGAAGAATAAAAAAAGAATATTATTTATTAGTTTAGTGGAGTAACGTTGACCTTTTAGTGCGCAGCAGCTCACAAGTGTCGGCAATGGCAGACGGAGAAGAGCATAGAGTATATTAATTAGGAAAAATTTTTAGAATGACGCTACGTTAGCATATAATTTTCATATTTAATTAAAATAATTATATTTTATAATTATATTTTAAAAAAAATTTCTAAATAAATTTTATAATTCTGATAAAATTTATAATTTTTATATTTAAATATTTTTTAATAAATATTTTAGACTCTAAAAGTTATATATTTAATAAATTTTAAATAGTTTTTAAACCCGCTTCAAAGCCATTAAATTTTTGAGTCACAAAATATATTTTTAAAATTTTTTTGTTAAAAAAAATTGAACACAAAAGTTAAAGATTCCGTCAAAATCTATAACTGATATTGAAAAACATTTTTAAAAATATTTTAAAATAGATTTTTTTATGCCGTTATACTGGGTAACTTGATGTAACCGTTACACTAAGAATCCAGCAATAGCATTCTAAGAAATTTAAAAAAAAAAATTTATTTTTGATATGCTTCAATGTTATTGTATGGAAGGGTTTTTTTTTTCGGAAAATTATGAATAAGTACTTAATTTTTAGAAAAGTTATTTTTTGGCCCTTTCGATTTTTATATTTAACAATAACCCCTTAATTTCAAATTACTTATTATTTAGCCCTTCTATATATAAAATTGACTCTAATACCCTTAACCGTTTGCTAATTTTTTTGCTTAATTTAATAGATACAACTTGATGACCGGGACGACGCGATGAAAGAAAAGATTAGATAACAAAATAAGAACAAAATGTGAAAATATGAAAAAAAATTATATTGACTATGGACGGCGACGCGCCGGACGACGACTAACAAATAAATAAGAACAAAATATGAAAAAAAAATTACGTTTACCATAGCGATTACGGTAGAAGACGGCGCGGCAGACGATGACTATGAAGATGGCACGGCGAAAAGAAGATGTTGGAGAATATGACTCAAAATGATAAAATCTCATTAGAAAAGAAGAATCGAAAGGGTATTTTCGTCAAAAAATTAATTGAGTTAGTTATTAGGGTTAAAAAATAAGAAAACTTAAAAAGATGAAGTAATTTTTAAAAAATAAATCTGGAGGGGCTAAAAAATTACTTTTACCAAGTCAAGGGGTCCATCCATAATTTCCCTTTTTTTCTAATTTTTATTATTTTAATGCCACAATAGTTTTGTGACCCCAACTAAGATTATTTTCATGCCGAGAGGTGTAGAGGTGGAACCATGAACTGCTTTTAGGGCTTTAAAGAGGCGACTAATTAAGCCTTGACCTTTTGTTGGGCTTTTTATATTTTACCTAAAATGGGCCGGAAACTTTGATCCATCTGATAAAGCTTTTGAAAATTGAAATGCTTGAGCCTCTCCCGACTTGCTGAAATTTGTCTCTATAGTATCCGACATACACCTGCGAGTATGTCCAGACACGCATCGGACACGCAAAACAAGTGTCCAAAAAGTAATAATAGAAAACAAATTTGGAATACATGTGCCGATATTACATTATTTTTTATTATTTAAAGATATTTTTTTAAGAAAAGAAAATATTATCCAACAAGTAATATAACATAATGACTTATTTAAATATTATGTATTTTTAATATTTATTGACGTTATTAGATTCTTACAGATTATATTTATCTCAATAATACAAAATATTATATATTATATTTATTACATTTTAGTTATTTAGATATTTAATATAAATTATTTTTAATTATTTATATTTTTTCTTATCGTATTTAAACTATACTATATTTTAATTTTTTTTAAATTATTGTGTCCGTATCTATATCTGTTCCTTTAGCTTAGGCTTTTTGTTGACGTTTTAAAAATTAAAGATCCTTATTTTGGGCCTGGCTTGATTGAGCCTTCCACGGATTGATCCGGTTTGATTGATCCTTCATAAACAGCAAATGCTGAATTTATTTTAGACTAAAAAAAAAAAAGAGACGTTAAAAAGAATTTTACCCGCACTCCGAAAGATAATTTGCGTGATCGTCCCAACA
This sequence comes from Xerophyta viscosa, assembly GCA_002076135.1. Lineage (NCBI taxonomy): Eukaryota > Viridiplantae > Streptophyta > Magnoliopsida > Pandanales > Velloziaceae > Xerophyta > Xerophyta viscosa. Next base: position 305,053 of record MJHO01000140.1, on the reverse strand, counting down.
ATCTTTTACATCCTAAATAATTCCCCCTAAAATCATAATATTAGATAATTAATACTTCGATACTGTATTTTCAACACTTCTTAAATTTCCAAAAAGGAATAGTATACAACCAACACCATTAATACTGCTAATACACACATATATACAGACGACGTATACGTAACACGTGTGCCAAATATAAATAATTTTTTAATTTATAATTGCTTTTTTAATTATATTGAGCTATTATATTATTTTTTTTTTAAGAGAATAACAAATTTTATATAATAGGATAAATTAGAATACAAATCCAACAAAAAAAAAACCAGTCTAATCTAAAAATTATATATGATATATATGAGAAAAAATGTACGATTTTATAACTTTATAACAATATTTATAACAACTATTATTTATAATTTAAATTTATTTATGAGGTATATGTCTCTTATCTATAAGTTTAGTAGTGTGGTATGTGCCTCATGAAGCACACCTCACATATTCGAAAGACTGAACTTACAATAAAGAATAGATAATTCTAGCAAGTTTTTATCTAGAGTTGCTAATGGTGGTGGCTAAACAGTATATCAGTACTTCATATCTGACACGGAACGCATATCAGTTCGGAATTTTACTTTTTGACCATAATTTCCGTCCAATATGGACGATGGATCGTGGTTAGAAATAGTATCTACCGTAATATCGGCGATTGGTGCATCAAAAAAATTTCATCTTATTATTATATATATATATATATATATATATATATATATATATATATATATATATATATATGGGCGGAAAGTAAGGACAAAGGATTGAAAATTAAAGCTAATATAAGTGGAATCTACAATCACTTTCTATTTTTGGTCTCTTCTCTGAGAATATGGTGGAGAGCATTATTTGTTATCCGGTATAAAGGAGAAAGAAAGAAAGAATATGAACGGACGGTGGGCGCCAAAGTTGGTGATGTGATGTGGTGGGCCGATCAAGTGGGGATCTGCAAAGCCTACTTACAAGTTACAACAACATCTTTGCATTTCCTAAAAAAAGTGAAGGGCGAATAGCGTATCAACCCCGCTTCTAAAAAATATATAAATTAGTGTCTAAAAATAGATAAATGTATTAATATATCATTATATCGGATGATTTTTTATTTTTATAAAAGGGATGATACATAATTAACCCAAAAATAAAATAAAACTACTTGCGTCCACTTACATCACTATTCTTCCAATATTATTTTTTTTAAGAGGCAAATTTTTATTTTGGCTTAATTACATTTTAACCCACTTTTTTAAAAGTCAGAACAAATCAGTCCCTAAAAACTTTAACTATTAAACCAGCCCATGTTACGCCGTCATGTCAGCATTTTTGAGGAACTGATTTGGGAGGAGGGGCTAATTTATCTAAAAATTGACAGAGAAGGATGTTATGTAAAAGTTACTTATATATTTTACTCCTAATTTTTATTAAAATATGCTATTATAAACATAATTAAATATTGCTGTGTAATTTCGCCAATCCCACCGTGAGATATGTTTGGAATTATTATTTTAAGTGGCTATTGACTAAATTATCATATCAACGATTATAATTATGACAAGTCAGTAGCCACATAATATAAGTGACTGTCATATCAACCGTTCAAAGGCTCAAATAGTAAATCAGACGGCAAGGTTAGAGAAGCCCGTACATCTAGAAGTTTAGGATTTGATGGTCCATTTATGTAAAAGTTCAAAATAAAAAATATAATTTAATCTTTTAAAGATTATTTTTAGAAGTTCTTTAATATATATAGATTTTAATGTGTCTCGTGAGTTTGGTATGAATATTTCTTTTCAAAAACATTTATTAATAAAATATTTTGGAAGTCCAAATTTTGATAAAATTTGAAAATAACTTTTAATCCTTCTAAGACTACGTATTCCCAAATCAACTATATTGCAGTATTTTTATGAAAATCTTAAATACAAAAACTTAGTTCATAACAGAATCTAGTTTTTGTTAAAAACATCATACAAAAAACAAATTGAAAAATAATATATCAGCCTCTAACTTTAAAACCATTTATTTACAAATCAACTCCTATCTCAATATTCGAATTATAAATAATATATCAGCCTCTAACTATGTATATCTTGTGTGGCTTTTTATATATATTGTTGGGCACCGCCAGACCTTGACGGTTGATAAAATTGTAGATATGACGAAAATCGCAGATTGACTGATTATTTTTGTGCCAAATAAACTCCCATGTTGGTTGGTGGAGGGCGTTGCAATTATTTGCTCCACAATCGCACACGGCGGTTACGCGGCTGGCTTAGTCTCCGCTTATTCAGGATCGATGAGCTCGGCCAGCATGTTGAAGCCTCGGTTGTTTCTGAGACGAAATCGAGTCTCGTCTTGGATGAGCTCGGTCAGGTCGCCGAGGTCTTAGTACGATATCTGCCTCGGCTGGTTGATTTTCTCCAAATACAACATTCAAATTTAGACATCTTAATAGTGGGGGACCAAAAAAAAGACTACTTTGAATCTAAATTATAAAACTAAATTCTAAAATCTACAAAAATTGAGATTTTCCTATCAAATCTGCAAAACTTTAGCGTTTTATAATGTAAAAATTTGGATACAAAATTCTTTGACTTTGAGAAATTGAATTTCAGAATTATAACTCTTTAAAAAGAAAAATTACAGCGTAAAACGCGTCGGAAATTCTATCCAAATTTAATTTTGATTTCAAATATATTTTGCATTATTGGCAAATGCAATTATCGTCCACGTGACAAATTGATAGCCTTCCACGTGATTTTGTTGAACGCCTGAATTTATCAGATATAGAAGTAACAGGTTAAGACGGGGAGACCCCACGATATCGCTACTACTGGACACAAAGCTAGTGCTTATTGGCCCAAACAATTTTCAAAAGTGGCCCACTAGATTTTTTAATTCCGACATAGACCTACCACGTAGGATAAGTACGTTGTGACGTGGTTGGAGAAAATACGGCCACGTCAGACGCGTCCAATCATCGGCCAACATGAAAAGAAAATATTTTTTTTAAAGAACAAATATTTTATTTTTATTAAGTGGATATAAAATCACGGGTTTTTTCAGTTCATCAAAATCAAAATATCAAGCAATCATGAAGGTTTCTGTTACAAGGAGCCCGATTTTGTTAATACTTTTGTGGCGAAAATATAACTATTATATTTAAGCGCGAGGGAGGGAGCTACTACAGTACGCGCCTCTTCTTGTGCTATATATATATTAAAATAATAAATAATTGTATATATATATAATATTTTAATTTTTAAATTTATGTTGAAAATAATTAAATACTTTTTTTAATTTAAAAAAAAAAAAAAATATTTTTTTCACACGTATTGCGGGTGATGTTTCTGCTAGTATATGTAAAAGCGCTGTCAATCACAGCAACGAATTATTTAAAAATTCCTAATTTATATTGTAAAAAAAAGTTTGAATATATAAAAAAAGTTAATACAATATATAATTTTTATTAAAAATTACTTTAAAATATTTTTTGATGTAGAAAATAATATTTTTTTTAAAGAATTACCGTAGAGAAATTCGTAGTGCGAGCACATACCTCCGTAAGAATCTCAAACTCACGAGAAACCTACAGGTCCAGTACTGACCGATAATTTGAAATCCGAATACAGATATTTCATGAATAGGAGTTCATGCTACGAGATATAGAAATTTTTTTTGAAAAATTCTATAAAAATTCAAATCTGTATGGTGACACTTCTCGAACTAATTAAAAGGACTTATTTATTGCATAAGATTCGAGAAAGGGGCTGATTCGCAAAGCTACCAAAACATATTGCCCTTGGTCTTCAGAGCTGGACGGTTACGGAATGACTACAGCGACGAGGGGACACAGAGCGTAAAATGGTGTGCATAGAGATCCATGGTCGGTGACCGATGTGATCTCGGACAACGACGACGGTGGGTCGGAAAGGTTTCCAAGATCTTCTCCCAGACAAAGACAGCATATGAAATATTATTACGGATCAGCTCAGAAATTTTTTTCATTAAAATTTGGACATTTTTCGGAGCTAAGACTCTGCTTTTAACTATCGTAGTACCGCTCAGCACGAGGAATATTATTATGAGCCTTTTGTGTTTTTATACTATCGCTAATTAGATTTTATATTTTTATAGTTTTTTAATTAAATTTTGATGTTTTGTACTCATTGTTATCTAAAATGATAAAGATATAATCAATTTTTTACTCTGAACAAATATGAAAATACGTAAATATCTATGAACATCAACGAATATGAATGTCTACGAATATATACAAATACCTACAAATATCTGCACACACCTGCGACCACCCCGCCTTCGAATTTATTTACTTTGCTATTTTTCCTACTCCTCTTCATATATATGGTGGGATCGAATGAGTATTAGAAGAAAAGGAGTGTAGAATCAGGAAGCGTGGGGAAATCGGAATTTTTTTTTAAATTATTATTATTTTAATATTTATTTATTAAAATATAGTTAAAAAAAATTTATTTGTCAAACTAAGGTCCGCGGCGCCACGTAGGAACAACATCTTTTGAAAAAACGCTCTTCCATGCTGACTTTTCAATTATTTTTCGAAAAAACGTTTTTCCCTCACTTTAAAAACTGTTAAAAAAAACTATACGGAGGAAGTGCGTCTTTTCAATTAACGCACTTCCTCCTCCACTTTAAAAAAAATAAAAAAGTTTACGGCACGTAAATCGAGAACTCTTATAAATTTGTATCTACTTATTTAATCTGTTTGGCCTATTTTTAAGTATTTTTAGAAAAAAATTTGAACTACAAACTTATAGATTTTGTTGTGATCTACAACTTTGTAGTTGAAAATTTTTCGAAAAAATGTCAAATAATATACCAAAAGAATAATTAAAATTTTGATAATTTTTTTAGCATAATATTTAACATTTTTAAAAAAATCTTTCAACTACAAAATTATGGCTCGCATCAAAATCTATAACTTTTTAGTTCAAAACTCTTTCTAAAAATACTTAAAAATATGTCAAATGAGTTGCCGTAAGTTTACAAAGTACAAGACGTTATAAGAACTTGCGGCAGCTCGTTTGATATATTTTTAAGCGCTTTTACTAAAAATTTTGAGCGATAAAGTTATAAATATAACTTAAACTTATATCTTAATAGTTCAAAATTTTTTGTAAAAGGGGTTAAAAATATATCAAACGAGCTGCCGCAAGTTCGTATAATGTATTGTACTTTGTAAACTTACGGCAACTCATTTGACATATTTTAAAATATTTTTAGAAAGAGTTTTGAACTAAAAAGTTATAGATTTTGATGCGAGCTATAATTTTATAGTTGAAAGATTTTTTAAAAATGTTAAATATTATGCTAAAAAGATTATCAAAATTTTAATTATTCTTTTGGTATATTATTTGACATTTTTTCGAAAAATTTTCAACTACAAAGTTGTAGATCACAACAAAATCTATAAGTTTGTAGTTCAAATTTTTTTCTAAAAATGCTTGAAAATAGGCCAAACAGATTAAATAAGTAGATACAAATTTATAAGAGTTCTCGATTTACGTGCCGTAAATTTTTTTATTTTTTTTAAAATGGAGGAGGAAGTGCGTTAATTGAAAAGACGCACTTCCTCCGTATAGTTTTTTTTAACAGTTTTTAAAGCAAGGGAAGAGCGTTTTTTCGAAAAACGTTTTTTTGGAGGAAGTGCGTTTTTTGAAAAAACGCTCTTTCTCTTGGTGAGTCAGCATGGAAGAGCGTTTTTTCAAAAGACGATGTTCCTACGTGGCAGCGACGTGGCGCCGCGGACCTTAATTTGATAAATAATTTTTTTTTAATTATATTTTAATAAATAAATATTAAAATAATAATAATTAAAAAAAAAATTCGGGAAACCGGAAGAATGGAGGGTACGGAAGTTGTAGGATTTTTTATTTTTTATTTTTAAAGAAATTGAAAATCATAATTTCTTATTTTCTAAATTGACACTATTTTTTAAAAATATAAAAATATTATTAAAAGTTTTTTATACTATAATTTCTTTATATTTTTAATGCCCCGTCAAACTTTGCCTCACTCAATTCTAGAATATCTATATCAGGTCTTTTATGTAACTGCCTAAGTATTAACACAATATAAAAATTCATATATATTGGGTTTTTACGGTTGTCAAATATTCAAAATTTAATAAACAATATGACTATAAGGTCATAAGGTCACCCACTAGCGTTGGCCCAGTTAATTAGCACGTACAAGTACTGAAAGGAGACCATGATTTATACCCCGTAAAGCATAAGCTAACAGTTCGAATCCAGCAACATCTAATCGGAAGATATTTTATCTTAACGGATTTGATGTATGATAAAATCGAACTTGATATTCAATATCAAAAAAAAAAGTTTCCAAGGGCCAAACACTATAAATAAATGAAATGTTAAAAAAAATGATATTTGTGTTTTTATGTTCATACAATTCGAAATTGTAAGGTGTACGATTCGAAATAATCTTTTTGAAATCATACTTTGCTTGTGATTTAGAAATATTTTTTTATGGATTAGTGTCATATCATAACGTTTGTCCCACATCAAATTTAGTTGAGTTGGATATCTAGAACAACATTTTGCAATAATGTCTCTTTAGTGGGCTCCCAAATTAGATGGAAATATGATATATTTTATGCATTTTATAATAATTTCTTTAAAATAATCGCTCGGTCTTATCCCTTTTTTTTTTTTTTTAAAAAAGGTAATATTTAGATTAAGATGCTTCTAGATTGCTGCAAGGTAGAAGAAATTGGGATACAACCAATATCAAGTGGAAAATCCAGCATTAATTAATTATGGAGGACCCACTTAATCCAACAGCATTTCAGTGTGCTTCACTAGTGGGATCTACATTTTCAGAGGAACTCAGACATTGCCAACTTTTTTTCCGGATTATTAGCTAATTTAATAACAACAAAATTATTATTATTATTAGTTTTTTGGTATGTTACAGTCGAATTTAATTTCTACATATCTCGATCGAGGACAGAACGGTACAGCCGTTCCTCTCAGCTCATTACTATTTTTTGAATATATATCTGGGAGTTATGCTAATATTTTATATTTCGACAGAATGATACAGTAATCAAATAATATCACAGAGAGACAAACTGGGTCACAAGTAATGCAAACTCAAATCACAATCAATTAAATTCTTCATTAGCTGAAACGTGGCTCGATTTTAAAGAAGCAGGATTTGGTATGGCCTTTCCCACATATCACAACAATAAAATTGACCGATAGTCCATTTCAATCCAAGGATTCATTTATCATTCATTAATTGTATTTGTTTTTTTATTTAATCACAGGTGATATTTTTGTTTGTTGTTTTCAATCAAAAGGTTACATAACTAAATATACGACCGATTTGTGGTTATCGTACGATGATATCTATTATCTGCTGTTGTAGTCATAAGCAAAATATATGACCGAATTTATAGTTATAGTATGATGATATCTGAAATTTTAGTCATAACCAAATATATGATTGTTGCATTGTTGTAGTGAGATGTAAGTAATTTTGACGAATTCGGTGTAGCGGTTATATTCCTCCCAAAATGATCCTCGATTTTGATAATTAGATGAAGAAGTTAGTCGTAATTTTTAATTACGGAGACATCTCTTACTAAAGAAGAGATATAACAATTTTTGGATTTTTGTTACGGCAATGATGTTATGTTGTCATTATGTCATATAACAACAATATCGAAAGTGATAATTTTTTTATAGACAAGATCTTGTAGCATAAAATATACGCAGTCATATTTCCGAAAATACTTTTTTTGTACAACTCTTAGCCTGTAAGAAAAAAAAACCACGAATATAAAAACATAAAAGTTCGCAAAATATCAAACCAAGCATGTTCAACACAAATATAAACGAGACATACATATAAGAAAAGCTCTATGTTACATAAACTACAATGTTATTAACAAGAATTATACGCTGCTACTATCTTTGATCGATAGATAAATCTTTGCCTAGTTTTATCTAGTCATAGTGAGATGCAATTTTTTTTTTTTTCTTGGTTTGATGTAGTCGTTATGATCATTTAGGATTGATCGGATTTTGGATAATTAAATAAAAGAATTGCGGTCCTTATTTTAAATGCGGTAATACTAGCATGCTCCTATTTCACACAAGATATATAAGATTTTTTTAAAAAGCTTTGTGCAACTATAAGTACGCCAAGATAAAGACTTATATCATAAATAAATGTGGCTAACGTCACAGCGGACTTTCTTGGCACTTTGGATGGTCGTCTAATGGCATTTATTCTTACTCTAAAATATGTGATGAATAAAATATAATATTTTTAATAAAAATATTTTATTAAATTATATAAATTGATAATACAAAAAAAATATGTTTTTCAACACACACACACACACAATATATATATATATATATATATAATATATATATATATATATACATACTTTTATTAAATTGATTTATTTCACAATAAGTTTTTCCAATTTTCCGCAAATTGTTATGAGAATTATGATGAATTTTGGAGCCACCTACAAATAATATTTGTTAATTTGTTAACACATAAATAAAATTGTAACCGTTGGAAACAAAAGCTGCTTTTTATTTGCAGTCAACTTTATATTGAAATCAAATGCAAACTAAAATGGATACAAAATTATAGTTGAAAAAATAATATTTAGAATGCTACTATTTATCAGAAACCAACAAAAAAAAAAATTATAGTCAAGTCCCGTTACGGTGGAGTCTAAAGAAAATATATGTATACATTCATTTCACGAAAGATGTTGTTTTCATATGACCCTGGTTTAAGAAAGCTGAAGACACATAAAGATCCGAACATGTACATATAAGTACGATGAATAAACTCAGACTATAATAATAAAAATAAAATAAAAAATAAATTTTTTTTATTGTCCATATAAATTAGTGACATAACATATATCTATATATATATATATATATATATATATATATATACTATTCTCAGCTTGACCTGAGAATAGCATTTGGTAAACTAATATCTCAGTCGTTGATCTCCTTTATCTAACGGCTGAGATTTAATTTTAACACTTAACGGCGCCGTTAAATACTTAACGGCGTAAATCGTTATTCCGTTAAGTGTAAAATTAAATATCAGTCGTTAGATCAAAAATATCAACGGCTTAGATGTTAGTTTACCAAGGCTATTTTCAGCTCGATCTGAGAATAGCCTTTAATATATATATAATATATATATATATACATACTATATATCAAAAACTAATTCTAATATAATCTAAATTATATTTACTATAAGATTATATATAATTTAAATTGTATCATCATGGAAACGGGTATATTTTGGATGCAAAAACAGCCAAATCGAATGAACAACACTTGCACATGGTGGCTCATGTTATTCCTCTCAGGTCTCTACCAATGGATATCCCTTTTTAAGAGTCCCAACAAGTGGCACCTCTTTGTCTGCACGTTATCACGGCACTAACAGCTAGCTTGTAACTTACTAAGGGAAATACCGAATGAGCCCTTTCCTAATAAAACTTTTACAAATCACTTTTTTTTTATAATTCATATATAAATGAATATATATATGATAATTTTATATAAAGTATAGATTTTTTTTTTAAGTTTATAATTTTAATATTATTTAAAAAAAAAAAATACTTCTGAGTAAGTGTTGTATGGCTCCCAAAATTTAACAATTATTCAGTAGTCCAGTACAAATTTAAAATATAAAAAACATACTTAAAAATATTTTTTAGAAAAATTTTCAATATCACAGTTGTAGTTTTGATGAAATATATAGTTTTTATGTTTAAAGTATTTTTAAAAAATATTTTTAAATGTATATTTTAATGTTTAGAATATTAATGGGTTAAAAATAAAAGGACTAATCCACAAAAAATAAACAGTATAGAGGCTGATATATAAATCCTCCTAACTTCTAATATAAGCAATCACATATTCTTTTAATATGTGACTGTTGAATTTGATTTTTATTTTATATCTCGATCAGAAATAGAGCGGTATTTCTATCCACATATTCTTAAATGTTATACTATTTTTTTAAAAGGAAAATTATGGATAACCCTATTTTTAAAAAGTTATTTTTTTTAACCCCTCATTTTTTTAAACTCAATAATAATCCCTTATTTTTAACACTTTTATCATTTAAATGGACACTAATATCCATATTAATTAAACCATTAACACATTTTATTTAAAATTTTTAAAACTTTTGAAATCTCTGGCGCGGCGGCGTCGATTATTATTACCATCTAGCTATCGCAATGCCACCATCCTTGGCAACAACAGAGACAATCGTATTGGAGAGATCATGGCGAAGACGATCGTGGCAAGGATGATCGTTGCGGAGAAATCATGGTGTCGTGGCAGCGATGACCTCGGCGGGAACGATCGTGGCAGAGCTGTTGGCGAAGGCGGGAACGATCGTGGCGGCGCTGTTGGCGAAGGCTGGAACGATCATGGCGGAGAGATCGAGAGAGAAGGTGCGCTAATCAGTACCATCGTCAGATACTTTTAAAAGTTTAAAATTCATAAATAAATATATTAATAATTTATTTATAGACTTATTAGTGTCCATTTAAAGAACATAATAGTTAAAAAATAAGTAATTTTAAAATTAGGATGTTAGTATTAAATTTAAAAGACAGAGGAGGTTAAAAATAACTTTTCAGAAAAATTATTTTTTATTCATAATTTTCTGAATTTATAATTTTTAGCATTAGAGATTACATTAACATACTCACAAAAATATAAATAAATATAAAATAGTGAGCTTCGGTATAACAATGTCTTGTAACAAATTCGTCTTCAAGCTCTACGTGCTTTTGATATATATATATATTCATTCCGTCTATATTCTCTAGGCTCCACAGATTTAACTAAGTTTATTTTTTTGAGCTAAATGATATCAGCTGTCTATAAAGTAAAATATGAATCAAATTTGAAAATTAAAAATAGATATCTTAAACTAAAAAAAAAATACAATTTTGTTAGTAGCACTTAATATTTTAAAAAAATTCATAGTACCTAGTGACATTTAATCGAGAATTATCAATAGATAGATTTTATCCACCTAAAAAAAAAAAAAAAAAAAAAACTATTTCCGTTCTCTGTCTCTCTCCTCGTTCATTTTCAGTTCCCGTTGTTGCGCGTATAAAATGCTCCTCTCTCGTCTCTCCCGAGAGCGTAGTTCAGCGCCAGCGCCATCGCTCGCCTTTCTTCTGCTTTCAAACTGAAAGCTCCTGTCTCCAAGCTAAACTAACTCTGGCTTCAAAATTTTTAGGGTTTCTAAATCCTCGGTCTACACTTCCAATCTCTGCACTCACTCAATCAGATCAATTCTCCGTCTGTTGCACTAGTTAATCCAGTAGCTCCGTGATTTCAATTTAATCAGCTTAGCCCGTTGGATTTGTTTTTAATGAGGTTGGACTGCTTGCTCTGTGCTTAGGTGGATTTCGATTTGATTGAAACTTGGAGTTTCTATGATTGTTATTACTATTACTATTATTATTTATTGATGAGTAACGCATTCCAGATTGCGAATTGTTGATTGGCGGAGATCGAATTATGGTTGATGATTGAAGATTAAGATGATTTCTTACCGGATTTTTTGCTGTTATATAGATTGCTTGTTTCAAACTTCGTCTCGGCACCGCCTAATCAATTGGGTGCTCTGCTTCTTGGTTTCGATTTAAGAAGAATTTGATGTTTTTCTGAGTTTTTTTTTTTTTTATATTTTTTATTTTATAAACGGGCATCAAAGAGTGATACGTGGTTTGAAATCTTTTTTTTTTTTCTTTTTTTTTTCTTTGATGATTCTGTTAATTTTCTTATACAAAGTTTACTGATCTAGGTTGCTTGGAGTTTTTCTACTCCAATTGATTTCTCTTCATCAAGTTTATGCGAAATCAGTGTAGTGGTTAGAAGAATCAATTGGAAATAGAGTTTTTTTTTTTCTTTTTTTTTTTGGTTTTTTCACGAAGGCTTTTCCGAATTGCCCGACACTTTCACGGTTCAACTTCAATTTCCAGTTGCCATAAAGCAAAGAAACCGACCCAACTTGCCTCACGCCTTTCTTGTGATCGCTTTTTTCTTTTCCCCCCAATTTCGTTTATTATTATATATTAGTTTCTAATATGTTGACTTGCAATCCATCTGTTCAGGCATCAACAGCTGCTGCTCTGACGGTTCATATCCAAGTTTCATCTTTGGTAGGTTCGAAGCAGGTGAAATCCTCTTTTATTTACTATAACACAGTAATCTTCTACATAATACGTTTGCAAATCTACACCCGTGATGAGCCTACCAGTCACCATGGTTCGCATTGAATTGTTTTCGTTGTAAAATCTTGCTGCAAGGTCGTAATCCCAGATGTCATATTTGCTCACCATATAAGACCTTTTTAGTTGTTGACTAGCCCATTGTTATTGTTGGTGAATTTTAGTTTTATTGTCTTATTAAATAGTTTCTAGTCTTTATCATAATTATTAACTAATTTATGTTGTGGGTGCTCTCCATGTGTATTGATCTCCTTCCGTGATAGAATAGAAATTACTGTATCTTGTAATGGTTAAGGACTGGATCTGAGATCTCAATCTTGGTGAATACTTCCATGTGTTTCAATATGGCAGGTGATCAATAGCACGAACAATTGATGCTTACATGGTTTTTAATCCTCTGCATATTTAGGGACAAGTTAGTCGTGGGAGATGGGCTGCATTACATCACGACCGCAAGATGGAAATGGAATTAGAAGAAGGCCTTCAAATATTGGAGAGCTAGCCGTATTTGTTCCAGGATTACGGGTTCCCAAAAGTGTAGATTTCTTTGAACCCTTAGGTGACTTCTTGCCAAATAGCCTACTTGATCGTCTTTCTGCCTTGAGAACACGAGTTGTTGTAATGGCTGCTCAAGAAGCGCCTACGATAACGCGACGAAGAAGAACAGCTACAAGACATGGTATGTTGAGTTACAGGATAAGATTTTTTTCCCCTTTCTTTTCTTTTTGGCATATATAACTTAGATAGAATCATCTAATTTTTCTCGCGATGCAGGTGGTTCTCCGTTATCTGATCTTTTGCAAGCTCTTGAAGACTATTTACCTGTTTTGTTGGGTTTGGTAAAAGATGGTAAGCCAAAATTTTCTTCAAATAATAAAGTTATGCTATCTATAGTTGCTAGGGAAATCTCAATGCATAAACATTTCTTTTTCAGGAAGTCACTTTGCGGACAAGGTACGGTTTGCTTGGATTAACCAGGAAGATGATGCAGAGGTATGTTTTTAGACGCAGCACAGTAATACTTTTCGTTCTTTTTAGACTTATGGAGTTGTTCTTCCCTAATAGTCCCATTTGTTTCTAATTTATAGGAGACAGCCATGGCAAATGCTTGGTATGAGGTTTTGTCGATTCTGCATTTGATGGCTATGATTTGTTTCTCAGAAGCCAATTTATTGCTTCTTCCTAAACCATCCGGCGATGGTTATCTAAGAGTTTCAGAAGGTTTGTGCTCATGTGTGGTTTGTGGTCTTTTCATTGGTACACTTTTTGTCACCTGTGGTTTTTTTTTTTTTTAAATGTGTGGTTTTGAAACTTCAAATTAAACTTGAGTATATTTTCATTTGTCGATTATGAAATATAGTCTTTGGGTTTTTTGGTTGTCTTTCATTAGAGAACAATTAGTATGATGATCCTCTTGCGTGTACAAATTTATGTAATTATGTTTCGTTAGGCGGAAGGTCATAATGTATGTACATAAGCTGTTTAGTTATACATATGCTAATTGGTTTATGTCTTTCCTTGTAGAGTGCAGGCGGACCTCTGTAGATATTTTATTAAAAGCGGCAGGGTATTTAGACTGTGCGATCCAGCATGTTCTTCCAAAGATTTCACCTGAACTAAGGTATTTACTTAAAATAAATAATCAACTCCAAGATAGTTCCTATCTGCTTTTTTTTCTATTATCTTGCTACACAATTGGATGCCCAAGGCAGCCATAAAGCAGGTTTTCTGCATCATTGTCGGAGTTGCACATTTGAAGTTGCTGATTGTTCTTTCTAATGGTTCCATTTCAAGGGGAGATCTTCCAGTTGACCTTTCTGAAGGAGTGTTGCGGGCACAGTGCATGCAGGCATTAGGTCAGGTAATGATGCTCCATTGAATTGTTTGAACTCCATGCCTTTTTATCCTCTTCGTCTGCTCTTAACCCTAATTTAACACAGGCTGAGATAAGCTAAGATCTAGTTAACATTGGAAGACGATAACTAAGAATGTGGCCAAATATTAGTTTTGCACTGCATATTGTGTACTTTCAAGTATACGGGAAGTATACTTATCGTTAAACACTGTTTTACTCCCACGATTATGTCTTTCGTTATGTACTTTCAAGTATACGGGAATTCCGTTTCTCCTGCTTTAAACAGTATCTTTATGTTTCTGCATGCTCAACTTATATTTATCTACTTCTACTCCAGATTAAATATCTTTCCAATACAAATGTGAGTTTTTGAGTTTATAGGTTTTCCATTAAGCCTGATTTCTTCCAAAATTTGGGTTACTCAACACTTATGTCTTCTTGTTGGTTTTTACTCTGGCGACTTGGTCCGTCCCTCTTCTTCTCTGGAAAGCTAGTAATGATCTGTGTTTAATGTATATGTTATGTTGGTTTATGCTGGTTTCCTTCTTTTTTTTGAAAAAGTATTTTCTTTGCTCTCAATTTAATAACTTATCAGATGATAACAGATCATGCATGTATTTCAAAGGCCTGCATTCATTATCTGACGAATGTACATCAAAATTTTCTTTTGGATGAGAAATAAGAACTTTTTCTGTTTATTCTGAAGCACGTTTTAACCGTTGCAACCATCTTGTAGGGAGTAGATGTTCAACTTGGATTAGCAATTGATAGTCCGAAGGCCACATTAGCAGTAAAGCGGAGGTTGGCATGTGAGATGGTCAAGTACTGGCAGCAGGTATTGTTTTTTGAAGTTATAATTCCACTTTTTGCTTGGATAAAAGGCATGCACCATATCTAACAGGAGGACTGAGTCTTACAGAATAGATTCAATTGCTTCGTTTACCATGTGATTTTGACTTTAGAACTAACATTTTCTAGGCCCAGGATAACATTTCACAGCTTCAACTTAGTGACGGCTGGGGAGCAAAACATCGTCTCTTTGTTAAGTGGAAATATGTCGAAGCAAAGGTATTTTACAGTCTCATTCTTCCTTATGTTGTTTCTTGTGTTTAGTTTAGATGGCAATGGTTAGTTTCATTAGTAGTGATCGGAATTAATTATCGCCCCGCACTTTCAGTTGTCAATAACTAAAACATTTAATAGATAAGAGTTACATCATGAATTCGGCCAGTTTCTTGTTCTGGTCTAATGTGTCCGACATCTGAGGTGATATAGAATGTGATCATCTCTTGTACCAGGCTGCTGCATACTATTACCATGGGTTGATTCTTGATGAGGGTAACACTGAGAAATCTCACAGGATGGCTGTAGCTGCCCTTAAAGCAGCAGAGGAGTTCCTAAAGGAAAGCAAAAAGGCATGCGAAGCATTTAATACAATGCCTCCATTGTCAAGGTTTGTCAGCAGCATCCGTTCATCTTTAAAATTTTTGTCTACTAATTTTCAGTATGATTTCAAAGTTAATATATTCCTAGGTTTTAGCACTACGTGCAAGTTTTTCTTTTATCACTCTTCTCATTAAAAACAGGTAACCAGTCAATTTTCCCACTTTCACCATAAACGTTGTATCTAATCTACACAATATACATAGAAATATCAAATGATTAAGCGTGGGATCAGCATTTACCTGGTGGTTGTATGGCAGGAATATTTTGTTTTTGTATCCAAAATTAATTGCCCAAGTTATTTAGGCAAGATGTTACTTTCTAATTCGCCTAATTTTTCGTTCACAAGGTTTCATGTAAGATTGCCATATATTTGACTTTGACACCGAAATATCGTAACATGCTTGAAGGCTGAAAATCTGAAATATTTCTTTCTCGAGGATGAATGTATTGATTTCCGGGTGGTCTCTAACTCTTCGACTCTTTTGATGTAGGAGTCCAACTCTCTGGGGATCTATGAAGTATTTAGCTGACAAGATACCCAAAGATACCTCCAGCAAAGTCCACATCAACAAGGATCTTTACAACCAGGAGGAGAGGTAGTAATTAATTCAGAAATATTAATCTTGTTAATAGCATGCCGTACTTCAAACTTCATAACATTATGTTTTAACAACATTATGTGTCTAGTAGTGTTCTTATGTTAAAGGATAGTTTCAAATAATGACATGCTAGAGCTCCCAAAATTTCTCCAGAAATCATCATCATGTGCATTAATATGCTGCTAAAAGTGAGCTATGTGGTGTTCAAGTCACTACAGGTTCTCTCTCTCCCTCCACAGAACAATGTTCAAAGTGAGCTTGATTAATTTTGGATGACATTTTGGTCGTTCCGAGGAGGGAACCTGATGGAATGGTAAAAGCTCTTGCCTTGCGACCGAATGGTTGTGGGTTGAGGCGTGAAATTCACCTCATGCAAAAGCAGAGTATGGTGGCGTATATTAGGCAAGTAATTATCCGCCCCTTTTCAGAGCTTGTGCTCAACGCGGAGAGCTCTTGTGGTACCGGATAGTCCCTCTTGTTTTGGTCGTTCCAGTATGTCAAGAGAGAAAGGTGGTATAAGAACTAGCACAAATCTCCCAACTTTAGAACTTATGAACTCGACGCATGGTGAGCTTTACGGTGTACTAGATAGTAGGGATCCCAAATTTCGCCAATGAACAAACGGAGTTCTAAGTCATGCAGGATAAGTATTGGGAGCATGAGTATTTTTGAACCTAGTTTAACCACACCTGCTTGCTAAATAACTACTCAATGCTGTATTCGCAGGATCCATGAGACGGCCCCACCGTTGCCTGATTTTGCATTGGCACTTAAGCCTGACGACTACCATCTTCCCGCGCTGGATACTTCATGGACTTATGAGATTAATAATCAAAGCAAATCACAGAGAACATGAACTGAAGAAGCATTCTGAGGAGTTATGCGCGATGATGGTAGGGTGTGCCGGCCTTGGAAGGAGGAATGGAAGCCCGCTTTCTGGTTGTCAGTGTGATTGTAGATGCTTTTTTCTTATCTCTCTCTTTCTACATAGATATTCTTCTGATTGCTTGCCTTGATTGTGGTAGAGGTTTGTTATATGTAGCTTGTGTGTAATATAAAAAATATTTATTTTGGTGAAAAAGAAAGTTTTAATTAGTATTTATCATTTATTGTGTGTATATGTGTGTGGAAACTTGAAACTGAACTCCTGTCTTGTGCATGTGTAATTGTGTGTATGTTTTCTTTATTTCTTCTTCTTGGCTCAAATCTTGCCAGTTAAATTACGCGGATTTTTTTTAGATAATACTGTAAGTTAGGAGTAATTACTGTTACTATCGTGAAAATACGACCGTTTTAACAGATAAATTAATTTGTATTTTTATTTATATTCAACAAACTAAAACGCTCTAGTATTTAGAGATTTTATTTGAAAAGTTTTGAGTCGTTAAAAGATTAAAATACATATTTTATGGTATAAATTTAAAAGTTAAATGATATGTTAAATAAATAGAGAAAGATTATGTGTAAAACTAATTTCAATTTTTGATGATCTTTTTCACATATATCATACTTTTTTAAAAAAATATCTTTTGAAAATCTTTGAAAATTATAGGTCTCATCAAATTCATAAATTTTATATTTAAAATATTTAAAAAGTATGTTTAAATATTAATTTTATTAATTGGAAGAAATTTGATGGATGGGATCTACACCACCCCCAAAAAACACCTAATATCTTCCAATATGTCTGCCCACAAGTTCTAGGGCTAACATAAACGTGGGCCATCGTTTGCGGGGCTTAATCATGAAGCATCTTCAATCCACCTTGAGGAAGCCCAATTAATCCTCCACCTCTGCGGTAAGAGCTCAACTTCTCTCCACTCTTCAACCGTTCTTATTTAAACCCCGCTTTTCTCAAATGCTACGCCGCACCGCAATCCTGACACTCCCGCTCCTCCTCCTCTTCCCAGCTCCTCGCCGGCCGCCGGCGAATCTCCCCTTCTCATCTAAACCTATATTGTCCAGCTCGCTCTCACGTCTGGAGAGGATGTCGGCGGCTCCGCCGGTGGCGAAGAAGGTGCCGCATCGGATGGAGATGTTCGGCGACGTCCGCACCGACGACTACTACTGGCTTCGCGATGACTCCCGCACCGACCCCGAGATCGTCGATCATCTGCGCCGCGAGAATGAGTACACCGATCACGTCATGTCCGGTCAGATTATCAGACAACCTCCGTCGTGACTGCAGCTATTTGTATTTTATGTTTGCACTTGATGCCATAGTATTCTCTAATGCTAAGTTTGGATCCGTACATCGATGCTTGATTTGAATATTTTTTGAGTTTCTGGATCAATTTATCGAACTTGTTTTCTTGGAAGACTAGTTGCTAATACACAAAGATGAATATACCGATAGTGGTTTAAAATCCTTTCTAGTTTCTCTCGCAATATACAACATGCTTCTATTTAGACAACGCTGGCTGGTGTTGAGAGGAATTTTAAATCACAGATTATTAAGAAATTGATCTGCTTCGAGAAGCGAGTGAGATGAAAAAATCAACTATTTTGATACATTGCTGGGCAACTTCTCTGAGAAGTAAATTTCCCAGATAAATGGCCTAAAATTCATATCTGAACTTGCTCATTTATTTGTCAAAGTTATTTTTCACAATATTAATAAGTTAGATGTTGAAATAAAAGTCTGAAAGACTATCAGCTGAAACTTGGCTTAGACTTTGATTCTTGTAGCAAGACTTTTAGAAAACAGAATCAAAACAAATATGAGTTATGAACTTATAATACCTTAATAAAGTTCTCGTCTTTGAGGTTCAAGGGATCCAGAGATGGATGGAAGGATGGTATGTGTCGTCGTATGCAACATCTACTTGAAAACTTAGGAGAAGGATGCGACACCTTTGTTCTCAATTTTTTTTTTTTTTTTTTTTAGTGAGCAGCATGATTCCTCCCTTCAGTGCATGTGAAAGAACAACTTGTATTCATTGGCGTTCAGAAGTTTGATAACTCCTCTAACTTTTTCTGGATTTATAATTTTTTTGCCATTTAATTGGATCCAAGTGCTATTGGTGACACTATTAGGTGTGAAGACGTACGAGGATCAAATATATGCTGAGATAAGGGGAAGAATCAAGGAAGATGACAGTTCTGCCCCTATAAGAAAAGGGCCATATTATTATTACGAGAGGACCTTAGAGGGGAAAGAATATGTACAGCATTGCAGGCGTCTTGCTCCCAATGCACATGCTCCTCCTTCCGTCTATGACATAATGCCCACAGGACCAGATGCACCTGAAGAACATATTATCATAGATGAGAACATCAAGGCTCAAGATCATGATTACTACAGTATTGGAGCTTTCGAAGTATTGTCTCTTCTTGATCATCTTGCTAATTTTCACTTAATGCGTTTTTTGGTCACATTTGTCGCTCACTGTTTTCAGGTCAGTCCAAACAATATGCATGTCGCTTATGCAGAGGATATTAAAGGAAATGAAATATACACCATTCATGTTATAGATGCAGAGACCAAAACTCCTGTTGGACAGCCTTTAGTTGGAGTTACATCGAATGTGGAATGGGCTGGTGATGAGACCTTAGTTTATGTAACAATGGACGAAACTCTTCGGCCAGACAAGGTTAGTTGTGAACTTTGATAAGTTACAGGTTAGCATAGAAAATATCAATATTGCATAATTGAAATAATAGTATGTTTACAGAACTTTGTTTTTCAGTTCGGCACTTTACTTCGCTTCATATACGCTGTCTCTTCTCTTATAAAGCTTTGTAATCACATGTCATGCTGTCACTTCCCTCTAGGCCAGCCAGTCCAGTTTAACTGCTGTTACACAATACCCCACAAGGAGTTGATTACCCAATCAGCACTTGTAGACTTGTAGTAGCAAGTTTTTTTTTTTTGCTTGGAGTTTTGTTTTATTGGAATAAGAGTTTTGTAATCAAGCACATTGTTAAGCTCTCTGTATCTGAAAAAACTTCATCAAACTGCACACCACCAGATAAAATCCCCAAGCCTTAATATTTGCAACATGTTGTGCATATCTGGACTCATGGGCCTTGCCATGAGATACTATATAGAAGCAATATTTATGCTGGAACAATGTAGAATTAGAGTCTAAAGTAAAATAAGATAAAAGTTGAACATTATTTTATCAGAGCAATTTTACACTAGCGTTTGCTGGTTTAAATTTGTATAAATATTGCATGTTTGATATTGTGTTAGCTCTATACATTTTGCTGATTAACACGAAGTAAAGTGGATTTAGTAGGAAATTTTTACATAATATCTGAAGAAAATACCAGAATAGCCAGAAAGCTATTGCTCATAAATCTATGAGAAAGTCTTCCTATATATATGCCTCTATTATATAGGCTTTGAGATCTCTTTCTCCATCTAGTCATCATGGTCGTGTTTTCATAGGTGTAGTTAGGATTGTTAAATAGTATGTAGAGTAGCTTAAAGCATTGAAGAAGTGGGATAAATACTGAGCAGACTTAAGGTTTAGGAAGATATATGGCTGCCTCCTGAAATATCCTCTTAGGTTTGAGCAATAACAACTTCTGCATTGTCTTAAACTGAAAGTCCTTGCATATTATCTCAAGTAAGGGACATACTCACCTCATTTGGAGATTTTTGGAAAAGCATCCTCGAAAGAGTTTTGGCAGGCACTACTTAGTGAATGATAATGATGCTCTCTGATGGTCAACTTCAGCATTTTGGTGATTCCTAAGCTTTTTTTTTTATAAGCTGGCAAGCATTTCTTCTATATCATCTCTAATAGGTAAATGTCGATCGTGTTTACTCGACTTTATGGTTTCATATTTTGTAGCTTGTTCTTTTTTTAATGATTGCGCTCCTTTCTTTTGGAATTTTTTCCTTTGAGAACTTTGTGTATACTGTCACCATATTTGAAAACTTGTCTATTTGCACTTCATCCTACTGATGATCGCTTGTTTACAGGTATGGTTACACAAATTAGGATCTGATCAATCAAGTGATATATGCCTCTACCATGAGAAAGATGACATGTTCAGTCTTGACCTTCAAGTCTCAGAGAGCAAAGAGTATCTGTTTGTTGGTTCAGAGAGCAAAAAAACCCGATTTGTCTTCTATCTAAACGTTCATAAACAGGAAGATGGCCTTGTCCTTTTGATGCCCCGTGTATATGGTGTTGATATTTCTGTTAGTCACCGTGGTAACCTTTTCTTTATCAAGAGAAGAAGTGAGGAATTTTTTAATTCAGAACTTCTTGCTTGTCCTGTGGACAATGTGTCAGATACTATTGTGTTGCTTCCTCATAGAGAAAGGTATGTCAAAAGAGTCTACTTGTAACTCGCTTGTTTTAGGACATAATATCGTCTTCTCTTCTATTATGATTTAATATATTTCTGAAATTTTGGAGATGCTCCTAAAGATCAGTCTTCCGGTGTTCCATTCTTAAGCCAGTTGGTACTTATTTGTTCATAAGAAAGGAAAGACAATTGACAGTGTGTACATGATGAGGGTGGTACTTTAGTTGGCCATCAACATTTTTTATTTCTAGGAATTTGCAGCTAGTTGGCAATCAACTTTTTGATGATTATCTAGGTAGGAAGTTGCAGCATCTGCTGTGAAATTCATGTTTTTTCTTGGAAAATCTGTATACAACTTTGTACTTCTGCGAAGTGCGATTTACATTTGGCTTAAGTATAAAATTCAACTTTGGTTCGATTGCTTGTCTTGTTATGGTCTTTAGTAATGCTACATTTCATAGGAGCAAACAGACACATATGGAATCAACTTGGCACTTACATGCACGTGGTACATACACGCATTAGTTGTATTCGTGTTAGGTTTGGAACTTTTTGGAACTTAATGATACACAGACACAGCATAGCTGCATCACTCATATAAATTCTCTGTTGGTACATTTAGTCCCGCATGTTGCTACATTGTGGTCAATCAATGGCTTAGAAACAAGTTATCAAAGTATCAACTAATGTAACCAAATGCCAGGTAGACTAGACAGAACTTTGATTAACCTTAGTGAATGAACTTTTTCCTTTTTTTTTTGTTCTACATGAATTCTTCCCCACTTGCTGTGGGGGAAAATTGAGCCCAGGTATTCCCACTTGTGGGTCTGTTTTAACCACCCGTTGGTTTTGGTTGAATGGCATTTTTCTTTTTGGTTCTTCACAAATTGACTAACCTCATTCTGAGTATAAATCTCCATATTTACAGGGTCTTGTCACAAACCAAACCCTCAGTCCTTTGTGTTTCTTTTTTCTCATTCGAATAAATGTCTTTGTAATTCTGTTTGATGTTTCATTTGTCTATATGGCAAGTGAATTAGAGCAGCACTTAGGCAAAATTGGTCCTTTTTAGGTTTCAATAAAATCTTGCTGGCAATTAACTTCAAAATCTGAAGTTGTAGTTATTTGAATTCCTTGCAGTGTGAAGATACAGGATTTTCAGCTCTTTACTAATCACATGGTGTTATATGAACGTGAAGATGGTTTACCTAAAGTAACAGTGTATGGCCTCCCAGCTGTTGGCAAATCAATTCCACATCTTGGCTCTGGGCGAGCAATCGATTTCATTGATCCTATTTACTCGGTGGATCCTGAAGAATCACAGTTTTCGTCATGCGTTTTGCGATTTTCTTATAGTTCGTTGAAGACTCCTCCTTCTGTGTATGATTACGACATGAATACTGGTGCTACTGTGCTGAAGAAGATTGAAACTGTAAGTGCTGAGTATCTTTTGCATGTTGATTCGTTATGAATAAGGTATTGTGGCTAAGTCCATTCAGCAAATGCAGTGATAGGAAACAAGTTTCAGCTGTAGGTATCATGTTTGAAGGCTATCCTCGCCGCTTCACGTGAATGGGGGAAGCAGAGGAACCAAGTCTTCTTCTTTTAGTTGGATTTATCATAGGTTGCCCATTTAGATAGACTACAGAGTCATAAGTACCATTACATTTAATCTCTCCTATTATAAAGAAATGATTTCATCCTCTTTGTGCAGGGTTCTCATATCTTTGCCTTTTATTTGGTATTCCCATTTGTGGTACTGTACTATATGCATCTTTAGATCATAATTTAGCAAGTGAACGTCTCTGCTTTCATTGTAGGTACTTGGAGGTTTTGATTCATCTAACTATGTTACGGAAAGGAAATGGGCTGTTGCTACAGATGGCACCCGCATACCTTTATCAATTTTTTATAGGAAGAATATTGTGAAGCTAGACGGATCTGACCCCTTACTACTCTACGGTTATGGTTCATATGAGGTAGATCATTTCTTACGATTAGCTAAAGATTGTACCAAATTTGTTACAGTTCAGTGCAAGTAGTGCTCATGTTAAGCCACGCGATCTATTTCGAAGCTAATTATTAAAAGCTTTGCTTAGGTTTTTCTAGCTCTTGTGTGATCGCATCTATTATGTTTCAGAAGTTGACCAATCTATAATTGTTATAATACATTGGTTGAATCTACGAACTTCCTAAACAGTCCTTAAAATATCCCAACACTTTGGACATTTCTAACTTATTAAAATAAAATAACCATAACCATGTAACTCATCCATCTTAAATCTTAGCATGTCTTGTTATTGCATGCTAAAGAAGCTATACTTCCCGTGGAATGTCTAACTTTTCAAAGTTAGCTCAATTCTGAGATCATTGCTAAAAGTATTAAGTGGGTAGCTCTCTGATATTGGTATATGTATAACCTACTTTATTTGAGTCCAATTCATGTAAAATAGGATGCCATCAGTGGGAAACTTGGCCCATGCATTGATTTTAAATTTGAATTGTCTTTTAGCTGCATGCCTTGTAATGCTTTACTGGTAATTACAGATCAATGCTAAGGTCAAACTATTAGCCGGCCCTGTATAAGAAGCTTGCATTTGGTAAAAAAGGAAAAACTTGAGCAAACATCGCGGTTCTATGGTTTGTAAGGGGCCCACTGAAAACTTATTTTATCTTGCGTGATTAGATAACTTAAGTCGTTATAAGTATAACAAATGATAATCATGCACTGCACTGATAACCGATCCTAGGAGCATAGTAATTTACTTTTCCGACCAGAAAAAAACTGGATTCTGCTTCTTGACTTCCAGTACTGTCCTATGATATATATGTTAATATCAGTATTAGGTCTATGCATAAATGAATCTTTTTCCTACAGAGTAAAGGACGGGCTTGATATGTAAGTATATGTTAGGAGTAAGGAAACTTGGACTGCGTAGATAGCTCTGTAATTGGACATGGCTTAGGAATGTATACATTCACTTCAAAAATTATCTGATATTCTGATTATTTTGCTCGCTCTTTCTATGTACTGCTTTTTATTTTTACAGATATGCATAGACCCATATTTCAAACAGTCAAGGTTGTCATTGGTAGATAGGGGTTTTGTATTTGCTATTGCTCATATTCGTGGTGGTGGTGAAATGGGGAGACAGTGGTATGAAAATGGGAAGTTATTAAAGAAAAAGAATACTTTCACTGATTTTATTTCATGTGCCGAGTACTTGATAGAGAATAAATACTGCTCAAAAGAAAAACTCTGCATCAATGGTAGGAGCGCAGGAGGCTTGTTGATTGGTGCTGTTATAAATATGCGCCCTGATTTATTCAAAGTAGCAGTTGCTGGGGTCCCCTTTGTTGATGTATTGACTACCATGCTTGACCCAAGCATCCCATTGACTACAGCTGAGTGGGAGGTATTTGTCTTTGCATTCATGAAAATTTCATATCCTTCAATGAAATCTATTCATTATAATTTCTCATTATCATTTCTTAGATGCATGTATATAATGGATAATTGTGTTCTTCCTTACCATTTTGTCTCATGCACTACACTAGCCTTTAAGTTTCGTTGTTGCAGCCATTTGAATCTGATACCCAGAAAGCTTTAACAAGTATTTGAGTTTTTCCTATATGCTGGACTAACTTTTTACTTGTAATTGGCTGAAGTGGGGCATATTTCCCACTATATTCAGCAAAGGTATAAGCTGATTTACTTGCCATGGGTTCATGGTCCAACTATTGCAAATTATTCATGACTAAAGTGTATCTGAATAGAATCTATTGTCACTGATGAGCAATCTCTTACACCTAGCACTTCATGTTTTATGTCATTGCTATCCCTGGCTATTAAATTTCAAGTTGTGGGTGCAGGAATGGGGTGATCCAAGAAAGGAGGAGTATTATTTTTATATGAAATCATATTCTCCAGTAGATAACGTAAGTGATCATTGGCCAAGAATCTATAGCTTATTATATGCTTCTTTTGTGTGATTTTCCTTATATTGTTAGTCTTGTGCTGTTTGTTTTTTAACATTGTTTTGGTTCTTTCCTTGGTGTTTAATTGTGATGAGCGCATGGTAATTTCTATACTGTTAAACCTTTTAATTAAACCAATGCCAGTCATTGAATCCTTATTCCAATAGGTAGCCATTTGTGGTTCTTTTTTGTTCCTGTATGTCATAAAATTGAAACACTGCATCTATCTTCTAAAATACATAGTCTTTCTGAAGTCTTCACTTCCACCATCAGTTTGGACTTTAGAAGAAATACAATCGGTATTTGCTCTATTTTGTATATCATCAAAGCTAGTTCCATATGAGATAAGGTGGAAACTGAATCTCCCTTTCCTGCTTGTAGTTTCATTATGTTATTTTATTTTTTTTGCCATTTGACATATAAACCCTGCATTCTATGCTATGAATATCTAGTTAGTGTATTCTTGGACAACCTTAGAGCATATTTGTGTTGCATGTTAACATTTGACTTGTAATTGTAATCCTTTTTATAATTACTCCGTGCTCACATGGGCACAAATTGCCCATGTTTTGAATTTATCCATTTGATTCCTCTAATTTTACATCCAATCGAAGACATGAGGGTATTGAGGTGTAAGGTACATTCGAGAGGTGAAAGGTTTGGAGTCGCCACCTAAATTTTTATGGAAAACTAAAAAGCCGGATAAGGTACATTCGAAATTCTTGGGCTCGTTCGTCGTTTACGTGTGGGGAAGACGGGACACCCTCACAACGCCCCTCGAAATGAGGGTACTCTCAATTAAACGGTTTAACTTTAATTAAAACAGAAAACTTATTATTAATATTTGTTACGAATATTAAATTAGCACGAAGTTCCAGAAATCGGGTAACCGTCTCATTCTGATTTCATGCTGATTAATATTTGAACATATAGTATTTAGACATTATACAAAATATCCCCAAAATTCGTATAACCACCTTATCCTAACCTCTGGAGTATTTTAGGAATTTTCATGACAATTATTTATAACAAAATATGCACAAAAAATAAAGTCCGTCGAGTTCATACCTAGTGTCGTAAAAAGAAAAACATGTGAATGATGTTATTTTATTAAGGTTGTGCTCAGCGCGTTTTCGTTTTCTCTTCATCGCCCACTTGTAAAAATTCTCGAGATATAAAGTTCGGTTAACCGCCTCACTATAATCTCGGTTTTAAAAACTTTTTAAAAAACTTTTAAATTTTAGAAAATCTTTGGCTGAGGTGTAAAGATCGATTAAACCGCTAATCTTAATTTTGTTAATCTTAAAATCTTTTATTCTTGAAAGTGTTAAAAACTTGAAAAATCTAAGGAAGGTGTAAAGATCGGTTAACCGCCTCACTCTAACTTCAACTTTATTAAGCTTAAAACCGTTAATTCTTTATTCTTGACTTAAAACTTGATTAAAATGATAAAAATTGAGTTTAAATACACAACTGATTGTGTGAGACATAAATGACTCAATTTGTAGCAAGTTGGCTCGGTCAAAATTAAGAGTGGCTCGATCAAACTGTGATTTGGCTCGGTTTTAGTCAATTGGGCTCGGTCTGAATTGATTTGGCTCAGTCGGATTCGAAAATGGCTCTTCACACTTATCTGTTCCTTTATTAGACTCGACAAACCGATAATCTAGATGTTCCGAACTTTTCTTCATTATATTTGCATCTTTGTGTAACTTCCTTTTGTTATCTTCTTGCACCCAGATCTCAAATTACAAGTCTCCTAATCCTTCATGTTCCAAACATTCCTGCTTTTACTGAAATTGCCTCAAAACAAAAGATGAAGTATAACTGACACAAGTCAATGGGCCAAAGATAGGGACCCAATTGTACGGGAAACATTTTACTAGAACTTTGGATGGTCTGCGTCCTAGTATAAACTATGCGAACCATCTAGGTTGAGTCAGAGCACGCAAATATTCCTTCCATTCTTCTATGGTCCGCCTTTCTTGAACAGTTACAGCATCCGAGATTGGCGTATTTATTCGTAGATATGGATTATGGACGAATGATTTAATGAAGTGATAATACGTCCAAATCTGAAGCAACTGCGCACAACAATTAAAGCCCTCTTTTCTAGCTTTGGTCACATTGTTAAGTGATGTCAGCGTTTCTGCTAAGATGCTCGGGATCGGGTTCATTTGTCGTCGAAACATGGAGAATACTAGATAGTAGATTTCGCTGTCAATTGTGTTTAGTATCTTCGGAAAAATAATCAGCCCATACACAACGAGTACGAAGGCTCTGACTCTGTAATCTCCATTTTCATCTTTAGCAATAAGTTCATTCCTTAGAGCAACTGGCTTTTCTAATCGGATGTTTGAATCCTGCTGCATATAAGTAGATACTAAGGCAAACTGTCTGCCCATAAGTCTAGCTAGCTATTTTGGTGGCTTTTCTTCTGCACTAGGAGTGTATGCTGAAGTAGACTTTGTAACCTTACTGTTCATGAGGATATTGTATTCCTCGATTGTTGAACAGAAATCAGTATTATTTATCACAAAATATCTTCGGTCAGAATCCCAGAACCATACAATTGCTTTAATAAATCACAGTTCACTTCAAGGCAGACCAAATCACATAGAGGGCCAAACTGGTCTCGACATTGGATTTTCTCTTTTTCCGTTAGATCCTTCTATAATTGCTTGAGTGCTCCGAGATCTATAGTGGTGTGGTGAATATGCATTGTCACAAGCTCTGGATCTATTGATTATTTAGCCTGATAATATACATGAGTTGGATCAGGGGAATTAAAAAAAATAGATAGAAATGAATAGAAATGATAGTAAATGCATGTAATGGATCTTGGGTTTACATTTTCTATTCTCTTTTGCCCTAGTCACGCGGTATGTGCACATAAATGAGGCTATGTGACCTAATAGATACATAGTCTCATTTATGTCGGCACACACCGCGTGACTAGGGCAAAAGAGAATACAAAATGTAAATCCCAAGATCCATTACATGCATGTACTATCATTCCTATTCATTTCTATCTATTTTTTTATTCCCCTGATCCAACCCATGTATATTATCAGGCTAAATAATTAATGGATCCAGAGCTTGTGACAATGCATATTCACCACACCACCATAGATCTCGGGGCACTCAAGCAATTATGGAAGGATCTGACGGAAAAAGAGAAAATCCAGTGTCGAGACCAGTTTGGCCCTCTATGTGATTTGGTCTGCCTTGAAGTGAACTGTGATTTCATTAAAGCAATTGTATGGTTCTGGAATTCTGACCGAAGATGTTTTGTGATAAATAATGCTGATTTCTGTCCAACAATTGAGAAATACAATATCCTCATGAACAGTAAGGTTACAAAGTCTACTTCAGCATACACTCCTAGTGCAGAAGAAAAGCCACCAAAACAGCTAGCTAGACTTATGGGTAGACAGTTTGCCTTAGTATCTACTTATATGCAGCAGGATTCAAACATCCGATTAGAAAAGCTAGTTGCTCTAAGGAATGAACTTATTGCTAAAGATGAAAATGGAGATTACAGAGTCAGAGTCTTCGTGCTCGCTGTGTATGGGCTGATTATTTTTCCGAAGATACTAAACACAATTGACAGCGAAATCTACTATCTAGTATTTTTCATGTTTCAACGACAAATCAACCCCGATCCCGAGCATCTTAGCAGAAACGCTGACATCACTTAACAATATGACCAAAGCTAGAAAAGGGGTCTTTAACTGTTGTGCGCAGTTGTTTCAGATTTGGGCGTATTATCACTTCATTAAAATCATTCGTCCATATCCATATCTGCGAATAAAGACGCCAATCTCGGATGCTGTAACTGTTCAAGAAAGGCGGACCATAGAAGAATGAAAAGAATATTTGCGTGCTCTGACTCAACCTAGATGGTTCGCACAGTTTATACTAGGACACAGACCATCCAAAGTCCTAGTAAAATATTTTGCGTACAATTGGGTCCCTATCTTTGGGCCATGGACATGTGTCAGTCATACTTCATCTTTTGTTTTGAGGCAATTTCAGTAAAAGCAAGAATGTTTGGAACATGAAGGATTAGGAAACTTGTAATTTGAGATTTGGGTGCAAGAAGATAACGAAAGGAAGTTACACAAAGATGCAAATATAATGAAGAAAAGTTGGGAACATCTAGATTATCGGTTTGTCGAGTCTAATAAAGGAACAGATAAGTGGGAAGAGCCATTTTCGAATCCGACTGAGCCAAATCAATTTAGACCGAGCTCAATTGACTAAAACCGAACCAAATCACAATTTGATCGAGCCACTCTTAATTTTGATCGAGCCACTCTTAATTTTGATCGAGCCAACTTGGTACAAATTGAGTCATTTAGGTCTCAAACAATCAGTTGTGGATTTAAACTCAATTTTTATCATTTTTATCAAGTTTTAAGTCAAGAAATAAAGAATTAATGGTTTTAAGCTTAATAAAGTTGAGGTTAGAGTGAGGCGGTTAACCGATCTTTACACCTTCGCTAGATTTTTCAAGTTTTTAACACTTTCAAGAATAAAATGTTTTAAGATTAACAAAATTGAGATTAGAGTGAGGCGGTTTAACCGATCTTTACACCTTAGCCAAAAATTTTCTAAAATTTTAAAAGTTTTTAAAAAGTTTTCAAAATCGAGATTATAGTGAGGCGGTTAACCGAACTTTATATCTCGAGAATTTTTACAAGTGGACGATGATGAGAAAACGGAAACGCGCTGAGCCCAACTTTAATAAAATAACATCATTCACATGTTTTTCTTTTTACCACACTTGGTATGAACTCGACAGATTTTATTTTTTGTGCATATTTTGTTATAAATAATTGTCATGAAAGTGCCTAAAATACTCCAGAGGTTAGGATAAGGTGGTTATCCGAATCTTGGGGATATTTTGTATAATGTCTAAATACTATATGTTCGAATATTAATCAGCATGAAATCAAATGAGACGGTTACCCGATTTCTGGAAATTCGTGCTAATTTAATATTCGTACCAAATATTAATAATAAGTTTTCTGTTTTAATTAAAGTTAAACCGTTTAATTGAGAGTACCCTCGTTTCAAGGGGCGTTGTGGGGTTGTTATGTCTTCCCTACACGTAAAGAACGAACAACCCCAATAATTTCGAATGTACCTTATCCGATTTTCTAGTTTTTCATAAAAATTTAGGTGGCGATTCCAAACCTTCACCTCCTCGGTTGAAGGCCGTCAACACACCAAATTTTTTTTTTTTCATAATCAATTTTTTTTAAAAAAAATACTTATACATATGTGCTTTGATTTGATTAATAATTTTCAGACAAAAAAGGGGGTTTATTTGGGAGAACGGTACAAAAGAAGGTGTTGATTTTTAATTATCCATTCCAACATTCTATCTTGTCAGCTATTTGTACATTATAATGCCCAAGGAGTAACTGTATACAATATTATATTTAGTATTATTCTAATCTTCATGTGTATGCTGCTTGGACTATAATTACACCAGCCTTACTTTATGTCCAATTAGTCTTGGCATGCCATCTTCAACTAGGCCATGCTTCAGTTTATGCATTTTTCCCCCTTGGTTCATTTGCAGGTAAAGTCACAAACTTATCCCACCATTCTTGTCACAGCTGGCTTGAATGGTATGTCGTAAACCATGTTTTGATTATTTATCGTTATTCATCGTGTTTTAGTTTAACATTTGGCATAATGAGCAGATCCTCGTGTGTTATACTCGGAACCAGCTAAGTTTGTTGCAAAATTGAGGGAATTGAAGACCGATGATAATGTTCTTTTGTTTAAGTGTGAAATGGGTGCAGGGCATTTCTCAAAGTCTGGAAGGTAAAAGTTCGTTGACCAATTTGAAAAATTGAATAGAATTTTTGAGGGAACTGTGCAATATACTTGAGCATCTTTTGTTTGAGATTACAGTGGTGAAACTTTGTCTGCAATTGACACACTTTTGTGTGACTGTCATAACGTATAAATTCTCGGATGGCACTGATCCATGTTCCACCAATTGAGGAGTCAGGCTTTCATCTGGGTAGGTTTGAAGGTTGTGTTATCTCTAAATAGAGATGGTATAAATCCTCCAAACCTTTGCATGTTTGTTTGTAGAATTCGAACTTGAGACCTTTTAACTCATGAGATGGAAGCTTGACCATCTTCTTTTTTGTTTTTAACTTTCTATAATTTGTAGACGTGACTAGTATACGCAACCATATGTCTTTACCCGAATATGAGTCGTAGTTGTGCATTTCCAAACCCTTACAACGTACTTCGACATTAGCCTTGGTTGCTTTATGCATTTTGTCAGTGGATATGTGTAACAATACAAGATAAATAATATAGGTTTGTGTAATAGGTTAAATCAAAAGATTAGAAACCGTGAACCATGCTGGTTGTCATTTCATCATCAGTTCTATTTTTTAGATTAGAAGTCGTTATTTTACTCATGGCGGAGCAGTTCGACTGTTCAGATGAAGTTCAAGTCTAGCCTGCTGCAATACGGGATAAAAATTTTTTCGGGTTTTTTGAAATTTTTTTTGAAGGTTGTGGCAGCTACGTGTCTGTTGTACTCACATCCATGAATTTATTCTATGAACATATTCTAATATGCTGTAGTTACAAAACCATATCCATTGAAATAACTTATTATATATTGTAGGGGAGTTTCGTCTCGTTATCTTATTATTTAAAAAAAAAGAAAGAAATACTATGAGTTTGGTCATCAACTGAAAGGTGTTTGAGTGAGTGCAGATTTGAGAAGCTACAAGAGGATGCATTCGTCTATACTTTCATTCTCAGAGCACTCGACATGATTCCAGCTTTGACATCTTGATTGGGCCAATTATTGATGCGGCGCAACAGCTATGCAGCCTCTCTAGGAAAACAAGGGTATATATAATTTCTTTCCTAGTAGTTAACTCGAGTAGTATTCGTTGCATGTTATTTTCTTACTGCTCGTTTTTCTGCTGAAACCTGTTTCAAATATGTGCAGACATGAGGCGCCGTCGAGCAGGCTTTTGCTTGACCTTGCTTTACTTGTGGTTGTCGTCGCAACTAAATGTCTTTGTCGGTAAATCTGATATTATACTTGGACTTTTTTTTTTTCTTTTTTTTTGTTTTGTTTTAGCAATTAGACATGTCTATCAATTGAGAAGTATAGCAAACTGTTTCCAACACTTAAAGCTTCTGGGTTTTGTTTGCTGTCTATGCTTTCAAAGCTGCAGCAATAGAAACATCCATATTAGCTGATAGATCTTTTTTTAAAAAAATTTGAACTATATAATTTTGTAATTAATCATTTTATAAAAATAAAGAAAAAGTTGAAAGGTAGACCCTTGGTTTCAGAAAATTTGTATCCCATAGCCCATAGCAGAAAATTAAACGTGAATGTTAACTGATAACATATTAAAAGAGGCAATCTATTGAAATTTATTTCAAAAGTTGTTGCTAACTTTTTTGTTAATCTATTAATCAACCATTTTATTTTATTATTTATCAAATTATCGGATACCTGTATCTATTTAGTGTAACCACTAGAGGTATTTGCACTAAAATACATTATGATTGAAAAAAAAAAACTTTATTATGAGACAGTATTCTGTTTTTAATCTGCTGGAACATTTTGGAAGTAAATTAAAATAATTCTCGAGTTTTGTCCAAATAATTCTTGGAAAAGTTTTGAGTATTTACGGTGTTTTCGACTTTTTTTTTATATTAAAAAAATATTTCTAAAAAGATTTTATGAGGTTCTAAACTTTTTGTAGCTAGATTTTGGAGCCTTTAACACTATTTAGATATTATATTAATAAAAAAATTATAATGTACCAAAATTTATTATTCTTTCTGAATTTTTTATAAAAAGTATTTATATATTATTTTGGTTTGATTGAATAAATATCATAAGTTTATTAAAGAGGATTGTACAAAAGCTTGGACTAATGCATAATATCCAATATCTTTTCGTTGTGTATGAGAGTATTCTAATCACTCGAGTTATAGAGGCTTAGAGCTACTATATGATAGGGTATCCTAGTGGTGCTCAGTTTATTAACGGGATAATGTATTTTTGCATTATTTATAATTTTTTACTTTTTGATTTTGAAGCTTCTATAATTTTATACTTCTCTAATTTTGAAATGTACTTACCACAATGAAACTTCAACTTTACACTTGACAAATTACAATTTTTTTGGTATTTAAAGTTCAGTTTCAATCCTACATCTTGATTGGATACTGAATCGTAAACGATAAACCTTCGCAACTTTACAATTTACCAGACACTTTTTAATATTTTTGTGAGAATAAAATTGAACTACTAATTTAGAACATAATAAAACTGACTACAATGTGTTGAATTACCAACTTAAAAAAAAATTGTAATTTTTATAAAATGTTTTGGTGAAAATAAAATCGAACTACTGATTTTAGAACATAAAAGTAGAACACTGTAGTTTTAACTCGTACACCAGCTCATGTATCAACATTCTATGTTGGCAGCAGATCTGAAAAATAGTTCAATTTGTTGACTTACTATATTCCACATAACAAAATAATCAAGCTTTCTAAAAACATCTCTAATGATTACTAAAATTTGCATCCATACCAACAGGACCACGGAGGAGAAGCATATGATACAAAGTTCACTACAGGAAAATACTAACAAATTCGCATTCATATTACAAATGACAAAGTATTAAAGTTCCATTTCCATCCAAGAACATTAACATGAACTAGAACATTAAACCTCTCACTGCTTGGAAGTATATTTGAGGATCAAACACACATTTTAATCCGCTCGCATCTTATTTAAACTGCTACATATCTAAGTAATTTGATCTATTGATAACTTGAAGTGAACTCAAAGTCCTGCACCGATTCTTACTTTGGAGTCGATATTTTTCGGAGTAGCAAGATGGGAACTCACAGTGCAGATTTTAATCACGGAAGCAACACCGATACGATGAAGAACCACGACAGAATCACCAGGTTTGCAGAGCCCTTTCTGTATGGCCTTCCTCAGCGATGTCTCCAAAATCTCCTCCGTCGCCTCTGCGTCCGAGGCCTTGGCGGACCCTTCTGCCAACAACGGGATGAGGCCTCTATAAACTAGGCTCTGTCTTGCTGGGCTCTCGTCGCTAGCTGACCAATCAAAAAAATCAGAGCTCACAACCGGAACAACCACAGAAAGTATAGGCACTGCCGGCCTGTACTTTGATACCAACTTTGCTGTTGTTCCTCCTCGTGTTAAAACCGCGATTAGTGCAGCATTTGCTTTGTTTGCTAAACGAACCGCCGAGGAAGCCAGACTCTCTAAAGGGCTCATTGGCAGTGGTGCAGACCTAATCATTTGTTTAAAAATTGTATCATAATCAAGAGAAGATTCAGCCTCTATACAAATCCTAGCCATGACTTTGACCGCAAGCTCTGGGTAGGCCCCAGCTGCGCTCTCACCGCTGAGCATGACACAGTCAGTCCCGTCTAGAACTGCATTTCCTACGTCGGTGGCTTCTGCACGTGTTGGACGAGGAGATTTTATCATGGACTCGAGCATTTGGGTGGCGGTCACGACGGGCTTTCCCGCGAGGTTGCACTTGTATATCATCATCTTCTGTGCAAGGAAGATTTTCTCTACTGGGATCTCCATTCCAAGATCACCTCGAGCGACCATATAGTAATCAGTCTCCCTTAGGATTTCATCAAAGTTTATGACACCCTCCTGATTCTCGATCTTCAAAACAAAATATCAACAATGAATTAAGGGTATTTTAAACAAGGATAGGGTCACGGTCAATATTTTATTAGGTAAATCTCATTAGCGTGCGCACATTTTGTGTTTGGTGGATAGTATAGCTGAGGGACATTAATATTATTTTATAGGTTTTTAATACATGCTTTTTTTTAAACAAGAAAGAGATAACAGTTAAAAAGACTAAGCTATGTTGGTTAAAGCAAAATACCACCAGTGAATAATAAATAATTCTCTTTCATTGGACTTGTTTTTCTTGTATTAACTATAGGAAAACAAATCACTAGAGCCAACAACAGTTACCTCTAGGTAAAACGCCAGAAGTGTTGTTCAAAAATTATTCAAGAAACAATATCGTTTGTCTAGTAAGAATATAGAGAAACATTAACATGAATGTCTAACAAGTTGAAACAAATACGTGTGTCCTAGTCAGAAAAAAAGAGAAAAATTAATATGAATGTCTAACAAGTTGAAACAAATACGTGTGTTCAAATAGAAACATATCAACAAATGCAAACGTTTTGGATCTATATCCAGGCATGCAATTTTAAATTAATCAATGCAGCAAAATTAATAGCTACTGACCTTGGACATTAACTTTACAGTTTTGGCGTGGGGTCCAAGAACGTCTCTGACATTCACAAGATCAGAACCTTTGCGCACGAACGACAGGGCAATCATATCAATATTGTTTGGGATACCCCATCCCAAGATATCTTCCCTATCTTTCTCTGTCAAAGTGGGCAAGTCTACTACTACACCTGGCAAATTACAGTTCTTCCTCTCTCCTAAGTTAGCAGTGTTCTCACAACGGCATCTCACAGTTCCAGCTTCAGGATCACAGGACAAGACAGACAAGCTTATGGTACCATCAGCACATAAAATGGTATTGCCGGGTTTCAAATGCACAGCGAGTTTTTTATAACTCATGCTAATCATGTTTGTGTCACCCTTAATGCTGTAGTCAGTAGTGACAGTAATTTCCTGGCCTTCCTTCAGCTGAATTGGTTTTCCATCCTTCAAGAAGCCTGTCCGGATTTCAGGTCCCTATCATATGTGGTAAATGATTAGATACTGAGAGTTAGAAGCCAGAGCGCATGGACCTTAATAGAAAGAAGTAACATACCATTTATTCTTTTTTAGAAGAACGGTATCATTTCAGCCGACAATGAAAGGCAATGAAGAGTATTAAGAAATGCAATATGCATGAGTTGAACAAAATTTATCTATGAGAACATAGCAGAAAATCTCTACAACAAGTTAGTAGCAAGCAAAAGCCGCTAAAATATATAAGCACAAGTACTCAACTCAATTTTCATAATGAGTGGGGGTCAAGGTGGACAGGCGGGTCTCTTATCATTCGAGGAATCAATGGAAACAATGCCTATTCCCTATCTCATGTTCTACTTTGAGAATTTCCAGCTTATGAGCCGTTTTCGAGTTAAATGTTTGCACATATAAGAAAAGAAGCACAAAAAAGATGAAAAAAAATGAAGCGCATAAATCGGGGCACAGGAATCTATATTTATGTATCTATGTTGATCATTGTGGTGATAGTATATAGTAAAAGCATGTGCATAACAATACAAGTACTCCAGACAAAATAGCAAACCTTTCCACCGCCAATTCGGATTTGGTAACTGGGTTCCTATAAGCAGAACAAAAAATGCTTTACCACGCACCTCTTCACCCACCAATTCATCCACTCCTAAGTCACCCACTTATCACCCTTGTTGTAGTTTGGTTTTGCTGCATACAAGTATGTGTTGTGTACCTCACCAAATCTCCACCATACACTCCCACCGATGAATGGGTGTGCCTAGTTTGTTAAATAAGGCAAGATATTGACAATACCATGATTTCCTTTCCCATCTAATTTTATGATTCTGAGAAATAGTTTAACCCCCCTGGTCTTTCCAACATTGTTTATTATCTTGCAACTAGAGAGGCCATTTGAAGTTCGAAGATCAATTAAACATCTCTAAGTAGCACTGCTAAGCCTGTGCATAACAATAGAAGTCCTCAAAAACATGAAGACGCCCATACAAAATAGAAAACCTTTCCACCACCAGTTTGGATTATGGTAACTGGGTCACTATAAGCGGAACAAAAATACTTGACCACGAACCACTTCACCCACTCCTAAAACCTACCCACTTATCACCTTTATTGAAGTAGTTTAATTAAGTGTTCTTTTGTAATTTGGTTTTGATGTATGTATGTATGTTGTTTTTTTACGTCACCAAATCTCCAGCATACACCCCCAACAATGAATAGGTCTTGCCTACTATTGCTAAATAGGGTAACTTATTGGCAATACCATGATTTCCTTCCCACCTGGTTTTAAGATTCTTAGAGAGAAATTATTGTTTTATTTATTTTTTGGAGAAAAAACCGTTGCCTGCATTAGTAAAAAAGCCTACATCAGTCTCAGCTGATGTAAGGCAAGGTGAGTACAAAGTGGAGGTACGCGAGATCCGAGGACAAGGAAATGACAAGTGAAGATAACACAACTCTCATTCCGAGAGAAGGATTAACCCACCTGGTCTTTCCAACATTATTTTATCTTGTAACTAGAGAGACCATTTGAAGTTCTAAGATCAATTATAATATCATCTAACTAGTCCCTTTACTACCTTCAGAAAACAGTATCTCGCCTTAAACAAATACTGTGATCGAAATTATATATGTTCGTATCGTTAGAGTACTCTTCACGAAATACAACTATAAACAGATGTTATAACATCTAGTGGAGCAAGGTATAGTGATTATTACTTTCAATTACAAGACTAATGGTACCGTTTTGGCACAATTAGGAAAAGTAAATAAGATTTGGAAACTAGTGGATAAGATTTTCATTCTCCTGCCATAGCTTTAAGTGCAAATTTGTACTTGTCGAGGTGGCTAGTTCATGATCTCCAACACATAGAGGTCAATAACGGATTTCAACCTAGAATTCAAGCCAATCATCTCACACACAGTGATATTTTTGCAAGTAGCTCCTCTATGTCAGTGCTTATCAGTCAGTGAACAAGAAATACCAACCAGTATTAACAGAAGAGGCAGAACTCATCAAGTGATAAGCCAAGCAATTTCTAAAAATAATAAAACCATCTAACTTTCCATGAGAAATCATACATAATAATTTATGGAAAAAACCACAAATTGTTCTCTTTCCAATAAAAGATTCCTAGTCATCACCTCTTCATGCAACTTAAAGAAATTAATACCTCAAGCAAGCACCATTCCGCAAGTTCTAGCAATCATCTGATAAAATTTCCCAAAAATTAATATGACGAAGAGGAATGACCTTAGTATCGAGCATAACGGCGCAAAGAATTCCAGTATTGTGCATCGCTTGGCGGAGATTATCGAGCGTTTCTTGGTGGTACTCGTGCGTGCCGTGCGAGAAGTTGAATCTGGCGACGTTCATCCCTGCGCGCAGCAACTTCTCGAGCATCGGCACCGATCTCGAGGCAGGACCGAGCGTGCAGACGATCTTGGTCTTGGGGACTCGCCATTCCTCATCCAGCGGTAGATCTTTCAATCTCAGCAAACCGTCGATGTCTAGGTTCGCCATGGATGTTGCTCCAATCTCTTCTTCTTCTACTCAATTTTTTATTTTTCTCTGAATTGGTTTGAGCACAGCACTGTGGGGGGTCACTGGCAGAAGAACACTTCCAGAAATTATCAACGTGGCGATTAATAATTCAATGACACGAGGCATTGTTCCTGATACATTAGAGTAGGTGTTTGTGGCTGATTAAAATATCTTATGTCCGAAAAAAAATAAAGAAGAATTGCATTTTAGCTCCTTTTAAATTGAAAAATATGTACATTTTTTTCAAATTATCAAATGGTCATAGTATAATTTTTTCAAATTATAAAGAGAGTAAATTAAATAATTATAAAAACATAAAATAAGTTAATTTTTGGAATTTTTTTTTAAAAAAATTTGAACCATTTAAGTGAATTAAATCTAACAATTGAACTGAGAGTATTGGAGAGAGATCTATGCCCTATTATGCTAGAACCACATCTCCATACCTGCACATGGTTGCACAATAATGAAGTTTTCAGATAGAAATTGATGTGCTCTGGTATTTAAACTATGATCAACCATCTCAAGGTAATAATAGTATCCTTCAGAGGCCCTATGGGTCTGATGGCTGCTCAGGAAGAGCAAGTCGCAGATACGAACCCGGGGTCACCTAGAAATAAAAAATAGGCAATTTAACGCATTTTCAACTGAATTTGCAAAGCTGATGACAGAATAACTTCCAAATAATAAAATCTTTTTCTATAAAGTCAGAAAAGAAACCATTTTATATTTTGTTTGAAGATAACGTCAGATCGAAATTTTATTTTCTGACCAGATTTAAGTCCAATGTAAATTAGAAGGCCTTGTCAGGAAACGGTATTCAATAAATTAATCTGTATATATACCGTAAAGTTTCTGCAATCGACTTCGAGTCACCCTGATTTTCTTTTAAATGTCAAAGATCACAGTATTAATAACACTCACAGACACAATTCAAAGGCATAATCTTTGCTGAAACTGCACTGAAAAGTTCAGCTCTCTGCTCTAAAAGAACCGGTCAAGGATCTCGATCTGTAATCTGTATCATACATGAGATGTTTAAAACCCGAAAGGGCAAGAAAGAAAATCTACAATCATAACTCTATAAACAAAGTCACTGCACAGTCAAGCCCACTCAGAGGGCGAAACATTTTCAAGCCGCAGCCACGCGTCTCAGCTCCGCTCGGTTCTACTATCATCATCATTAGTTTTTACATTGAATTACTAAAATGTCCTAATAGACGATAATATTTCATCTACGCGATAATTTTAATCTTCGAGTACTCCATATTCTAGTCAGACACTCATTAATAACTACTGAAATAGTTGAAGTCATGGTGTTGAAACCTAAGCTGTTTAAGCCAAGAATCTGCGGCATTGTAAAGCGTCATAATCGTCTCTTGATCAGATGTATCGGGATTCATCCAAATATTTCCATGCATCTTGTAAGTCGCCAGACCAAAAGGATGAAGAGAGATGCTTCTTCTTGGGTCGTTGCTTTCTTTTACTTTCTCATATGAGCTTGCAAAGTATGCGTCGTTGTCCAAAACTTGAGGGATATCATCTGTTGAATTCGAAGTTACAAAGGTGATTGTTAGAACATTCATTCGGCAATCTAAAACCACGTTCACGAGTAGAATCATGGGTCCTATTAAACCCCAAAAACATACACAGGCGATGAGGAAAGGGACATCCAAACAGATGGAATCATATTGCCCCGATTTAAAATGTATGCATGGAAGAACGGAGATAAGCCTTCCGTATTTCTCAACAATGCCGTCCTGCAGTGTTTTCCTCATTTCTTTAGAGCAAGATTTTCTGTACTGAGCCGAGCCGAGTTTCGGTAAACTCAGATCTTGGCACGTGCGGACCGTGCCGATATACATTTATTTGTTACTTTTTAAAAATAAAAATATAAATATAAAATTTTTCAGCATGTATCGTGCCTGTTTGTGCCGTGTCGACAACTGCCGGAACAGACACGTGCCACCTGTCACGTACTTTGCCGACCGGCATCAGAAAACCATGCTTTAGAGTG
This sequence comes from Xerophyta viscosa, assembly GCA_002076135.1. NCBI lineage: Eukaryota > Viridiplantae > Streptophyta > Magnoliopsida > Pandanales > Velloziaceae > Xerophyta > Xerophyta viscosa. The sequence continues at coordinate 264,186 of MJHO01000140.1, read as the reverse complement.
GTATTACAGCATGTATTCTATACTCTCTCTCTCTCTCTCTCTCTCTCTCTCTCTCTCTCACAGCACGTATTCTGAAAAAGGGGGAACACTGGCAAGTCAACTAACAAAAGGAAGAAATAAACATAGAATTCTATCACAGTAACATACATATTCTTTTTATTTGAAAATCAATAATCAGGATGTAACATCATACAATTGGTAGCTTGAAGCATTAGAAGAGAACAAAAACAAAATAGCAGAAAGAAAGCATAGCAAGGAGCACGATCTACAGATTTTGTACATGCAATTAGAAGAACAAGCAAGCTTACCTTGGAACGACGAAGAGATCGTATGGTAAGTCAAAAAACATGCAGACAGATCTTTAACACTTCTTGCTGGAATGTGATATATCGGATACCTACAGAACAAAGTTAACTCCATCTCAATTCAATTTGAAGCATTAGAAAATCTCGTAGATCTTTTTATTTCTTTCTCCTTTCTTTTGAACAGTCTTGAACTCAGAAGGGAGATGAAGAAATTAATATACCATGCTATCGATATCCAACTTGCAGGTGAAATATCCACACTCTTGAAGGATGTTAGACCAGGATAATCACGAGCCAACTCTTTCACCTAATAAAAATTTTTCGATCGAATCTTTAGCATAAATTATGACAAAAATATATTTAGGCTCCTACCAGTGTGCCGCTAGGTTCACCCATTCAAGCATCAAAACCTCTATGAGAAATATTACAGACTGAAGAACCCCCAAAGATAGGTCGATACCTTGTCAATAAGTGGTATCCTTAGATGTGGAGGAGATCTCTCAATATATTGCAAATAAAGGTGTCCAAGTCGGTCCTTGCCAGGCCATGAATTATCTTGGTCAACACTTGAATCTTCTGAGACCCCATCCCACCTAGACATTTTCTCACTCTCACTGTCATCACTCCAGGAATCGCTCTCGCTTTCTTCATTAACATTATTCCTGATGCACCATACAAACTTTCATGAGTGAATGAGCATAATATTATAAGGGGTTGGCGGGGTGTCCCCGTGGCAAGGGGACTTCAAGAAGCCTCACCATCCTAGGTTGGATTTTCCGCACCGTCAGTTTCACATTTGCGGATGCTACGCTGATGGGTACGCACACGTTCACCCCTCGCGTGCTACGGAGCACTCTTGGGAATGAGAGTGTCCTCCTAGGGGAGGCAGGTAATGGAGCCTTATGCAGGCAGTGTTGTAACTCCGGATGGAGACAACTCATCCGGGGCCCTTAAAAAATGAGCAGATTATATAATTTCTAAACTAATTAACAAATTGACCAATGAGGAGTGTGTAAGGGAACCTTGGAAGAGGGTTGAATTTGCTGGTGAAGATTTGGATTGCAGACAAGTAAGGAACATAATACTGCACCACACTTTCGCCATTGCTAAGTAGAACTGGTATGCCTAAACCACAAACACTCGACTCATAGTAGTTATCCCAGAGATCAGCAAGATGAAAATACTTGGCATGGTCCTTGCCTTCACAATGAAAATCCATATCTCGAGGGAATACCTGCGTTATTTACCTTTTAAGAAAAACTTGAGTACATCTAAAAGTGGATTAACAAGGAAAAGAAGGTGAATTTTACTTTACTACATCTAGCTGATCAACAGAAGTTCAAAACTTTAACAATATACACTTAAAAGGGAAAATAGTAGCAAACAAAAACTGATATTCAGGGTCAAATTCGATGAATTAGTAACTAAAATCAGCATTAAACAGCAAAAAACTCTTAAGCATGGAATTGAATCGTGCTGAATGGATGATGGTTGAATAAGAAATTTTCCATTTTGCTAAATGCAACATGAATGTTACACCATAAAGCCTTAAGCTTTCCATCATCATTAAGTTATCACCAACTACGAACTTTTACAAACTAAATAGAAATAGAAGTAATAATAGTTATCAAGATTTAAAAAACAAAAAATAAGCAGAGCATGTACAACCAAGTCTAAGCTGAATAGTTTACAAAGACTTGATCTAAAGAGAAACGGAGAGAACTAGTCAAACAAGAGGAAGAAGAAGAAGAGCAGATTTTATTTTTTTTTTAAAGAAAACCAAAGAAGAACAGAATTACACAAGGTACAATTTGACGACGAGACCAGAAAAAAAGAAATGGATATCAATTTTAAATAAGGAAAAACTAAAAAGTAGAGTAATCTTTGTGAAACAAGAGGAAAAAGAAAGGAAACAGTTTAATATATACTAAAATTTGATCGACAAGCAAAAAAAAAGTGTGGGAAAAGGAAATAAAAATGCATACATACATCTACAGACGTTCATCGAGGAAAAAAAAAAGAAGAAAAAAAAACTTATGAAGGGAAAAAAAAAAGTGAGAACTCACGGTGGGTAGATTTCGGGCGGCCATCGACGGGGTAGTGCGACGAAGAAAAGAACTTAAATTAGAATGCTTCATCAATCTACCGTCACCACCCATTCTTACTTCTTCTCTTTTATAACCTAAACTCCTCAAAATTCCCTTTTTTCTCTCTACCGAAACCCACCAAAGAAGAAGAAGAAGAAGAAGAAGTAAGAGCTTTATCAAAGCTCTATCTTGATGTGCTGAACGTTATGCTAACAAATCAGAGACTTTTCACATGTAATTATCTACAGACTTAACTGTACCAACTATGAAGAGTAGGATTTTCAGAAAACTTCCCGACCGATTCCTATTCCACCACTATTTTACAATCATTGGGCTTAAAACAAGTAGAAAAACAGAGAAAATAGTGACGATGAACATATATATTTCTCTGCAACAGCTTAAAAAGAATACAGTAGCTTCGTCTTCTTCCGTATTCTTTGTTTCGAGTTATGTTATATAAGACAAGAAAGAAATCGGAAGGTTTTGGGAGGCGGCGGGTGGAAATGGCGACTCTCGCGCGGCAGCGAACCAATCGCACCGTCGGTCCGACGCGTGGTCTGCGGAAACGGTCCGGTTTCTCGCGAGAACGACGTAGATTATGTTGATCATACACGCCACGCTCCCCATATTTTTTTGCGGGATTTTATATAATGTTTTTAATATATATATATATATATATATATATATATATATATATATATATATATATATATATGAAAGATGCTAATCTCCACTCGACAGGAGCACGACTCGCTCCTGTCGATTCCGCAGCCGTCGGATCGCGACGATCCGACGGTTGAGATCACGCGCGTGTTTTGTAAGAGCTCGGATCAGTTTCAGCCGTCGGATCATCTCGACGATCCGACGGCCGACATCACGCACGTGTTTTTTAAGAGCTCGGTTCGGATTTCAGCCGTCGGATCGCCGCGATCCAACGGCTACGGACTCGACAGGAACGGAGCGAACTCCTGTCGAGTGAATATTAGTCTATTTATATATATATATATATATATATATATATATATATATATATATATATATATATATAAGACAGCTTAGATATTTTATAAAGGATTAATTATGTTAAAAATAATAAATAAATAATATGTGTTACAAATTTAGAATATAAAGGTATGTGTTTTGGATTTACCATACAAATTGAATATATTTTGTCCCACAAATGAAGGCAAATACTTAGTTATATAAATTAATTTTTTATTGAAGTATAAAAAAAATAAATCATCGCAAAATTTTCGACGGTAACTTTTCACTTATTTTATAAAAAGTAGTGGCGCTTAAGACAAAAAAGAATATTTTTTTGTAGAAAAGAATATATTTCCTAAAAAAAACTATAAAAAAATATATCAATCTTTCACTTTATACTACATAGTATATTATTTCTAACGTCGCCGTAAATCTGCCGCACGTAACGGAGTTAGGTGGATTGATTAACCACCACCAAGGATCTAGTCCGGTTTGACCATGTCCCACTGGACCGGTTAATCCTTTGAACTTTGAACCGATGTTATTCTTACAAATAATTAATCACAAGAGGTATTTACGTTCATGCCCTCTTATTTTTTTATATTATCAATTTAAAATAACATTATTTGAAAGATGAGTGGAGCTAAGTTTAGGACGATAGTTTCGTTATTTTGTATAAATAATAAATATATAAAGTTATTATTTTAAATTATAGTGATATATTTGTTTTAATTTAAATTATCGAAAGTATATATAATATCCTATTGTTCAATTTGTTAAAAAACTTTTTTGGGGTAATTGATTTTAAGGTTAATTACTGTTCAACCTTCCAACTAAATATTTCTTGCTCTGGAACCCTTCATTTTAGATTTTTACTAAATAGCTCCTCTTTTACTGTTTTACTTTACCGCGGACGTAAGTGCTCTCAAAATTTTCCATTTCAACGCTTAAATGTTACTTTTAGGCGATAATTATAACAATCTAAAATAAATATTTAAAAATATTTTTGAAAAAATTTTCAACACGAAAATTGTATATCCTTATAATAAATATTTAGAAAAAAATTTAGAAAAATTTTCAACACGAAAATTATAGATCTTATGAAGACTTACAACTTTTGTGTTGAAAAATTTTTCAAAAAATATTTATAAATATTTATTTTGGGTGTTAAAAAAAAGTGGTTAAAATAATTTTTAGACTATTTAAAACACAAAAATAAATATTTAGAAATATTTTAAAAAAGAATTTCAAAATAAAAATTATAAATCTTATGAAGATTTACAACTTTCATTTTAAAAAAAATTTTAAAATTTTTTTGTAAATATTTATTTTGGGGTGTTTAAATAACACTTAAAATAAAGTTAAAATATCAAATCATATGGAGATGGATGGATTTTTTTTTTGTGAGACAACCTTTCACAAGGGGCGGATCTGATGGAGTGAAACTTAGAGGACTTGTCTAGTAAAGTTAGAAACTTGAGAGGGATAGTCTTTTAGTTTTCTTTTGATTTTATAAGGTTAGGTTTGAAACACGAGCACATTGTTAAAAATTAACATTACTTCAATATTGTGGGGTGCAATAACATGAGCTGTTTTCCACCGATCGTTGTTTTATTTTTTGAAAAATTGCATATCAATTTTCGTTTTTAAATCTTTTACAAATCAGCTTCTGAAAATAAAAAAAATTGTCCGACGTGGCAGTATATGTGCGCTGCCACATCACACGTTTTTTTTATTTTCAGAGACTGATTTGTATCAGTCCTTGAAAATAGAGGGCTGATATGTAATTTTTTTTTTAATTTTTATCTCATTATCAACAATTAGCGTTCATCTTGAAGGCTATCAGCTAAGGACACGTGTAATGTCTCTATTGGTAACTGGGAAATTAATAATTAGATAATTATCTTATTGCTAAGAAAATGAGGCACATTTAGCCCATCACCAGCAACATCCTGGGTCCATTTTGATCATGACTCCTGTCCTGGCCCCTCAGCATCACAATGGAATTATTCCTTTGGGGTTCAAGAACATATCTCTTCTTTTTTCTTTTTTTTTTTCGTTTTATGGAAAATCATATATGCGACTACGACTATGACGTCTCGTGGATCGCCTAAATGAGTGTTAAATCTGATCAATTTGATCTTAGACTCATTTTACAGACAAATATTTTTGAAAGTATAAACAGGCACAGTAGTTTTTTACCAGCCGGATGGTAAGGATAATGCTATATGGCTCGGTATAGTTGTTGATAGTAAAAAAAGATTGCGTCACTAATGCGTAGGTCGGGTCTACGTAAAGGAAAATAAAAGAAAAGAAAAATCTGCCTAACTTTATATGTATATATGTGTATCATATACACATATAAGTTTTTTTTTATTTGCATATCCTTAAAGTAATGGAAAATGGTTGGGCGCACGGACAACGGCACGGACAAAATCACGAAAAAATAATAAACGTGTTTCCCAAAGAGGGAAACGCGTTTTGTCCGCAGAACGCCTTGATTTGGAGCGCGGTTCCGAAACGCGTTTTCCGCTTCGGAAAACATATTTCTCGCTTTTTCGTGATTTTATCCGTGCCGCAAATCAGCTCCCTAAAGTAATATTGGTAAACAAGAAAGTCAACGAATTGTAGCATAAAGTCAAAGTTAGGATTATTGGAGAAATTAAAATCAAATTACTTTGCACAATTTATAAAGTATCTATTGGCATATCGTTATGTTGATGGCTCAAAATTTTCTAAGTCCATTATATCTTTTTTTTTTAAATAAGAATTTAGAAATAACTTTTGCACAAAGTTAAGCAGGAAGTTAAAAGAAAATACCAATTTTTGCCTTTAAAAGATGGTATAAATCAATTCCTTATTTCAAGCCTTTTACAAGACAATCCCTCTCTCAAAATTTATATCAGAAATATTTTAACTACTATATAAATATTTTTTAAAAAAAATAAATTAAAAAATAGATATTAATTTGATTTACAATTTTGTTATTCAAAATTTGTTAAAAATAATATTTCTAAATAGGTATTCTAAGACTCCAACTTTTAACACGTTCGTAAATAACACGTCAAGACTTTAAAGTCTCAAAATACCTATTTAAAAAAATTTTTAAAAAATAAAATTGACTACAAATTAAGTTGATTTTGATGTTATTTAAAATTTTTTTAAAAAAGTTTTTTTAAAAATATATTTTAGGACATAGAAATCGACGGATTTAAAATAAAGGTTTATTTGTAAATAGGTAAACAATTCAAGCCAGCGATATGCAAATCTCCCAAAGTCAAATTTCTAAATTGCTATTATTTTTATTATAATTTTATCATCTGACAACCTACTATTTAAAATTAATTTTACAAACTAAATTAATTTTAAAACATCAAAATTAGATGTGCATTATATTTGTATCTGGTCTATAACCATAAAATATAATTTTTATTCTATATTTTGAGATTGGAAAAAATGAAATGCTAGTTTCTTTCGATTTTCGATCTAAGGATATATATAAAGGGTGAAATTGTGTTATATATAAAACATGTAGAATAGATTAAGATATGACATCTGAGGATATAAAAATGTGTCGCCACGTATGCTTGATAAGTAATTTTGAGATTATCCATATTGCCTATTAGTCAAAATTATGGTTATGTGTTTTGAAAGTGACACGTGGCAGGTCAACGATTTAGCTCTTCGATCATGTAGAGGTCTAGATTTTGACTTGATTTCCTTTAGCAATAAGTCTAATATAAGAGGGTTAAAAAAATTATAAGATAATCGGACTTTTTTTTATTGTTAATAATAAATTACTATGAAATGAGTGCAGAGTTGAAGCTTCCCAAATAATAAGGATATAAATGATATGTTAGCCCCCTATTTTAAAGATGTATAAATCAGCTTTTAAAATAAATAAAACATAATTATATAATTGTAAAGTTGAAAAAAAAAAAATGAGAGGTTGATATACAGCTACCTCAAATAATAGCACTAGAGCTCTCAAAACCTCTCGGGGTTTTCAACCTAACTTAGTCGTGTATTATCACGTTCGCATTTTTTTATTATAATATAACTACAAAGTTTTTTTTTTTAAAAAAAAAAAAGAAAATTGAGAAAAATATAACTACAAAGTTTATGTAATGTTACACAAGAGCACAAATACTTGGAAATTTTTAGGAGTTTTAGATCTAGCAATTTGCTTTACCAAATAATATATATAATGGCTAAAAGCCTGAGTCTTGGTATAAGTAAACTATGGGCCACACATATTGAATGTAGGAAAAGTTACATATTAGCCCCAGCAATGTTTACGATTTTATAAATAAATTTTTTATTTTGAATATGTTATTTTCTAAGTTCTAAATATCAATTTAAAAATATTCTTAAAAACTTTTAAATACAAAAATTATAAATTATATTAAAATCTATTTTTTCAAAAAATATTTCTAAATATATGTTCTAAAACTTCAAAGTTATAGCGGATTAGCATATTAGTTTTTAAACCGTTAAAATTTTAGAGCCGTATAACAGTTATTTAGAAATATTTTTTAAAAAAAATAAATATAAAAATTATAGATCACATCGAATCTATTTTTTCCATATTCAAAACTTCTTCAAAAAATACTTATATAGTAGTCAAAATATTTCTGATATGAACTTCAAAAAAATGGATGATTTGTAAAGAATTTAAAACTGAATGATTGATTTGCAACAGGTTTGAAAACCAAGTACTGATATGCAATTATCCGTTGAATATATCTACCACGTCGATGCTTGTACAAAATAGACCAATTTCGGTCCTTGATGGAATAGCCAAACTAATGCGATGGGTGACTCATAAACTATCACGCACGAGTTCAAATATGATCCATGTAATATAGGATAGAAATTTTTGCGAGTTTCTAAGAAAATATTTGGAGGTTGTGATAGATATCTTCTTGTACTTATCGACATATTGGAAAGCAAAATCATACGGAATTTTACCCTTGACAGCTCGCTTGAGATACTCCTTACCGTATTGATCTGAGTATGATGATGCTTTTTTAACGACCACAGTTTGATAGACTGTGGTTTGAAAAATTATATTAGTAAAATAATCTGATATATATGATAAGAAAATTTTTATACTCTATCTAAAATAAATGAATATAGACATAATTTTTTCACGTTCAATTTTTAAAAAGAGATGTAGTAACATCTCATCAAAGCCGTATTATGTGGGTCAATTCTTCCAAATGAGTAAGTCCATAATCAAACATAAGAAAGATTAGTTAATGAGGTAGGTCAGATCTTTCTTTGGATATTTCAATAACTTGGGACTTTTTCAAGAAAATCTTTATTTTGTAAAATCTGAATAAATCAAATCTCTCAAATTTAACATTTTATTTCTTCAATCTAATTTTTTTTTGCTCGTAAATGTTGTATTTGTTCAATCCAATACCTCATTTACTCATTCAATATATTATTTGCTTATTCAAAACATTATATTTATTCGTCCAGATCATCATGATACAAATTGAAATCGCATTTAGTTGATCCAATACATATTTATTTGTCCGAAATATCTAGATGTATCGTGCTAAAGTTTTTTTTTTTAAAAAATAAAATAGATGGATCGATTTGTGCTAATTTTATAGAATAGGTTTATTATTATTATTTTTTGACATTATTCCTAATTTAACGGTGGCTTTATGACCTTCTCAGAAGGCCTTACATGGTCATGTTCTCCATCTTGCAGCATCTATTTCTCTTTTATTAATTATTCGAATTTTACATGATGGGGCCTTAATTAGTTTATATGAAATCACGCTTACATAATATGTTCTGAGACTATTTGCTCTTGCAGAAAAAAAAAATAAAAAAATAAAAAATAAAAAAAAATAAAATTGCATTCTGTTTTATTGAATTTTTTCTTTCTTTTTTTTCCTATTAGATATGTGGATAAATCTTGACGATTCATAATTTGTCACAGGCTACAGAATAATTTTCGGCGGAATAATTTTATCTCAATTTGATAATAATTGAAGATTATGTTGATAATTCGAAATTATTTATAGGTAATTGCTTTTTAAGACTTTTGCATCTTTACTTTGCAAAAATGCAGAATAAGTAAAAGACTATATGGTTTTTTTACCTTTTTAAATTACCGTGGTGTTATCCGTAATACGAACGCCGAGCGCACGATCTCGTAGGAATTTCAAATTCGTAAAAAATTTTGATGTCTAGCTTTGGCGCAGGCGCCTCTTCATGTTGACTGCTTTTTCATTTTACCAAGTCATAAATGGAATATTCTAATTTCTTTTTTGACAAGGTTTAAAGTAATTAATAAAGACGATATGGATTCCAGGATCTAAAAAACACTCATATTAGTTATTTTTTTATTATTCAAATCAAACCTCGAAAAAATTTATGCCGACCAAAAAACAGGCGTTGAAAACCTACGGGATCGGTTGAATAGAAGGAGCATGCTTGGAAAACATGGTGTTTCATGTTCGTTTCCGGTTTATAGATTATTTTTTTCTTTTCTTAGTTTTTTTCACGAATATCCATACTCCATAGATAGTGAGACAAAATTCGATAGAAAATAACAAATTTTTTATTATTTTTTTCCAATAAATATTTACTATGAATTTTTCTTTCAACAAATATTTACTGTAGATTTAAAATTTTGATTTTTTTTTTTAAAAATTCAATCGTATAATCTAATTTTGTTAACTAATCGAACAAACAGTTTTCGTTCCAACTTATAGGAAATTGGACGTGTAAGAATCCGAGAACTTGCACAGGAGAGGTGGTACCTAAAGACTATTTTTGGTATAGCACTAGGTCGGGGTCGGCTTTTATCTATGTTCGAGCCGTTCTGATGGTCGAGTTAGGAGTCAGGAGTTCGACCGTCAACAGGCCTCGACCTATGGCCCACCAACTATGGGTCGAATCCAACTAGTGAACTGTTCTTTTGAGCAAAGCTTTTGAAGAAGCATTTTGCATTTCTAACTTAAACTCTAAAAAAGAAAAGGAAAAGAAAAGAAAAGAAAAGAAATCTGTAGTATGAGGCCAATATTATATATCTACTGTAGTCCTGATAAAAAAACAATTAGTAATTCAAAACTCACAGCTTTGCTTGTGATAATACATAAACATTTTTCCCAACTTAATATTTCAGAAAGGTTTCTTTTTTATATTAGTAGATAAACTCTGTCCGTAACTTGTCTATTTTTGTATGACCATCGTAGCAGATGATTCCGTTAAAAAAGTGGTGCCGAGCTATATTTCACCAACCGATATATCTCAATCTTTCGGTCTGGATAGGCTCGAAAGTCCTTATTATCCTAGTAGATAGTATTTGCGGTGATTCAATTTAGTCCACTTCGTTATATGAAATGAAAAAGGTGGTACCTCCAGTTAATTTAAAGTCCAAGGAAATTTATTAAGTGAGGCAACAATTATCTCTACCTTATGCATGTTGTAAGACACAACTAGTTTTGCACTGTATAATTCACGAACATATATATTATAAAAATATTTATTTTTTTTAAATTTATATAAATTAATAATTACTTTTAGTAAAGTATTATATTTTATTCGACATATGTTATTAAAGTAAGAAAAAAATATCATATTGTATATATAAAAAATTATTTAAGATATGGGGTCAAATGATGGTGATATTTATTAGTGACGGAACCAAAATTTTCAGCCAGAATGCGTAAAAATATTCATAGCAAAAATTTATATTCAGAGGTTATATATATATTGTTCATTCCCCCCATTAGGACAGATTGATTATATTTCCCAAAAAAAGAGGAGCAAAAAAAAAAAAAAAAAAAAATCAGAATCCAAAATTTCAGTGATGTTCTGCTCGGTATTCGCTGCGTGAAGACGCTCGCTTGCGAGAGAAGGAGCGAGATATCATATGATGTGGACCCCCCCTTATGAGGAGGATGATGGTCGGGCGATAAGCCCCCCGGTGGAGGTGAATTGGACCCCTTTATGTGGTGGATCCATTTTCTGCGTGAATTATTAGGCTAATCAAGCATGATCAATTGTTCCTAAATTATTTTTTATAATCTACTATAATTGAATGGTGAAAGATTCATATATATATATATATATATATTATATATATATATATATATATATATATATATATTATATATATCTGTTTGATGTTTATGTTTACGTTTTATTGATTTTCAGTATACTGTTTATGCAAGTAGAGTTAACTCAGTAAAGATTTCTATAAAATGTAGAATAATACATGGTTTGTAAATTTCAAACTATTGGATTCCCCAAAACCTTATTAAATTATAATATTTGAGACTTTTTATCGACTCATACTAATTATTTTCATAGTTTAATTAGGGCTTATTTAGATTCAAAAAAAGTTACATAAATATATTTTCTTTTAAATTAAATTGTTCATGCTAAGCACGTGCTAAGGTCTAGCTTATGTATTGATTAAACTCAGAGTTGAAACTTAAACATGTGGAGACCATTCCAACACACTTTTATCAATAAAAATATTATTGGGCCTAACAAAACAGTCCGAATGACATTTTTGGTACATCGGGATTGGTAAATCTTCTGAAGCGCAAGAAAATACAATCAGACTATTTTTTAGTTAAATGTGCATGACCAATAGCATCACCCTTTCATCAAAGCATTTTCGAACCGGCCAATAGATAGCTAGAAAACCATCATAATTAATAATTATAATAATAATACTAGTAAACGTAGCAGATTGATTGCTCATACAACAAATTAGACATAGAATGATGGCTGGATGGTCGACACCTACCCTTCTCGAGATGGGTATCAGGAGATGGATGGTAAAGATCAATGACGAGCGATTTAGGGTAACATAACTCATATAAGACTTTTACCGCATGTTTGGAATGGGTGTAAGGGTAAATATTACCCAAGTAAGAAGTTACACTTGGATAGTGGTATTTATTACTTGGATAATCGTTACCCCCGTTTGGTTCGAGGGTAAAACATCACCCTTAAAAAAAAATTTAAAAAAAAAAAAAAAAAAAACTCAAAAATCATCCCGCCGAGCAACCCCCCTCACCTTCACCAACCCGCCGGCCGCCGGCGTCTCTGTTCTCCAATCACCACCTCGCGTCGTCGTCGTTGCCGTTGAGCACCCCACACGTCGCCGTTGATCATCTTCCCACGTCATCATCATCCACCTCGAGCTTCACCCCCGTCGTCGTCGTCCACTAGCTTGCCGCTCACTTTAACGATAGTTTGTTGCTTCGTCGGAGATCCTTGTCGCCGTCGCCATCGTCCTCGCGCTTGCTGCTCGCCATCAACGATCTCTCGCTGCTCCGTCGTCCTCGCGCTTGCCTGCTCGCGTCAACGATCTCTCGCTACTCGTTAAAGATCCCCGTCGCCGTCGTCGTCCTCGAGCTTGCCGGCGTCGGCGCGCAAGAGAAAAGAGAGATAGGTGAGAGCGAGAGTGAGATTCGGAGAGATGGTGAGAGCGCGAGGGTGAGAATCGGAGAGTCGGTGAGACAGCGAGAGTGAGATTTGGAGGCGGTAACGCGTTACCCATAACCATGAGTAACACTTACCGAATGCGGTAAGTGTTGCCCCTATTCCAAACGGGGGTAAAGGGTGGTAAATATTACTCAAGTAATGTTTACCACCCTTTGGAGTGGGAATAATGTTTACCACTCTTTTACCCCCACTCCAAACGCGCCCTTAGAGCATACACACACCCACACACTTGCATCAAGGCATGGCAAAGCCCTCATGCAAAAGGTACGTCCACCCATGCAAATCTCGTTTGTATAAATATCTATGTCAGTTGCACCACGAAAAACAACCCGCGGATAACACAGTACCTTATAAACCCTAGCTACGCATGTCTACAACTCTATATAATCAGAATTTGATCCTCTTGATCAGTAATTCCGTAAATCCAAAAGCATCTATCGATTAATCTTCTCTGATTAACTAGAAGATCAGCAATGAAAACCTTAGCCTGCCTCCTGATCCTCGCAATGCTCGCCGTCACTGCCGTCGCAGACAAAACCTCTGCAAGAATGCACGAGAGAAAGACAGCTGCGGCGGCGGCGGTGCACCGGGATAATGTCATCCGCCGTGAAGTCGTCGTGGAAGGAGAAGGAGAGGGAATTGGGACGTCGGATTCCGGCGCCGCCGCCGCCGCAGGCTGTATTACACAAGATATGTGCAACAAGAAGAAGGTGATGTGCAGTAAGAAGTGCTTGAAGTACTCGCATGGCGAGGTCCAAAAGAACCATTTTTACAATCCCAAGTGTAGTTTCGTCTGCAAGAAGTGCGTGCCGACATGCTGAGCCCTCGGATAGATGTGATCTCGTGGTGCTTCTTTAATCTTCTTTGTTATTTATTTGCCTATACTGAGGCCGAATAAATTGAAAACCACTTCTTAGCTTTTACTGTGTTTTTTGGGCGACACATTCGCAAATCTGTCATCTTCCTGATTGTATTGACAACATGTAAACTCCTATAAGAACAAAAAAAAAAAAAAGAACAGAATCGTACGTTATCTATAGCTGGTTGCTTATTCGACCACAATTACGAATGCAGCAAGTTTAAAAGACCACTCCAAAAGCAATTCGCATGAATTTCAGCATCAACTTCAGCAACTTGCTGCCCCTTCACCAGTAGTACAAGTAAAGCTCTAACTAAATGATGCGCTGACAGATATGCACATGTGTGCACTCCTCGTACTATTTAGCACTCTTAGGAAAGATAGTGTTATCTTGCAAAAACCAGGTAAGAGTTTTATACTAGCAATGCCTTAACTCCATATGGGGATAAATTATCCGGGGCCATCAAAAAAATTTCCAAGTATTTTAAGAAATTTTAGCTAAACACGTGAAGCTGAAGCCTCCTTAAAACAATGTTTTTACTCTAAAATGGTTAAGAGGACAAACGTCTTGCAAATTTTACGGTACCCTTCAGGGGCCGTGACTAGAAAACCGCATTCTAAATAAAATTGGATGTATGTCAGAGGATAGGTTTAGCCATATTATTTCTAAATAAAATTGGATGTATGTGAAGAAAAGATTAGCCTCATTATTTCAATTAAAAAGGGGAAAAAAAAATCTAAGATAAATCTCAACAAAATCTGAGCCATTCATAACTTACACCATCTTAAGAACCGTGAGTTGCACTCATACGTATCGAATAGGAGCAGGACGCTAACCAGAGAAACATGTAGGCCTGAAGTTGCGTCCGAATAACCATCGAGGCCCTCGGGATGGGTAAAAAGAGAAGAATACAGGGCTCCAAATTGGTATTTAGCCCAATTTTGGGACTTGCACAGCACCACTATTCAACTGCGGGTGCTTCTTCATTCCTTTTTGCACATAACAATTTCAGAATTCAAGCACATAACTATCACCTCTTTTTTATTGCATTATTGCATAGAAGGAGGGGGAGAAAATAAGGTCCCAATTTTTATCAACAAATATTCAAAATACACATACACATTGCTAGGTCCTTTTGAGGTATGGTTGTGGTTCCTTAGTTCTGATACAAAAATTAAGCATCATGAGCTTCGATATGATAACTATACACCAATTCTCTAACTCCTGATTTTTACATTTCAGTCGGTCCCGAATGGCGTCCATAGTTTCTGTTTGGCAGGTTTGACAGGTTTTTCTGATCTCTTGAATGTGATTTCTGAAAGAAAAAAATTCACATTATTATTATGTTAGGGAGGATAAGTGGAGCTAAGATTTAGAGCAACAGGAGCGATTTTAACCATAAATATCTCGTGTCTGTAGCTCTAAAAGAGTAGGAGAGCTGAGAGAGAGAGAGCAAAAATTCAGCTGAAGGCAATTTCTTTATGTTATTGTTTTGTTCTTGAGTTGTCAAAAGGATCCACCCAATGTTCATCTTCCCGAACAGCTTTATTCCAACGCCTTTTAAACTTTTTCAGCTCAGCTGTTGATTGTCATCGGATCTGAAAATATCAGAATGAATCGAGTGATACTAGGAATTAAAAAAAAAAAAAAAAACTTAATAGATCTCATAAAATAAGTTTATCGCTGTTATTGTCACCTGTGTACGTAAGTCAAGAGATCTGTGACTTGGAGCCTGTTATAACAGCAACAGCAAATTGACTAAGCCATCTATTCAACTACGTGAAGAGCAAAACATCAAAAAAAATGTAGTTTTGATTGTAATAATCAAATTAAAGCCCAAAATCAGCAGCGTAAGATATTTTCTTAAAAAAATAATAAATCATGGGTTAAACTAACTGGAAATAAAACATTCCCAAGTACTATGAAACCCATTAACATACATGGTTCATTTAGCTTGGGCCATAGATAAGTTAGAAAAAAAAAAGGAAATATGTAACTTTTGAATAAAAAATATAATTTTTTTTTTTTTTTGCACCCCAAGAGGCTTTTTTCTAGTTATATAGTATCAGGTAACAAAATAATTTTATTACATAATCCTCACAATAAAACAATGATTTTTAAATTTTGTTTTCTATTTATAACCTTTATTTTGATCATTAACTTTAGATGCCCAAAAACAATGATCATTAGTTTTCTTTTTCTTTTTTTTTCTTTTTTTTTTTTTTACAATTTCAGATGCTCAAAGTTTTTATTTTCCAATTTATAATTTTTATTTTATTTTGTTTTAGATACTCAAAATATGATCTTAATCTATATATTTTGTTTAGGGGCTCTTTAATAGTTATGTAGTATCACGTAACAAAATTATTTAATCACATAATCTACTCAATATTACAAATGATTTTTAAAATCACTTTCTAATCTTATAATTTTTATTTTGATTATTAGTCTTAGATGTTCAAACAAGCATCTGAAATTAATTATAGATGCTCAAAAGCAATGATAATTAATTTTAATTATGTTTGATTACAATTTCAGATGCTTTTTTTTTATTATAATTAATTCTTTTAGATGCTTAAAATATGATCATAATCTGCAATTTTTTTTTTTTAATTTTCTGTTTCAACTTTTAGAAAATGATAGAGCAGTTAATAATTTGGCTATTTAAAGTAAAGCGACAATTATAATTTTTTATTTTATTTTTTTTTAAAAAAAAACCTCTTACTTGATATTATTAGCTCAAAAAATACGAAGAATCAAAATTTAAAGATCATAATTTACTTATACTTATATAGTACATAATACATTAGTGCTAAGTATTTCAATAATATTATTGACATAAATATATATAAGTTTTTTTTAGTAGATCATCGGGACCGTTCTGAAAAAAGTAATAATAATAAATTTTGGGTTTGTTGGGATGTAATTTTGATTTAAAAAAAAAAAAAAAAATCAAATTGCATACTTCAAACTCAAGGGAGGCCGAATAATCTATATCAAGAATTGTAAATCAGAACCTTCAACTATTTGGTTCTACTGGGTTTATATATTTGAAACAAATTTTTAAGCAGAGTAATAATAATAATATCCTGCATATATTTCCAATACAATTTTTTAAGCCTAATCCAAATTTAGAAATTATTCAAGGAGATACGGTTTTTTCTTTTTTCTTTTTAATAATATCAAGAAGATAACTTTTTTTTTAAATAATATCAAGGAGATAAGTTTTGAATTGAAAATATAATCAAGAACATATTATTAGAGGATTTTGTATTTTTATGCCTTTAATTAGATTTGATATTTTTGTGCATTCTTAATCAATTTTAGCTAAAATATATCATTTGTCTTATAAAATAACCAAAACGTCCTTAATTTGATTTAGTCCGAAAAAGATACGAATACACAAGAACACGCGTAGAGCATCCACGAATACCTATGAATATCTACGAACTCACACTCCCGAACACCCACGTCGCTCGTGAGTGTTCAGAAGTGATCAAGGGTGTTTGAAAGTGTTCGTGGGTGTTCGGATGTGTTTTTAGATGCTCGTACATATTATGGTATTTGTAGGTATTTATGTGTGTTCGAAGGTGTTCGTGGGTGTTATGTTTTAGAATAAAAAAAATTTTCATTCGTGTTCGTAGTGTTCGAAGGTGTTTGTCATGAACCTCGTTCAAGGCAGCATGACACCTAGCTTTTTCTAGCAACTCAGGCCGAACACGTGGCCATCCCTCTTGAAAAAAGGTGAGCTCAAGTTGCTAGTAGCTAGGAGCCTACTATATTTAAGCTTCAATTTTCTTATTCCACTCTTGATATGGGACTAACCATAGCTAGCTCCACATTATTAGTGGGCTTTATGATGTCTTTATGGGCCTTTGGATCCAATTAATTAGGATCATTACATTCCATCCCCCTTAAGAGTCGGCGTCTCGACGGTTGTAATCCAATGGCGGCTACTCTAAGGGCCCGACTTCACGTCACTTGGCGGCTGCTCTGGGGGCCCGGCTTCACACCACTTGGCGGCTACTCTGGGTGGCTTTAGCTGTGCGCTAAGTCTAGCCCCGGGCTAACACTGCAATACCGACGTCACCATCCGTGATTAGCGGATTGGCTGTGCGCTAGACCTAGCCCTGGGCGAACACTGCAATTCCGACGTCACCTTCCTCTTCCAGTTCCTCTCCTGGCTACCTCCACCCAGTTCCTCTCCTGACTACCTCCGCTTAGTTCCTCTCCTAGATAATATCCTTCGGTTCACCGGCACGTCCGAGAATCGACTGCTCTGATACCACTTGTCATGAACCTCGTTCCAAGGCAGCATGACACCTAGCTTTTCCTAGCAACCCAGGCCGAACACGTGGCCATCCCTCTTGAAAAGAGGTGAGCTCAAGTTGCTAATAGTTAGGAGCCTACTATATTTAAATTTCAATTTTCTTATTCCACTCTTGATATGGGACTAACCATGGAATGTAATGATCCTAATTAATTGGATCCAAAGGCCCACAAGATATCATAAAGCCCACTAGTAATGTGGAGCTACCTATGGTTAGTCCCATATCAAGAGTGGAATAAGAAAATTGAAGTTTAAATATAGTAGGCTCCTAGCTATTAGCAACTTGAGCTCACCTCTTTTCAAGAGGGATGGCCACGTAATCGGCCTGGGTTGTTAGGAAAAGCTAGGTGTCATGCTGCCTTGGAACGAGGTTCATGACAAGTGGTATCAGAGCAGTCGATTCTCGGACGTGCCGGTGAGCCGAAGGATGTTATCTAGGAGAGGAACTAAGCGGAGGTAGTCAGGAGAGGAACTGGGTGGAGGTAGCCAGGAGAGAAACTGGGAGAGGAAGGTGACATCGGAATTGCAGTGTTCGCCCGGGGCTAGGTCTAGCGCACAGCCAATCCGCTAATCACGGATGGTGACGTCGGAATTGCAGTGTTAGCCCGGGGCTAGACTTAGCGCACAGCCAAAGCCGCCCAGAGTAGCCGCCAAGTGGTGTGAAGCCGGGCCCCCAGAGCAGCCGCCAAGTGACGTGAAGCCGGGCCCTTAGAGTAGCCGCCACTGGATTACAGCCGTCGAGACGCCGGCTCTTAATGGGGATGGAATGTAATGATCCTAATTAATTGGATCCAAAGGCCCACAAGATATCATAAAGCCACTAGTAATGTGGAGCTACCTATGGTTAGTCCCATATCAAGAGTGGAATAAGAAAATTGAAGTTTAAATATAGTAGGCTCCTAGCTATTAGCAACTTGAGCTCACCTCTTTTCAAGAGGGATGGCCACGTGTTCGGCCTGGGTTGCTAGGAAAAGCTAGGTGTCATGCTGCCTTGGAACGAGGTTCATGACAGTGTTTTGGAAATTTTAGTGAATATTAATGAGTATGTATTAGATATATATATATATAGAAATAAAAATTATTTTAATTATTTTGTATGAAAAATTATACATTTCGGCTAAAATTTATTTATTGGGATGATAAAAAGGCCGAATTCAATTAAGAATGCTAGACAAATGTCCAAAATTATTACAACCCAAACTATCCAAGGATTAAGGTTCATCCATGTCGTCGTCAGGTCTTCTTGCTCTTCCTTAACTAAAGAACAAGTCAATCAAGAGTTCCAGAGTTCATTTTTCTCGTTCAGAGATGGAGATCACCGCCGATGAAAAATCCGGCGCATCGCTCGCCGGCGGCGGGCCCGACGGTAGGAAGCGTCGTGTGAGCTACTTTTACGATCCGGGCATTGGCGACTACTACTACGGACAAGGCCATCCGATGAAGCCCCACCGAATCCGCATGGCACATTCTCTGATCATACACTACTCTCTCCATAGATTAATGGAGATATGTCGCCCTCATCCCGCCGACGCCACCGATCTCCGTCGCTTCCACTCCCCCGACTATGTCCACTTCCTTTCCTCTCTCCAAATCGATCTCAACTCCATCAGGAACCCTAATCCTAACCCTAATCTTAACCCTCACCACAACAACGGTACTAGTAATACTAGTATTAGTAGTAATAGTAGTAATAATGGGGAACTGGCGAGGAGGTGGAAGAGATTTAATGTCGGAGAAGATTGCCCGGTGTTCGAAGGGTTGTATGAATTCTGCCAGGCGTCGGCAGGAGGATCGATGGGGGCTGCGGTGAAGATCAATAGAGGGGATGCTGACATCGCCATCAATTGGGCGGGGGGGTTGCACCACGCTAAGAAGTGCGAGGCCTCTGGATTTTGCTATGTTAATGATATCGTGCTTGGGATTCTTGAGCTGCTCAAGTTCCACAGGGTATGGTTAGTTGATTGAACATGGTAAATCGACTTTGAGTAGAATGATTCGTGAAAACGTTTTGGTGCTTAGCATGAGGGGGTGAAATGTTTTGCGTATAAACAAATACTTGCTTGATATGTTTACTATGCTCCTTTCCGACTTCACGATTTTGCTTTCAATAATTGTTCTGTAGGATTTTTGGTTATTGGGTTTGCATTTTTTTTTTCAAGTACCATGCAGCAGGCTTAATGATCTTTGCTCTGATTTATTATTTTAACAATTTAATGAGTTTGGGTAGTCCTTTTTCTTTGCTTAGCAGTTTGTATAGGAATTAACATGGAGAATCGTGTATGTATAGGAATTAACAATCTATTTGTTGTATTCTAGTAGTTACGAAATAGACGTCTTTATGGCTCGAGATATTCACTGATATGTTGATGCAACATATTGTGTTTCTAAAAGGAAGGTGCGGTCAGATGCTTTCCTTTATGGGAATTTGCCTTATTTAGGCATTCTCATTCTATTATTGCTATGACAATAATGTTTGTTAGTTATGTTTTCTTAAAAATCTATATTACTAAGTTATGTTTGTGCAGCGCGTGCTATACGTAGACATTGATATCCATCATGGAGATGGTGTTGAAGAGGCTTTCTACACGACTGACAGAGTCATGACTGTTTCTTTTCACAAGTATGGGGATTTCTTTCCTGGAACAGGACACATCAAGGACGTTGGGCATGGGCAGGGGAAATATTATGCTCTAAATGTTCCTTTAAATGACGGAATGGATGATGCTAGCTTTAAAGGACTATTCAGACCTATTATACAAAAGGTCATGGAGATTTATCAGCCAGAGGTAGTTGTTCTCCAGTGTGGAGCAGATTCATTAGCTGGAGATAGGCTTGGTGTCTTCAATTTGTCTGTAAGGGGGCATGCTGATTGTCTAAGGTTCCTTAGGTCCTTCAATGTCCCTTTGATGGTTCTGGGAGGAGGAGGCTATACAATTCGTAATGTAGCTCGTTGTTGGTGCTATGAGGTATCCTCATACCAACTTTTTCCTGCAGTTGCCACTGTCTTGTCCTAACAAGTGTAAATTGTTGGATGTGTATTTTTTCAGACAGCTGTTGCAGTTGGAGTTGAACCTGACAATAATTTGCCTTACAATGATTACTACGAATACTTTGGTCCTGACTACACGCTTCATTACGATCCTAAACCAATGGAGAATCAGAACTCTGCAAGAGATCTGGAGAGGATGAGGTACCTCATAATTGCCTGCAAGAGATCAAGAGAATCAGAACTCTGCAATAATTTGCCTTTAAATGCTTTACTTGCCTGCTGCTGGGATTGCAGTAAAAATAATTTTGTTAGTGCTGATTAGTTCAATTGTTTGTCATACCTAAATCGATCTAACCTTAATTTAAGACTCCCAAAGTACCAATTGTGTTATATATGTGATCAATTGACACTCTGACGAAGTACTCAGTCAGAGACTCGGAGGTTCTACTATTTTGAGCCAAGTTATTTCTGAAGAATGAATAGTGGAGATAGTTTCAAATGATATAGGATGACATATATCTGCCTAACCTTACAGTCTTGTCAGAAATGCTTAACTACCTTTTGTCATGCCAAATTTTAGATCTTAGGTCTGAGAATAGCAAGACTGAAGTCCCGATGATGTTTTCTTTTTTCCCCACCACTTTTTTTTAATTCAATTTACATATATTCTGTTGTTGATAGCTGGAGGTTTTCACATAGGTAGATCATAGTTGATAATTTTCTTCTTCATGATTTCAATTTTGTCTTTTTGTTGTGAGGCTTTCTACAAAGTATTAGACGATATTCTTAAGATGAATCTATTGCCTCCCCTCCGTCCACGAGTAGATATTTTTTTCTCTTCGTGATAATTTTTTCTTTTTATAGCACATTCTATTTTTTTTTTCTCTTTAAGTTGTAATTGCCAAGTTTTAGTTATAAAAAATCATCATCTTGTATTTAAATTCCTTTTTCTGGTTTAAGAATCTAAAACCATTTATGTGAAGCTTATTTTTGAAAAAAAAAAAGTTTTAGAACCATCTATTGAAGGGTTTTCTCTTAGAGTAGTCCAGATCTTCTTTCCTAAGTTTTCCGTAGGTTAATTCGTTATAATTGTATCTTTTTACATGTTGTTAGTCTAGCCTAATCATGACAAATTAAAAAAAAAAAAAATTAAAAGTGATTGTTTAGATGGTTTTTCCCAATTGCATATATGTTTCTTCAGAAATGTGCTTTTGGATCACCTGTCAAAGATAGAACATGTTCCAAGCGTGCAATTTCAGGAGAGACCACCCTCCCTGGATAATCATGAGAAGGTATGGTCCTCTTCAACCACAACTATTATCAGCTTTGTGCATTTTAAGTGTTTCAAATTGACGAAAGTGTTTACTGGTTTTAAAGGAGGATGAGGAAATGGATTGTCGGCCAAAACCTAGTATATGGAGTGGGGAGTGTTATGACTCAGATCCTGAGGATGACAGGAAGACCTGAGTATACAACTTCAATACAAAAAATCACCTTTGATCGACACTAAGAGATGGGTGGGTACTACTAATTTTGTGTATATTTATTTTCTACTCCCTGCTTTTACACTTAAATGCAATTGGTAAATACTTGATCGAAATTGCCTGGTGTCTCTATTTTCTTTCTGCAGTTTGTGAAGATAATTTTCGGTTTTTTTAATAGAGGCGTGCTTTCTTTCTTTACATCTATATTGAAACAGAAATAGTATAAGTAGTTGATGTTTAGAACTCTCTATTTATCCCGATGAAGAATTTCTTAGCAACTATCCTTCGTTTCCTGATAGCTATATAGGTTTCGAGACTTTGAAATAGTTGCCAGAACTTTGTAATGGGGTGCCAAAGCTTTGAAAGGTGTAAAAAGTCACAATTGAAACCTCGAAGTAGGGGCTGCAGCGTAGTTTTCCTTTTTAAGTTTAAGAGTTATTTTTAGTATCTGATGTTAGGTGGTGTTAAATTGGATCCTTGCTCATCTTCATCCCCACACACCCCCACCAACCCGTCCACTCAACCCCCCCCCCCCCCCCCTTAAATCTGTTAGTTAAAAGCATCCTAAGCTTCCTTACAGTCAGTCGATGATGTATTTACTTCTTTGTGTTGAGCAATTTTGTTTTTTTTGTTTTCTTTTTGTATGTGTACTAAACTATCTAATATTTTCTTCTTCCAAAGCTAGCAGTCAGTTAGTAAGGTTGCGCAACTCGAAGATGGATCTTGTTCAGGGTCTCGAATGAAAAAGACCTCTGCAGTTGAGAAATTGATATTTTGACCATTTATATATGCTCTAAACTATGGATTAGTAAGAGCCAGAGTAATAGTGAGCTTGTATGTTTTGTCACAGTCGACTAAATTGCGATCTGTATTCGAAAAGTTTGATACCTCGATCATGGTGGCACATGTTCAAAAACTAATCAGAAGTAGATACTCTTGTTGGTCAGATTGGATCGGATCCATTTTGTGTGCATTTTTAATCCCCAAGGCATGTATTCTTGCCCTAACACCATATCTAGTTTCTATCCACATCAAGCTTATATATTTAAGCATCTTGTTATTATTTAAGAGCTGTTATGGCTCGAATGGAATAGCCTTTCGCAGCTACGCCTCTGCAGTTGAGACCCCTTTTACATTATATTACATTAACTTTTAATAAGATGATTGTTGGATGGGGCGACATCGTTCAGACGAAATAAGGTTTGTTAACGCGACGGTGCTCTTATTTGGTCTTCCTTGCTTTGTTATCGACCTGTTGTTTTTATCGCCCTTTGGTTCTCTCTCCTTTTATCACTTGTGGATATCCCTACTTGTTTTCTAGTGCTTGGTTGTGTTATTTTTGCGTGCTCATGTGTGCTTGAACGTACATTTCATGCTGAGGGTCATAATGGAAACGGTCTCTTTGAAGAGACGAGGCTGTTTATATCTTATTCTTTTCAAACACTGCTGGGGTCGAGCACTATGTTGGTATTGTTGATTGTTGGATGAGCTGCAAAAATATGTAATAAACAAAATAGATATTGCTCTTATGATGCTAGGCACAAAGTCAGCAGTCAGTTTTCAAATTAAACTAGTTTTATATCCGTATGATACACGATTGTTAGTATAAATTTTTATAAAAATAGTAATGTTAAAATATTAAATTTCTTCAGTATATTTTTCAAATTATATTTAATTATAATTTATAATAATTTTTATATTTTAAATTACTTGTGTATGTACTGTATACATATAACTATAACTATCAAGTAAGTATATACGTATTATCTATGTTTCTCCATTTATCTTGTTTCATTGTTTTACAAGAATTATGTGTATATTAAATGATTATATTAATTTATCATGCTAGTTTTCTTTATGTCAGATTATATTTACACACTCACTCACCTAAAAATCAATATCTATTCTAAGAATTAGAGAAGTAAAAATTTATTTATCAATGCACGTCGAAATCTTAAATGAATTTAAGAAAATTTTTTAATAAAAATACTAGTAATATTATTTGTTTATGAATGTTGGGTAGTTGATTAGTTTTATTAATATATTTAATAAGTCAAATCTAAAAAAATTTTGTATAGAAGTTAGTTAAATTTAATTCCACTCATATTTGACGTAGTATAAGTATATTACATAATTTATCTTTTAAAGCATAAATATATGTAATCAATTTTATTATTGACTTTTTACAAAACAATATAAAATTTTACTTGAGAAAATTTATATTATTTAGATAATATATAATATAATTATATTGATGTTAATATATATGTATATACATTGATTATTGTAAATATAAATTATTTATTATTTTATTGTAGTGTTATATTTATTTAATTTTAGTATTAGATCTTTTGTATTTTTAAATAAGTTATATAATTTTAAAATTTATACCGTTTAATTAATAACACGTAACTTCATTATTAATTAAGAACAAATGTCATATCTAAAATTTATTTGAAATGAGTGTTGACAAAAAGAGATGAAAATATATAATGTTCCTAATGGATCGAATTTTGGTCAAAATTAATATATTTTAAACTAACTTCTGTAAACAAAAAGGGATGAAATTCATCTTTGAGCACTGTTATAAGATAAAATTGGTTTAAAATTTGAGCCTGAAGTTTAACATTTGCAGCAAAGTTTTTTTTTTTTTTAAACTTGGACAATAATTTCTTTGCAAACTCCCGTTGGTTATTTTATATTTGAAAAAAATGATACATCAGCCCTACTTTTGAAACTTCATTCTAGATAAATTAGTACTTTTCTAGTTATTACTAAACCAAGTCAAAATATATGGATAACTATTTTATTAAATAAATTAAAATACGTAAAGAAATAACTTGTGATACATTTTGCAACTTCTGCATTTGAGCTTTTTCTAACATGTATAAATAGAATTTTAAGGTTTTAAAGTTTTTAATAATAACAAAATTCCAAGTTCCAAAATATTTATTTAATAAAATATTAATATAAAATTTATAAAGTACACTAAATTTTATTATTATTATTATATATATATTAGAATAATTTTATTATTTTAAAAAAAAAAGTAGGAATATACGAGACAATTTTGAAAAGTACGTATTTTTTAGACAAAATCCTTTTATATTTTGTAAGTACAAAAACGAGACATTATTTCCCCCTCATCGCTTTGCTGCGCCTGCGCCCCGCTTGTTAGCCCTCTCTCTCTCTCTCTCTCTCTCTCTCTCTCTCTCTCCACTCTCCGCTCCGGAAACGCAACGATGCGTGTCAAGAAGCAGGCGCGGCATCGCAAAATTCTTACGTTCTACTCGGCTTGCTACGGCTTCCACGAACCCTTCAAAGTCCTCTGTGACGGCTCCTTCATCCAACACCTCGTCGCCAACGACTCTTGCTCCCCCGCCGATGCTCTCTCCGACCTCCTCGCCGGCCGCGTCCTCCCCTTCTCTACTCGGTACACCATTACTGATTAAATGGAATTAATTACTTACCTCTCTCTCTATGATCGCTTTGTTTTTGTTTTTTTAAATTTTGATTTGCGACGTGCGATTGATTGTTAATTGAATTTTAAGATGTATTAACGCGGAGTTGAAGTCGAAACCCATCATTCAAAATTACGGCACGGAGGCACTGAAGGTGGCGCTGACGCTCCCATTGGCTAGGTGCGAGCACGAGAGGGCGGTCAAGGCGCCAGAATGCATCATTTCGCTTGTTGAAGGAGGGAACCCGGAGCGATTCTTTGTCGCAACGCAGGACCACCAGACACTCGGCAATATGCTCCATCAGGTTATTAATTAATGTTATGTATTTGAATGTCAATTGTTATGTCTTAAGTAGATGATAAGATAAAGGTTTGTAAGAACATCCCTGAATGTTATGCTATATTGCTAAATTTACTTGGGGAAGATGTATGTTGAATTTACTTCATAAATAGGAGAAGAAAGGGTTTGGTTTCGAAGATAATTTCAAGAGGCATAGTCTAAAGGTGTGATTTTACCGATTTTGTAGTTAATGGTGACTTTTGTCAACTTATATTCTATGGTAGGTTATATCTTTGATAACTCACTAGAAGTAGCATCGATAATCTGAGTGGGTATAAGCTGTCTACATGAGAATATTTAGTCTGTTGAATTCGGTAAGTTTGGTATGAACCATGGTACACGTATTCTTGATTGTTATGAGCAATAAGAATTTTGGCCTAACTAATTTGGTGCCTTGTTGATAATTGGTGCAATGTTGACCGTCTTTACTTGCATTAGGAGGTTTATGGATTGAGGTAATCAATATTTGGCTGATTGTTGGCTTTTTGCTTTACAGATGCCTGGCATTCCGTTAATATATGGTCTCAGGAAATCCTTGCATATTAGAAAACCGTCGGAACGCCAACGTGAATTTGCCAAATCCGAAGAAGAGAAACGTAAGCATATGACTGAAACTGAATGTCGGGAGCTACATAAAAAGGGCAAATTTGTGGATCTTGCTAGGCAGTTGTCCAATGAACCTGGTAATCATGGTAAACATGAAATGGCCAAGAGCATTGGAAGATCTTCTGCTCCAAAGCACAATCTCCGAGTGGCAGATAAACCCAAATTCAAAAGGAAGAAGGCAAAGGTAATTTGGTATTGCAATCTTTGTATTGGCTTGAAATATGCTATCATTGTAGCATTAAGATGCATGATCGATCGTTATTAAGGATTTCTTTATTTTTGTTTTCCTTTTAAGATGTCACTTCTGATTTTTCAGGGGCCTAACCCACTTTCATGTAAGAAAAAGAAAAGAAAGGAGGAACCTCCCGCTCCTCGGAATCAGGTAACCAGCGACATTGTCTCTCTCTCTTTTCAGCATGGGATGCTTATATAAATAGATATGGTGGATGTTCCTGAAATCTGAATTTAGCTAAAGTTACCCTGAACTTCCTTGTGAATAGAATCATCACTGCTCAAAAGTGAACCTTATGATGCTCAAAACAAGCTTGAGTGATTTTTTGGAAATATTTGTTACATTGTTTGGAGCTTCGACATGTCTTTCTATACAAGAGTTAATAGGCAATTTCGTTGTTGCATTATTGTTGGGAATTTTGCCCGAATGCTGATATGAATCTCTACCTCATAGGCAATTGTCATTTAGCCCTAGTATGGTTGGGGCTCCCACCGTATGAAGTGGAGGTCTCAGATTCAAATCACACAAGCGCCTCCCGCAAAGAGGTGGGGTATTTATTCCCTTTGTATCCCGTGGTAGGATATCACGGGCTTTGGGGTCTGTTCAGACCAAAAGACCGGTACTCCTCGGTTAGTAGAATATGGGTCGATGTCACCCGTAAGTTTATCTATCACGACGGTTGTACAAAAGTGAACCAGTTCCAGGCAGAGTTTTTTTGCGATAATCTCAAAAAAAAAAAATTGTTTGAAAAAGAATGTGAAAACTTCCCGTCTTAATTAATAATTTTTCAGATGCCTTGAGAAAGTCTTGAAAATGTCTCATGCTTGAGTGGCTAATCTCTATCCTTGAGATGCATATCTACCAACGTATTTGATAGGCGGTGTTGAATTATATGCAGGATGTGAATGCTGGTGATAAGAGAAAGAGGATGAGGACTGCGAAGAAAGACCTAGAGAAAGGCAACCCATAAAGGCTGATAGCTTTATCCTCTCCAAATATAACATTCACAATGTTTGCAGCCTTACAAGCTACTCTTACACCTGAATTGATTTATGCGCTCTTTCTCACAGGTGCGGAGAAACTTGTATATTTCTGAAGTAAGGCCCTGGATGGGGATCTATTGAGTTTTGTAGCATATTTGAGTTAATTTCTGAAGTATCGACTAAAAATTCGTGATACAAAGTAATGTTATGCTGCTGTTCACTCTCGGTGGTGCGATCTGTAGAATTTTGTAGTGTATTCGAGTTATTTTCTGAAGTATTTACTGAAATTACTAGTTTATAGATTGTTCGTTTCTCGCTATATGGTATAGTTTGGTATAGTTAAGTGAACCAACTTTCTATTCCTCTTTCTTTTTTTTTCTTTTTTTTTTTTGCTGAAATGTTATGCAAATACTTGCCTCATTTAAGAGAGCTAAGAATCACGTTCAAGTAGAAGTCTCTCATTGCAGCTCCGTAGACCATTCAGCGATCAGGGTGAGTAATGTTTACTACAAAGCACAAAACTGCACCAGAAAATCATACAATCAACTTATACCGCTCGAAATTTAGTGATAAATTAATTTTCAACAGCTAGTTTCAGTTTTATTTCTGAAAGCTTACTTTTTTTTTTGGTCGTCAAAAACTACTGCATGTAGTTTATATTTTTGCGGACTGTCAATAAGCCTATACGGATCCATATTTCATAACCAAGGAGTTCAAATATTTCGGTCTGGTCAGTCCGAAGATTCGTCACCCTCAATGAAATATATAGACAACAAATTCTCTACACCTATAATATTTATTCGAACCTCATACTTCCACTTTACAAAGTAAAAGTACAATTTTATAAACTTGCGGTCCCGAAAGTTTATAAACTGAAAGTTGGTGTTAAATTGGTATAGCTTTTACTCATGAAAACATAAGAGATGTACTTGAGAGTCTTGCATACACATCACTGGAATGCAAACCTTTGTTTCCCATTTTCATGTTATAGCAGCCAAACTAGGCTGGTTTAAGTGGCGCCCCTTACCACCCGGTTTTCAATACAAGGAAGGAAAAAAAAAAAAAGAGACTCGCCGATGAACCAAATTTCTATTACGGAACTCGTACATTACAAAATAAATAAATGCCGCATGAAGCTAACTGTTGACGGCAACATTGAACATCTAGAAAATAGGTTAGAAAAACAGCCTTGCTTCCGAATGTTTCAAGGATGGGGTAGCAGGAAGGTGCTGGGTCAGCATGTAACGGCACAATTAGGTGCTACCATTATCATCGTCCAACGAGCTTTGGTAGCACGAATGGGCTAATAAGCTCCAGTTTCATCGGATGTCTTCAAAGAGACGCTTCGAAATGTGTTTGCTTTTTACGAGTTCATGATTGTGGGAGAAAAAAAGAATAGTACTTCAATACGTATTCAAACTATCTCTGTTAGTCCGATTATGAAACTTGATCAAGAGCAAGGTTGAGTTCTTGTGCCGATTTTGCAATGGACCCACCTCTTCTGCAGATACGAACAAATAAATAAATAAATACCAAAAAAAAAAAAAAAAAAAAACCTCTAAAATCTCGACTCAATGTACTCGACAATTCAAACATTATAAGGAAATGCCATGAGAAAGCAAAGGGATACTGTACCTTGTTAGCACAGGGAGAGCCTTTTTTACCTTCTGCAGTTCAATAAAGCATTGATTACATTTATCTAACCTGATTATGAGACACCAAAAATGTACACGATATTAGGAAGAGGAAGAGAAATTTGTATTCCATAGAGGTTTTATAAGGACAAGCAAAGAGGAACCTCTCTTCAGCTTGAAGGTCCACGCCAACCGATGGGCCTGCTGATAGGGTTGAATGGATTACAGGACCAAAAGTTCTAAGAATTTTAAGAAGCATCTCCAACGAAACAGTCAAGTGCCTGGAATAGGAATAAAAATAATAATAGAGACATTAAAATGAAGTTTTAAATTTATTAAGAAATTAGATGCGCGACATTATGGTAGACAGTAACATGATGATACCAGATGATAATATAGCAAATTTTGCAGCTATGTCCAGAAATATTCTTTAACAGTTCAAGTAGCAACATCAAGTTCCACTAAAGCAACGACAAGTTCAACTACAACAACGCTAACGTTTAATGAAATCGAGTTCAATTCAAGCAGCGCAAAGTTTTGTGCTACTGAAGTAACATCATATTCAACTAAAGCAACAGTAGGAGAGTTGAACGGAGCGGTAAAAGGGGGGATGAGAGGAGGAATAGCTACTAATTTTGATTCTTTAACAGCACAAAGGAAGAGTTAATTCTACTAACATTAACAAACTATCGCTTGTCGTGAAACACCAACATAAAAGTTAGGTTCAAGTTCCCACTCTCACTATTGTAAACATGAGCGCCCCGAGATAAACAATTATTATCAAGAACTCGAAGACATTCCCATCATCCAGTTACAGCCTCTAGGACTTCTTGAAAATCGCTATGAATACAACCAGGAAGCAATTGCAATGACATTCTAAAATTGATAATCGTGGATAGAACTGCAGCAAATACCAGAAACGGATAACTCTATAAAGGATCATGATTAAACAAAGGCCCATTTGCCCAAGGTAGAAGGATTCAATAAGAGGCGAACTGCTGTTAACATAAGCTTCGAAGTATAGTGCTCATACCAAATGAACCTATGTGCTATGGATTGATCCGTAAGTGCCGATAAAAATACAAATAAAAAATTTGCAGTCCTGATAGCTATAGCTAATGAATCCTTATACGCAGTCGAGTCAAACTTACTGCTTAAGAATTTGAAACCTCAGAAACATAAACTGAAGTTAATTGAAAAAGATGAACTGTGTAAGACCATATTTTTATACATACCTATCCATCTTACTCTCTAAGATTTTTGTGAGAACTGGCAGGAGTATAGTACAAAGATCCAGCGTTATGACGTCGCTCTTTTCCGTTAAGATACTTACTATATCTGCTGAGACCTGTATTGTCAGAGTAAAAAAAAAAAGGTCATCTTTCCCAACTACATAAGCAACAAGTT
This sequence comes from Xerophyta viscosa, assembly GCA_002076135.1. Classification (NCBI taxonomy): domain Eukaryota; kingdom Viridiplantae; phylum Streptophyta; class Magnoliopsida; order Pandanales; family Velloziaceae; genus Xerophyta; species Xerophyta viscosa. Next base: position 232,996 of record MJHO01000140.1, on the reverse strand, counting down.
TGACATGATACTTACAGCAGAATCAGACATCCGTTCTATCGCATTAATGACGCCTCTGATGTCCTTTCTTTCCCAATGCCGCTGAATTACCTGGGAATTGGTCAACAAGTTCAAAAGACATTCGAATCAATAATTGCCAAAACCCAGCAACACCACCTCAGTTTATAATCAGTAGATATGTTTTTAGATAAAGATGTACTTGAGCACAGAGAAAGTGCACGAATTAAAAGAGGAAAACTTCATATACATTAGCCAAGCATGAAACAGAAATTACACAAAAATGGTAATGAATCTTAAGATGAAAGCATATAATGCACTTGTAAAGAACCCGCAGTTCTATAAAAAGGGAGATATGCAGCCTGACATCTTGAGATCTGGAAATACAGCTATCTTTGTTTGTTCATGTACTTAAGAAAACAAACCTCAATTAGAGATAGATAAGTAGGATGGTGCGTCTTATGTGACATCAGGCCTGACAGACATCATGGGTCTAAACAATAAGTACCGTAAATCAATGGGTGAAACTTGCTGAACCCATGCATCAGAAAAGTTAAAGGAGTAGTTGAATCAGGGATGAACCAGGGGCTCGGTTGAGAAAATACATAAAACATGCGTAACATTAGAAACTATATTGCATTTATTACCACAGAATTTTGAACATGTAATCTGTGCGTGACACCCTAGCTCTTTTTTTATAAAAAAAATTGTGATATCACCATGGAATTTTACATCCGTGCTTCATAGCTACTGCGTCGACATGGAATATACAGAACAAAATTACCATAGAATTTAGCATGACTAACCAAAAACGCCAAAATTTTCAAAATGATAAAATATCAGCATTATACCTGCAACTTTGTCAAACGAGATTGTGTTGAAATCAAGAATTGATCATGCTGCTCCATTAAATCTGCAATGGCATCTTCATCACTAGCAGATACTGTTGCTTTTTCGGCAGACCTTACACGAACCCTCTGATCATAAGATGGAAATAATTTAGACAACACAATATATAGTAGCAGAGTGATGCGGGGAAGATCAAAACTGGAAGCCGATGCTATACCGAAGCATAAGAGATGCTTGCAGTAGATATTGAGTCAGAACTACTAGTTGTTGGTCCTTCATTGCTAGCAGAACGCTCTTGCCTTTCCAAACTTGCGACGAGTGATCTTGTCCTTCCTGTATAATTTCCTGAATAATAACAACTATAAGCTAAAGGGTACAAAGTTCAACATAGGTAAAACTGACTTGTAGGTAAATAAGAGTACCGGCTCTGGTTGGTTCTGTTGAGAAAGAATCTCTTGCTTTGGACAAACCGACATCATCTGAAAAAGGAAGAAGTCTGCTGTTAGTCTAATACATGGATTTAACATAAGATAAGTAAAATTGAGCTACCCCACTATCCAGATAAAACAAAGAGAATTGGTATCTCAAACAAATCCTATACAACATATTCAAGAAGGTTACCATTTAGTTAATCACACAAAAGTTTTTACATTTCTCTTTAAAGCTTCCAAGGAAGATTAACATGTTCCCTTGAACAAGAGTGATTCAGTTAAATGGATGCATGTCAAGAAAAAACATGCAAAAGTAGCTTCCACGAATTCCACATGCCACAAGCGATGAAATGATGAATGACAAAAAGTGTTACTATGTGTCAAAGTATTCAAAAAAATACTTTACGTAAACAGTTAAAATTTATAGATAGAACAATGTTCTACGCTTCTGGCACCCATTTACTTTAGCATGTTATAAACTTATAATTACTTAGAGAGGTTGGCTTCACTTTTCTGCTTATGAAATTGAAAAAGACGTGAAATAATACTAGTGGACAGATGATAAAAATACGATCAGCAAAACCCCAGCAGTAAACCATCATATCAACTTACCACTCTTCCTATACCAAACGGTAACCATAGCATGTGCAGAAAAAATAGAACTTCTAGGATAGATTGACATTTTCAATGAACTATGCTACAAGGAAAAATAGTTAACGACTTCCTTTTAAATAATTGTATAAATACAAAAATATATATATATTTTTTAAAAATAGCACTATAAATAATCGACAGATGTTTTTGAGAGCTGAAACATACAATTATCTTGCAGGGAGGTGGGAGTTGGCTCTCTTGACCGCGGCGCTCGTAATTTTCCTATACCAATACCTCTAACTTCTGGGAAGGGTCTTTCACCTACAGTAAATTGTTGGTTTGCACTGCTATGAGAACTGATAATGTTCTGATATTTAGCATCATTCAACTCCATGTCCTTGCTGCCAAATGATCCAGAATGTATAGACACATCAGTGTCATCCAAATTATCTCTGGTGCTAGATAATTTCCGCACATCAGTTACCCTCGGCTGAATATATGGCACTGATCTCCCAGAACCAGCTTCCTTTGTCGAATCAGAGACCAGTTCTGGTCTTGAGTTAGTTCTGGGGACTATGACTGGTATCACCTCAGACTTACTGAGAGTCTGACTGGCTACTCCGTGGCTCTTCAATGAAGTTTTCTTCAGGGATGTGGCACCTTGGGGAACTGCTGAACTTGCTGAGCTCATTCTCAGCCCATTGGTCGATCCAAATCTTTGAGGAGTACCAGGGACACTCGCACTAGCTGATATTTTTGAAAAAAGGTATATAAATATTAACCATAACATAGTTTTCTAATGAATTTAAAAGACCATTCTTCAAGACACCATCAATAGGAAACAACAATTTAAAACTAAATCTACTAGTGGTAAGATGTATAAGTTACACGATGCAGGTCTTGTCTCTTTGATCAAAGGTTCTGAACTCTGCGAAACTGATGTCCTTGTAACAGCTGTAAGGAGACAAAAAAAAAAGAAAGAAAAGGCAATAAGAACCTGACAAGTCGTGATCCTCATTACAAAAAACGAGAAAATTCAAACTCAAACAGGGGATAACACACATGCTACAACTTTTGCTTCCTTTGTCAAAGCCTCTTCTGAGACTGATAGTCTTCCCATAGTACCCTTTATGCTGGTATCTATTTGGAGAGATGAACTACTTGAATTGGATTTTGCTTGTAAATGTCCATTAGATCTTGCAGCATTACCAACTGCATATGGTTCGATTTGCTGCAATTCATCACATAAAACTCAGTATAAAGGAATACATTTGAGTAATATACTCTATCCAGCATAAGAAACTAATGGTAAAAGCACACATACCGAGATGTCTACGACCCACACTCCAACACAGCTTTGATTGTAAGAGCATCCAATAAGTTTACCCTCGTGGATATTCAAATCCGACAATCTAGACCATCCCACATCCACAGCATCATGACATCTAATTGGTTCCCAGGAGAAAACCTAGAACACAAACTAAAGCTTACTACTTATACAACCCACTTTAAAACTTGAAACTTTTAGTAGAGAGGAGTACCTTCAAACTCTCTTGCAATCCACCTAGAAGAGTCCGCCCATCTGGATTGAAAGTCATTGCACGCACACCAGTAGTCTACTAGGATATCACATGGTCAACAATGATTGTACCATTTCCCAAAGAAGTAAAGATGATTCATCAATAACAATAAAAAAATATATAACTACTGTAAGAGAACTATATAACATAACAACCCGACAAGGTAACTAGTCAACCCGTGGTGGAAAAATAGGTAGAATTAAAAGGGTTAAAAGCTTATTCTATCTGTAGGTTCAACAGAGGAAATGGATTAGGAATTATTTTACTGCATGGAAACATTGAAGTTTAGGACTATATGGTGTGAACTGGACTGAAAAACCAACGAAAATAATGGATGAGACCGACTGAGTTGATTAAGTTCTTTGCTTGGAGGTGGACAAGAGTCACACCAGAGTCGGTAAATATGTGAAATAGATGAGATTAATATTGACCAATAAGACGCATATGGGCTCCAAAAAAAAAAAGAATAATCAGTATCGCTAAATATCTGAAACATATGAGATTACTATTGACCGACAATATACATAAGGGCACAAGAAATGAGAATAATCACAAAAGACTTCCTAGTTTTGTAATGAAAGGATTGGAAGTTATCCAACTACAGAGTGCTGTCATTTTTCTTGTACATTACTAACCGTTCTTTTGGCTCGCATAGATATCCTTAATGAGAGTAATGATGCTCGAATGACAACTGGAATTCCAAAAATAGATGAAGGGAGTTTTTATATCTTATCTCGAGTGTTTAGAAGCACAAGACACTTTCAAGCCTCAGAACTTGAAAAGGTGCAACATGAGGAATCTAAATTACAACTTTCTAACAAGATGACACACCCATAATGAGAGACTACAACACAATTAGCTGCAGCTGAAGTGAAGAAATCCGAGCAAAGAAAAGCTGACTTCTAAAGTAGTATAAAAGTTTTTGTGCTTCCACATCCAGTAGGTGTTAAATTAGGTAATGCTGAAACTTCAAGTATAATTGGCAGCAGAAGATACCTCAGGTCCAGCAGAACCAATCAACTCAAATGTCTCAAGATCCCAAAATTTCACAGTCTTATCTGCTGAGCCTGTTTCATTTCAAAACAGTAGAATATGTAGGAACAAATCGTCAAAAACTTTATAAGTGCATGAGAAGTGCTACATTGGTTACAATATACATGCTGGAACTACATATACTTTATGAAGGGTCTTGGGTATGAATCATTAAATCAATTTATGTGCAAGTTCAAAATTTTTATTAACGATAGATACTTGAAACATTAAAGAGAATATATAAACAAACAAATAAAGCTGTCATGTCATCCTTGGCAGGCCTCAGTGCACGGGAAGGAACAACCTCTGAAGTTAAAGAAAACTAATAGCATGTATGATGTCTATTAGTGAAGGATAATAACTTCGTGGCGCCTTTCTATCAGGTCAAATCCAGTCTTAAGACTCTTAATGCCAAAATTATCCAATATGCAAAGGCAAGATGGGGAAGCCATATCCGCATGTTCTACTACTATATTTCTTGGCTTTAATGGCTGTAGATGTCTAGTTTACTACCACAATATAGAGACACCATCTTCATGCAGTTTTCAATGAATCTCCATATCCCTATTCACAAGTCCTATTACTATTCAAATATCGTATTATGATCCTATTAGTGTTAAGAATATCTTCATATCGTATTATTGACATTTGTAGCTTTCAAGTCTAACAACTACATTTTCATTATGGAACACGGCTATATTGAGGCAATAATCCTCTTTTAAGTTGTTGCACTTCCTATGCTTTCGCTCTTGACTTTGCCATTACACGCAAAAACAAGTTAGAGGATAGTTTATATATATATATATATATATATATAATATATATATATTATATATATATATATATATATATATTCAAAATCAGAACAGGCTGGCATTTTGTATCAGAATCAACATAGGAAATATCGATATCCTTAAATTGTTTGGGTATCGGTGTCCTCACTCTAAACCAAGGAGGGTCTCAGAAATCAAATATCCCATAAAACATATACATTCCCAAATGGAATGGGAATGATTACCAAATTTCTCCAACCAAACATCACAGCTTGCATTCTGTCTCCACTTTCATCAAAATTAATAAAGGATCTGGTTCTTGCTCGCTCAATCATCATGGACATAAAACAAGAAAACATCCAAAATGAACAGCAGATGGGATCTACGCATGCAAAATTCCAATCCAAATAAAAATCTTGAAAGCTTTTGTCTTCATAAACAAGAATATGGAATTTCCCCAGCCTAGCACCAGCTTTCTTTTTTTAAAGGGCCACTCAAGAATCTTAGGATGCTACAAGATATAATGGGTCTTGATAAATTTACTCAACATTATGTTAATACCGTCTTGCATGTCTACACTGAATATCCAGGTTTCACATGTTTGAGTTTTCACACTTTAACTTGTTTGTGCAATATTTTTTGTTGTGCCACAAACTTCAAATTTAGGCTTTAACTTATAGGATACAAAATAGATAATAAAACATACAAGCAACTAGGATCCGGTTGTTATTTAGATTCAATTCCAGAAAGGGGAATTCCATGGACCAAAAAAAGAAAACTAATGAAACAGTATAATCAGCAAATATAATCAAGTTGCCCCAACTTCCATGTCGGAGAGTATGTTGCCATCATTTGAGCTTTTTTTAAACCAACAACATTTAAATTTGTGACTAACCTGTTGCCAAGAGGAACTCATGGGGATGGAAATCTATGCACTGGATCTGACCCTCGTGACACTTGAACTCATGTAAGAGCTTTCCAGCAGTCAGATCCCAAATCTGCTTAAGAAAATGTTTATATGAGTAGCTACATAAAGTTGGATTAGAATTAACCATTACACTAAAACGAAACCCAAAAGGAAATCATTTTCTATTAATCAGATGAGAAGAAAATACAACTAAGCATGATAAACACAGAAATCTGACAAGTTTTATATCAACCAGAAAGTTACTACGATTGAGAACATTAATGAACAAGCAGAAGCTTTAACTACTTCTTGAAATGGCTCAATGCAGTACCTTAACTACGTTATCTTCACCGCCGGATACGACCCACCTTCCATCTGGTGTGAACCTTATGCAATTAACACCTCGAGTATGGCCTTTGTATGTATGAATGCATCCCTTCCTTCTTATATCCCAAATCTTTAGGTTTGTATCCAATGACCCGGAAGCAAAGAACTCTCCAAATGGATGAAAATCAATAGAGATGCAATTCGACCGGTGCCCCGTCGAAGTACGAATAACTTTAAATAAAAAAACAAAAAAAATTTAAAAAAATTGCGTAGGCAAAGAAACCTCCTGCACTATTTGAATATAACACTTGACGAGAAGGAAGATGAGTTACATACTCTTGGCTTCCTCCAAGTCCCACAATTTTATTGTTCCACTGGCAGCTCCGGCAGCTACCAATACCTCAGAAGAGTCAAAACTTACAGACTCAACTGCACTTGTATGGCTAGACAAGCTCTGCAAATTGATGTCACCAGAAAATATAGAACAACTATTAAGAAACAACTACTTGGCAAACTAAAAATTATTTGCAAGTAAATTAAATTTACCAGTAGTGCATTGGGTTTGCCAAGGGCCCAAAGATTGACCTTGTGATCTTCTCCTCCGGTGACGAGTACCCTAGATGTTCTCCTCCCTATCTTAAGGCAGTTCACATTTGCAGAATGTGCTACAAACTCCTCTGGATTCAAGCTAGTCAAGCCAACATCATAAATCCAATTACTTCTCACAAACATCCAATTTTTTTCCTTAAAAAAAAATAGCAGGAGTTGAAGATTGCAGCATAAAATCACCAACAAAACCAGTGATATACACAATCACAAAAATTCTAACTTTTCCCACCAAATCAAATCATTTTTTGTCTTCCAAAACCCAATATCGAATCCACATTCGACTATACAAACGCAATAACATAGCATAACTCCTTTCTAACCCTAACAAAGCATTAAAATGTAAAAAGATGCAAAGGATACGGAGCTTGTAAGCGCGCTTGGTGGTGGCCATGGTCGGAAAAATCAAACAACTGAAGATGCAAAATCAGAACTTCTTCCCCGATTCTTATTAAAAACTCGTGCGATCCGAGTGATTATCAAATCTGATCGTCGTTATGCTCTTTTTTCTTCATTTTCCACGCGGTGGATCTCGGGGCTTCAAATACCCAAAAATTTCTCCCTTCAGTCGAATCAATACTATATCAATCCTGTTTAGAACAATTACACAACCGAACAAGCAAAGTAGCAAGAATGAATTAGAGTAAGAGAAATCAGCTCCTCCGCCGCCGGAAGGACAAGTTGAACCTACATATAGAGAGAGATTGTAGATTCAAGTATCCAATTTGAGAATGAGAAACAGAAAGAGAGAGCGAGAGAGAGAGAGAGAGAGAGAGAGAGAGAGAGAGAAATCAAAAGGAAGGAGAAGAGGGAAGGAGGAATGGAGCTTTCGATCTCAACACTGTTATTGGGTTCGGTGTGTGATAATACAAATATTATTATAATTATACTAATTATATACAGGTATAATAATTATACATACTTATTAACAATAATTTCCTCTGGATTTATTTTAAGTCTTGTTATTTTCGTAATTTTCCCTTTTTTTTGGGTCAGTAATTTTTCATTTTTAATTCTTAGAATCTCTTTTGCCCGCTCTCGCTTTTGGTTTGAGTTTGGAGAGAGAAATTTTAGGGTTGGGGGGAAACGATTCGTCCTCTCTCTAGCTATGTTTTGTTTTATAAATAATTTTATTTCAAATATGTACTTAAATATTAAGCTTATGCAGTACAAATATTTTTTAATTTGGATTTTTGACGTTTCAGTCCTCTATTTCAAACTTTTGACATTTCAGTCTTTGAAAATTTATTTTTTCGCCAACGTGACGGTACTTTTCTGACACTGAAATGGATAAACTTTTGAATAGATGGCTGATGTAGCATTTTCCGTTTTAAATTTTATCCAACATTGATCGTTAATATAAAAATCAAAGTTTTCCGAGAGAGTAGGTCTAGGAATGCACTTTGTTACCTGATAGTTACTCACGTCGCATACGCAAGAATGCATGTTGTTACGCCCTATATTTCCCAATTATGAGAGCTCTGGCACTTCAATAAGTTGAATCAAATCTTGTTGCGAAATCTTTTTTAATATAACGAGACGAAATTTTTTCGAAACACTAATTTTAATATTATTAAAAAACATATTTTTTAACTACAATTTATCGATTCATATTAAATCAAAATTATAATCAGAAAATAAAAATTCGGTCTGATATGCACTTCGGATCAGATATAAGTAATTATGCTAAGCAAAATTAGGTATGAATATCTAAGCATTTAGGGAAAAACAAAGATGGTTATATTCCAAAACACTTTCAACTTTTGTTAAATATAAGCTAAATATTTCAAGTTTTATTAAATATAAACCTAAAAATTCAACTTTGTTAAGTATAAGCCTAAAAATTTCAACTTTTATTAAATATATGCATATCCCTATGGTAGATATCGTAAAGGTTGATTACTTAATCACCAAACAAAAAGGTTAATTTCTTGAAAGAAAAATATTGTTGTATTTGCGCAATATATATATATATATATATATATATATATATATATATATATATATATATATATATATATATATAGTGTATTTTGCAAGAATATAGCTGCGTGAACATTTGACTCCATCATAAAAAAATTAACTTTTTCAAAACGAATATTTCAAATGTCTATTAAAAACTGCCCACAAAAATATTTTTTATTCTGCAAAATGCTTTTTTTTTATTTAGCATCAAATTATATATAGTCTATCAATAATATTTAATTTAATTTTTTTAGTTATCTAAAATTTCAAATTTAGTTGGAAGCATGTATATATGACCTAACTGTCAGTTTCCCAATTACAATTAAAAGTGTATGTTTATAAAAATGACTCTCTCCTATCATAAATTGTACTTTGCGGAAAACATGATCGAATTTTTAAATGTGTGTGTATATATATATATATATATATATATATATATATATATATATATTATGTCAGCGCGGCAGCGCCTATATTCAGAGACTGTATAATTAGTCTTAAAAATAAAAAAAAGGATGATGCGGCTGTGCATCATGTCATATAAAAATGACTCTCTCCCAAATTTTTAGATGTTGGAAGCTATATATATTATAGATTAATTGCGTATCAACCCTATTACATTTAGAAGCTGTACAAATCAGTTCCTGAAAACGAAATATGGCTGACGTAACGGTGCACGCATATCATCACATCAGCATATGTTTTTTTTTTAAAGACCGATTTATATGTTTTTTGAAGGCAAGGAAGAATACTTATGGATAAGACCTCAACCAATTAAAAAATTCGTTTAAAAAATGTACATATGAACCCAACTTACTGTAGAAAAATAAAATGAAATACACAAAATACTTTCTTTTTAGGCCCAATTTAAAAAAAAAAAATACAATAATAAATCATATTAGGCCCAATTTAAGAAATTCTCTACATCGATCTTTCCAGCTGTTCTTTATCAGATGAGAAGCGATCATTTTCATAGTATAACATTTTGGTATTTCTAATCCCTTGCATTCCACTCTCTATATATAAAATTCTCATTAAAACAATAAAAAGTGTATTTTCAGAAAAAAAAGGTCATATTAAAAGAATAAATAAAAAGTCAACCTTTCCCTTTTATGCAATTTTATTAATTATTTGGTGTATATTTGCGTAGAATTAATGTGTCACTGACATAAATTTTAGGAAAGGCACATTTATCTTTCATGCTCTCTTATAATTTAAAATTATTAAAATATATCGTTCTAATTAACATAGTATTTTTATGTTCATTGACCATGATAAATAACATAAATATTTTTTTAATTATATAAAATAACACAAATATCAAACACAATACTTACTTAGGAATATTATTTCAGAAAATTTTTAAAATAAAAATTATAGATTTTAATATAACTTTATACAGTTTACTTAAAAAATACTTCTAAATAGCTATTTTGATAAGATGTATAATATATAAACCGTAAAATTCATTAAAAATTTATAATTTTTTGTTAAATTTTTTTTAAAAAAAATTATATATATTTTTATTGCATCTATTGGTACCGTAAATATACCTGATCAAATTTATTAACATGATAAGGACAGTTGCATAATTTTATAGAATTATTTGTATTTTTTTTATTTTGGATTAGTAGATATAGTTTAATAATTTTAAATTAGAAATTTAAAAAGACACTCTTTACGAAACTATGCAAACAATGGCATCATTACGAAATTAGAAAGTCAACCACTGCATTTTATTTTGGGGTTCTTGCAGATCAGCCCCCCGTTTCCCTTTTATTTTAGTTTCGTTGTTTCAAGAATGGTCAGCCCTAATTTCTATAAATTTAAAAAGGATAAAAATGATTTATGTTGCTTATTTCAATTTACATGATTACTTCTCTTTACTCATTACTGAGAAGGTTGAAATTTGTTATATTCTTTATTTCTTTTTTTATCAAGAAATTGATGTATAATGCAATATTATAGATGTTTGGTAGGGATTAGTCAATTTTTTGAGCGTTTGTGTAAGTGTAATAACAAGGATTAGTCAATTATGTCTACAATTGACTAATTTTAAAATATTGTTATGACAGATAAATTTATATATAAAATTAATTTATATTTTTTTTCTTACCGAGTTTGATTTCTATTATATATCTCGACGGAAAACTGAACGGCAAATGATAAATATTTCTAATCAGATATTATTGGAATTCGAACATTCGACATTTTTTTCATGAAAAATAGATTTCTCAATATTTAGCTCCGTTAACTAATCAGAGAAATACTGGTTGGTATATCAAACTATATTTTCTTGATTGAGAAATTTTACTTAATTTTTTTTAAAATATCATGAGTTGAAAAAGCTATAACAAATATGATGCCTTAATGGAAAAAACCATTTTCTACTTATTATAACCATTACTTCCTTATGCCTCATTAAGGAAAACATAACTAGTTACATTTACCAAACTATCTTTACTCTTGTACTGTCCTCCAAATTAAAATTTTATTTTTTAAAAATTTGTTAAAATACATATATATCAATATATTTTTTTTAGAAAAAAAATTAAAATATAGATGATGTGCTTCATAATTTTTATATTAATTTTTTTTTTCAAAAATACTTACTAATAAATATTTTAAAATTTTGAAGTTTTTACCGTATAAAATTTTAGAGTCTTAATATATTTATTGAAAAACAAATTTTCTTGATACACGTTTGAATGAGCTGTTCTGCGGTCTCTCTTAATTGTATATGCGTTAAAATAATATGCCACAAAATTTAAACTACATCAAAAATATTATCAAAACATAATCTAATACATTCTTATTTGTCCGTGACAGCGAGTTTACAGCAGTTGCGGAAAAAATTGGTGGCTGGATAACTTCCAGTACTTTATGTTTGGTCCAGAGGTGGACGCCAGATCGGAGTTTTACTCTTCTGCGCGCATCTGGATTCAAAATGGTCTTATAGGTGTGCATAGAAAACTGTGTTCCGCGAGTTAGCAGAGACACAGGGAGAAGTTTCGTCTCATTATCTCAAAAAAAAAAAAAAAAAAAGAATTTGCCTATGAATCTATATAAAAATACTGTAGCATCCGGCTAATCGTCCGAAAATCTATCCGAATGTATTTTTTTTGCCTCGGAATTGGTAATATTGCAAAGGTAAAATTTGAAGTGACTTCCATTAGGTAACTTGAAGTGGGTTCCATAAGGTGTGGTTGACGGGTCACCCAACACAACCTCTTGCTAGATTTGTTCTCTACCATAATTTCCCTCTCAAATTTCCCAATCAATCAAATTCAAATTGAAGTGATGTTGGAACCTAAGAAGCAACAAAGATGACCAGTACTGTTTCCCGGAAGCCACTTCCCTAACTTTGGCTTGGGACCAATGAAATTGTTTTGGACAATAAATAAATTTGAGATCTCCAAAATATAAAAGAGTTCTACCGTCTCGACAGTCCGCTTATATTCAGGCGGGTTTATCTTCATAATTCAATGATGATTATCGCAGCAGCAGATAGATGAGGGTTCGGAACACCTCTCCATCCAATTTCGAATTATTATCCATTCAGTTTGAGATTCTAATTGGACAAGTGCAGAGTCTGCAGACGGTAACACGTACGTACGCCCCTTCATGTGGGACGGAAAACTGATATTGGACCTAAAATAGTCTCTTTCAGAATAGATCCGAATTCTAGATAAGAATAATGTCAGTTTCTTATGACACATACGTTATAATTTTAACGAACAATGGGGTTTTCTATCCATACAAGCTCATAATTGGTATCGGCAATATTATTTTTGTTAATATCAAAAAAAAAAAAAAAGTTTAAATTGGAGATTTTTTTTTTCAAAGTGGTGATTGGGACCAAATTGAGATTCGGTTAGGTGTGAGTGCGACCATGATTGAGCCTAGAAAAGCATTGAATCAAACCCACATGCTTTCCATTAATCAACAGAAAAGCCAGTTAATGCACCACCACCTTCCTTTTGCTAGGCCCCATTCAAAGATAATATTATTCATCTCTTGTACTAAAAAAGGCAAATAAAATATATTTATATTCGTTCATACTCTAATTACCAAGCTTATTTTTGCTTATTTATCATGCTAAACAATATGATTGTATATGATAACAATTTCATAATGTCATCTATTGCACACTTAGTGTCTTGCCTTATGTTCAAGGATGTCCAATTTTCTTTTCTTTTTTTTTTGTGACGTTCGAGTTCGATTCTAAGCGCTGCTTACGATAAATCTCCCAAACTTACGCTTGCTGGGATTCAAACTTCTTATCAATTATTTATAAAGGACAGACTATGATCACCTTCTAGCACCTTATCTCGCTGTTCAACTGAGCCAATGCTAAAATGAAATCCACATTGAATATCTGTGTGAATTCAGGCTCAAATTCGGACGAAGAGGAGTACGGAATTTGTCGATTTAACCGGCATAAAAACTGCTTTGTTGTTGTAGTCTTTGTTTTTTAGATGGAAAAAACTACTCATCCCCAACAAATTATCCACCAAACCACACGCAATCAATCTCCGCACACACGTCTCATGATCTGTACAATTTTCTCGTCTGCAAAAATATCAAAATTACTGATATACCCATCGTGATGTGTAGTCCTTATTGTACCATATCAGTATGTGTGATTTTTTGGATATGTACAGCAAATACAAGACAGCTAAAAGCCTAAAAGTAATCTCACTTGCTTGGATTTTTAATGTATAAATTGGTAAGTTTTGTGGAACGCGGGCTAAAACTCGGCACCACACAGTCGTGTTTGCAAGCGCTAGCACTGATCTGCTCGTCGAAAAATCCCCAATATTAATCAAAGTTCGCCAATTTTTTTCTTGGAAGTTTTCTTGGCAGCTTTGTTGGTGAACTGACGCGGAGTTTATGTGGCAACAATCGACTAGAGAAGGGAATTACAGTGACCCTTCACCTAAAGTTATCAATATATTGGTAATTTGTTGTGGCAGTTAATCTCGTTTATTTATTTGCCTTCTTTTTACAAGATTGGACCACAAAAAGCACCTCTTTGGAACATTTTTGGTACTCTTTTTTTATCTTGTTTGTCGAATTCAATTTTTTATCTTACGTCTCTATCGAATGCTGAACGGTAAATAGTTAACCCTCGTAACAGCTGAATTTTGGTACCTTAATTCTATGTCTTAGTAGCCACAGGATGTGGTAGGCTTTTAAAAAAAAGATTCTCTAATTTGATTGATTTTCTTCTATTTTTATAATGAAAAAGGTTATATTCAAATATCAAGCACGTTCCTCACTTCCTTGATTGCACATTATAATTACAATTATTTTCCGAGAAACTCGGCGGGGACACCCCATATTTAAAATTCGCAGAAAATGAAATCGAAAGGGAAAAAAGTCCCTTTCCAGTAATTATTTAACTATTAAAAAGAAAATTAGATTTATTTTTTCCCGGGTGTTGGTAGCTGGGGCCTCACAGATAGTGAAAGTTAAGGATGAGAGAAAAGCAAAGCTTGATGACAAAGCATTCAAGGACGAGAGAACCCTATCAATAATAAGGCAAGGATGGCATGACAATCTTCCGTGTAGCCACCCACCTATTGATCTTTTTTTTTTTTTTTTTTTTTTTTTTTGAGATTAGAAACACATAATTCGAGCGCACGCTTCTGTAGGGACCTCAAACTTGCAGAAAACCTTCACGCCCAGTCTTAACCGACGCTCTGAAATCTGAGTACATACCTTCCATGAACAGGGACTTCTACCACGGGGTACAACGATTCAAAAATTTCTGCAGGGGATTTCACCCACGCAGCCTCGAACCTGGATAATAACGTTTCTTGAGGCACCTTCCAATCGGTCGAGCTAGCTGCGCTCAGCACCCACCTATTGATCTAATGGTTTGACATGTGGGTCACGAAGTACGCATCGCATATTCGAATTTTACGAGTGACCATAAAATGAAAAATAGATAGTTCCATCGATTTTTAACTAAGATTACTAATGTGGTGGACGCTCTTGATGTCAGTACTATGTTTGGTTCGGAGCGTACATCAGACTGAAATTTTACTTTTTTACTACAGTTCTGGCCTAGTACGGACTGATGGACTATGGTTAAAAACGGTATCTTCATTAACATCAGAGATTGATACGTCAAAAAAGTTTCTCTCGTCGTCTCAAAAAAGAAAAAAGACAATCTTCAGTGAAGGGTCCATATTTGCTATTATTGTTGTCATGGTGCTTCTTCAACTTTCAGTAATTATTGTAAAAAAGAGTGCCATTGCTATTATTGCTATTCTCAATTTGCACGCATACGATGAAGTTTTAGGGAAAAAATTGGATTAAAAAAAGTACCTATGAAGTAGCTCGACTGGTGAGATGGATGACTCACTTAGAATTCGATCATGCCCTTGCAATATTGAATATGAAAGTTTTCAAATTTTCAGAAACATTTATGAAAATTATATCATACATACCTATACTCAACAGGATAATGGCGACAACACACGCTTAGATTTTCTCTCTAACCACTGACCACTAGGATGTAGAAAAATTATGTCTACTAAAATAATCTAGCATATGTTGAATCCATCTTGTTACCTTACATTTTTTTATTTTATTTTATTTTTTTGTAAAAAAAGTCAAACAAAAAAGAATGATCAAGAAGCTCAAACTTGGGCCTAAATACCCAAATATAGACGACCTTGAGATGGCTGGAGCACCTACAAAGTAGCTCGACTGGTGAGATGGATGACTCACTTAGAATTCGATCATGCCCTTGCAATATTGAATATGAAAGTTTTCAAATTTTCAGAAACATTTATGAAAATTATATCATTTACATACCTATACTCAACAGGATAATGGCGACAACACACGCTTAGATTTTCTCTCTAACCACTGACCACTAGGATGTAGAAAAATTATGTCTACTAAAATAATCTAGCATATGTTGAATCCATCTTGTTACCTTACATTTTTATTTTATTTTATTTTTTTGTAAAAAAAAGTCAAACCAAAAAGAATGATCAAGAAGCTCAAACTTGGGCCTAAATACCCAAATATAGACGACCTTGAGATGGCTGGACTCAATTCTCCCTTCAAATATTCTGATGAAAACAAAAAGAATAACACTAAAATGCTACAAGTATTTGTACATCAAAAAAGTAGCATGCAAATGAACCTCATGTATATTAACGACGTATCATAAATCCGTAGTAGCTTATTGTGAGTATACAATATGAACACTTGAAATTTATAAACTTGAAAGCTGCATCAATTGTTTCCACAAGAATACCACATAAAAATCTATCTGCAGCTATTTGTAGTAGCCACCTTGCTGAGGGGGATAAGGAGGTGGCACGGTGTAAGGCGGAGGGGGTTGCGGGCCCGGTTGCTGTTGATTTGTGTTATAATAGGGTCCACGCCACCCAGGATAGGCAGGTTGACCATAACTATGGGGCCCGGTTTGGTAGGAAGCACCCGGAGCTTGGTACGGAGGCTGTTGTGGATTTGTATATGGAGCGTATGGCTGAGAAAGGTTCGGTCTAGGCTGCTCGGGAGAAGGCGGCTGGTGATAGGGTGGTAGCATAGAACTATGTACTTCGGATGGTTGAGGAGAGATCCTTTGCTGGTGGGATTGTTGTCCAAATGAAGGATAGTTATTATTATATCCAGTCTTATCATCAGCTGGGAAATTTAAGCCCGCCAATTTTCTCTGCACATCATCAATCATCTCTCGACATTGGATGTTCCTTGTCATCACAAAATCACTACTTTGCTGCTTTACATTGTTTATAGCATCCTGTCGAGATAAGAACATCGATCAAATATCGTCTTAGTAAATCAAACTCGTATCCACTGAATGAAATGCTACTGTAATTAAAAAAAAAAAAAAAAGAAGAGCTAGAAAAGGTTGGAGAAAATAGCTTACCTGTAGCGTCACGTAAAATTTCAATCCCTCATTGATGTTATCCTTAATTTCTCGATACTTTGCAATAGCTGCAGCAATCCGTTTGTAGCACCTCTCACGAGCAACTGATGATACAAGGTAAGCATGAGTTTCAGCAGACATCGATTGTTCTTGCAAGGAAACTATTATGATAGCAAAGCCATCTATAATAACGATCCACCAAAGCATGATTATAAACGCAATCAGACCAACCCTTTTACAGGTTTAAAAGCTTCTGAACTATTTCTAATTTTGAATTTCAATATAGTGGTGCAGAGAAAGTGGAGAGTAGAAGTCCAAACTTTGACAGGCAACATATTATGTGCTATCCATACAAGATAAATTGCAATTCAGATTCGAACAGCCAGCTTTGACGTCATTCATGTCAGCTGACTTAGTCAGGACCAGCATAACATAAGCTAATGAATCTGAAAATAATTAGTGCCTAACTAAATGAAGAAAGAGATGGTATAATATAGCCAAATAAGTGAAAAATCTATACCTAAGCGGATAAGGATAAAAGTGCCTAACTAAATGAGGAAAGAGATGGCATAATATAGCCAAATTAATGTGTTGTCACTTATCTTTGTTCAGATAAAATAGAAATCATCTAGAAGAAGACGACTGCAAACTATGTACATAGAAGTAAAAAAGGTATAAAGGTGAGTCGGCATAACACAAATAAAAAGCTATGAAATTAATTTGATCTAGTGATAGAGGCAATCACCTTTGTAATCCTCCAGGTTAAAGACAGCAGAAAATTCATCATTTTGTGCCTGTCACCAGAAAAGGAGATGTTTCAGTTTGAGGGGGAAAAATGTTCTAATTGGATATCTAAAACTCTGCTCAAAGTAACACAGCAAGCATAGCTGCCTAACTATCCAAGCCATCAGGTAAAAACGATGGCTCTCCTGCCAATTCGTGATTAAAAGTTGGAATCTGTTCTTGTGAAAGAGAACTCAGAAAGGGTAATACTTGCTTCAGCTAATTAGCAAATTGTGGTAAGAATACTTAAATGAAGAAGCATCCCTTTGCTAAACTTCAAGAACAGCACAAGCATGCCTGTAAATAGGATTCTTAAGAAAATATTTGTTGATTCAATAATTTTATTCCCCTTTTCGTGCAGTACCTTAGAATGCCAAGAAAAAAGAAAGCTCATGCATCTTTTCTTTGTAAAAACATTATCCAGTATATGCAGGTATTGAATAAATAAGTGTTCAATTTATCGTTCTCAGAAATCAAAATAACAGGAGACAAAGCTACTAGTCCTATGGACAGCCAGCATAAGATGTCTGATATATTTGAGTGGAAAGTTATATGTTTGCGTTTTAACAGGCTACATGACCAAACTATCTACTATTATTTTCCCCTTCTTTTTCATCTTTCTTTCTCAAAGATAATTGAAGATGATGTTATATTTCAGCTTTGTTTTCTGATTACAATCCAAAACGCTTTTATATGTAAACCGCCTTAAGGTGCCAAAATCGTTGCTTCTAAGTACAACCAAACAAAGAACTCAAAAGTACCTTCGGGCCTTTAATTTGTTTGTCGCAAGCATTTTAGTCATAACTCTTCCTTAAAAGCACTGAGCCGTACATGTTAAAATTATGAATCCAGTCCCTTTACCGAGCACTATCAAGTAGTCAATCTTGTTGATGATTGAAGAGGAGGCACTAACACTAAAAGATCTTAACTAGACCATAAAAGTTCCCACCATCAAAGGACAACAAAAGAATCAATGGCATACCTGAATCTGAAGTAATAAATGTTCTTGTGCTTCGATATTATGTGCAATTTCTTCACAGATATGATCATACTTCGATATTTCCTTCTTAAAGAGATCCTCATGTGATCCACTGCTTGCCATTAGTTTTGGCAATATGTCATCCTGCACCAAATCCAAAAAGAGATCTTACTTCGAGAGGAACAAAATGCATACCAACATAAATCAAAGCATGAGGATTGTACAGACTTCAGTAAACCTCAGTAAAGGAGGGAAAGAAATGAACAGCCACTCATAAATAACAAAGCGATTCCATGCGGTCTAAGATAAATAAAGTTAGTTAACTCTCTTGCAAAATGTCTGAACTGTATGTCTTATGATCTTATTGCGCCCATATCATAGTATGGGATATTGACGTAGCTTAAAATAGTTCTACATTACTAGTATAGGATATTGATATGGGGTTTAAATGGGCTGGGTTCTCCCACCTTACAAGGTAGGCTTTGAGGTGCAGCTATTCCAAGATTAATAACAAGTGGTATTAGAACCTAGTTATAGTCATGTGTCGCAGGTTGTTTATCAGTGTCCGTCCATAGGTAGATCTGGCACACGACCAACTCATGTGGACTGTGGTGGCACCGGTATAGTAGTGTTCAGCCAAGGCTAGAGAGTAGCTTGCTTGAATAGATGCTGGCTAGCAGGCTAGGAGCATAGTGGGATCTTATGATCCTCTATGGGCTTGGCTCACATCCATAGTATATGGGATATTGATGTGAGCCTAAAATAGTCCCAGTACCCACATTAATTGTATGAAATGTTGATATAGATTTTATATGGCCTTGAGTTCTCCACCTTAAAAACTAGCTTTTTAGGTGCCAATCTTCTACATTCATAACAGTATACAGATTAAAAAAACCAAGCTTTTCCGTGCCGTGCCAAGCTAAGTTTCGATAAATTCAAAACTCGAGATATGCTGACCATACCGATCCGTTTCGGTTATTATTTATTATATTTATATTTATATTTGGATTAAAATAAAAAAATATAAATCAGATTTTATTGTTTAAAAATTTGAATACAAATTTATCAAAACAATTTTTTAAAAGGGTCCACGCGCTGCATGTGGATGCGAAACAGATCCGTGCGAAGTGTACATGAAAACGAGCACTGTTCATCCTCCTCGCGGAAGATAAACAGTGCATTTACAGTACTTAAAAAAAAAAAAAAAAGAGAGATGCCGTGCCAGCCGGCTCGGTGCCTAATCCGGCACGTTTCGGGTGGCACGCGACTGTGAACAGAACTCAAAAAATAATTTCATGCAAAAACTTTTAGTAGAGAAGGGAAAAAGAACCTGCACACTTCCAGATGCGTACCAAGAGGTTCAATCAAAATCATCATACTCTTGCTAGTTCATAACAGGAAAGGTAATGCAGAATAATGGTAAAGAATGAGCTAATTTACATAAGTTCGAGGTTTATTTTAAGGGAAAAAAAACTATCGATACGATTAAATAGCGCAAACAAGGAGCTAGAGAGGCCGAGGAGCAGAAGGAAGTAGAAGAAAAGGCACTCATACCTTCCGTTTCATCTCCTTAAGCATATCTTCAAGGCCTGCCCTTTGTGCACCTAATGATTCCAATTGCCTCTGCATAGGAATGGTAGTCACAAGTTAGATTCATATCTTGCAACCTTGAAGTTCTTGTAAAATTCCTTTGTGTTGAAAGAGGTTCAATGAACATATCAACTGATAGAACTGCTAGATGCATACAGCAGACAAGATACAAACAGATTGTGCTCATTGAAGATGAAAATAAAATAGAAACATGGTGATCCATGATATCATAAGCCGTAGCTAGCTAGATTAGTGAAAGTCTTACCAGGCTTTGCTTAAGGCCTCCCACAACAGCATCTTCATTGCCATCCAATGACATTATTGGTCTTGCTAGACTAGGAAGTGCAGCTTCTATCTGGCATTATTAAAAGGTAGAAAACAAAAGGTGGATATTAAAATCCATATCTAAAAGCCAATGTTCATGGCAATTATAAGAATAATCAACACCACAGATTGAATGACATATGCAAGTGCACCGAGGTGTCTGGCTTCTTCGATCATAGGTTATTATGCATACAATCTTTTTTCTTAATGGATAAACTTCCATCACTATCATGGAGCGAATCAGACAATTAAACTCATTCCCAAGAAAAAAGAGAAAGAGAAAGAGATAGAGAGAGAGAGAGAGAGAGAGAGAGAGAGAGAGAGAGAGAGAGAGAGACATACAGGTCGACTGTCGAGAATTGACATTAATTCCATATTATCTCTTATAGAACGCTCAATGCGTCCGTCGCTTTCTGCAGCTTGCTTCAAATTACCAGCAAATCTATTCAATCTATCAAGCAAATTCTTTGTGAGAGTGCTGGACTGAGGCCTAGTCCATCGTGTCCCAAACTGGGTGCGGAACTGTGCATCCTCCCTTGCTTCCTTTTGTAATAGCTCTTCTATCTGGACAAGAAGCTCCTCATTGACCCTCCTCAAATCCCTGAGTTGCTGCAATTCTGATTCAAGACCAGCTGGGCCACCACTAATCTGTACAGCCTCTACATCTTCTCTCAGATCTTCAGGCAGACTAATGTTTCCTTCCAACGACAGAATGGAATCAGGGAGATCCATCTCTTTGAGCTTAACCCTTGTTACTTCACTCCCTTGTTGTAACTTCTCCGCCTGAGTCCTAATAATCTCATCAACCATCTCCGTGTACTTCGAGAGTGCCTTGGTGCTGTTGTCTGGAACAAGATTCGAGAAGAGTTTGTCTTTGGTAGCATCTAAGACTTCACCCATTGCAATTGGCTTTACAAGTGAAGCTGCAGGCAGAGCTGACAAGCTGCTGGGAGAAGGCACTCTCATGAGATACACACGATCATTCTCCTTCACAGCCCTATCAAGGTTTTGGTTCATATTGCTCTCCAACCTAGACACTGCATCTAGAAGAGATTGTGCTACCCCTTTGGCAGTCTTTTTTGCATCTGCAAGGGCACTTAGACCGATTCTCAGCCTTGCTATTTCCTCCGCGATATCTTCTTTCTCATGCAGCTCCATTGCATATCTATAGCAAGCCTCAGCATAAAACTGTGCTGCCTTTAACTGAACATGGGAGATCCACGTGCGGTCAAAGTGGTGGTTTGTTGGAGATAGGCAGAGTCCTGCATGAGTTTCTTCATAATAAATGCCAACCTGCAACGGATCACCAAATCATAAAGCGGTGTAGAAAAGCCTTTTAGCATGTGTCAATTTGTTAAGAATACATGTAACAGTAAACTAACCGGTTCCCCTGTATTTAATAGCGAGCATGTCTCCAACGAAAAGGGCACCGACTATTGATATACTATCTCTCAAAAAATGATGACAATACCAACAATGGCAAATATTAAGTTAAACAAAGCCAAATTGATCAGCTAGCAACAGTAACACACAGAAATTCGCAAATATATGGGGAAAAAGGTAATCTTTGAAGTGGTCATATACAAATTTTCTCCTTAGTATTCAAAGTTCAACTGAACAGATTTCAAATAGAGCCACTACAAGTAGAATTAATTATTCAACAATTATTTCTAGTTAAGTTGTGCTTTTAAAAACGGTGAACCCAATGCGTGAAGCGTTCCCAAACTCAGGCTCTAGGGGGGTTACATGTAGGCGCTTGTACCCGCTAACTCACATATAACGTTTCCCTCCTGGCTTTGCCAAGGCTC
This sequence comes from Xerophyta viscosa, assembly GCA_002076135.1. Classification (NCBI taxonomy): domain Eukaryota; kingdom Viridiplantae; phylum Streptophyta; class Magnoliopsida; order Pandanales; family Velloziaceae; genus Xerophyta; species Xerophyta viscosa. The sequence continues at coordinate 210,536 of MJHO01000140.1, read as the reverse complement.
GAACCCACATTTGGGAGGAGTGGGCTCCTACCAATTAAGTTGTGCTTTCGTTAAACTATATTTGGCCCAAATTGAGATTGGAAGAAAACAATAAATCTTTATGACAAACTTTATTTCTTACTCCATCTCAAACTCTGAATCTCACCTATTCATCTACTAATATTTATCCAGTGAGGCATGATCTCACCAATCCCCACCGCACGAAGTGGGACGGTCAGACAAAGGATGAAAGATAAGTGCTTGCAGTGCTCAAAACAAATTTCACATCAAATATGATAACCTATGATCAAAGATGAATGAAGTGATTAAAAAAACACGGGCTTTACTCAATCATATAACAGTTCAGCTACAAGGATGCAATACAATAAATAGACAAAATTCCACATCAACCTGACAACAAAAAATAACAAATTCCTTTTGACATGCTAAAACTACTTAACAGTAACAACTAACCTGGCGCGCAACTTTTGAGCAAAGCCCAGGTGGCTTGCCATCACCAATAACTTTCTCAAAAAAGCATTCCTGCGCCTGTGCAAGCATCAATCTTTCAAGCATTCCAGCGCACTCTGGTGACACGTCAACAGTGGCGCCCCCAACCGCCGCCTTCCCTGCCACCGTGTCTTTCAAATATCCGAATGCACCCGCAGCCGCCTGAAACGCATTACACGCCTGCTTTAGCCCTGCTGCGGTCGTCCGATCCGCTGCCAATCCGATCTGACTGTACACCGCACCCAGATTGAACAACACCGCCGCTTTCTCGAGGTAAATATTCTGCTGCGTGGATTTCAATTTGACCTTAAAAGCGTCGTGCCACGTGAAAGACAGTGTGCACACATGAGATTTATCAGGGGAGATCGGGAACCGAGGCTCGATTAAGTTTAGAGCACGGGCGTAGGACAGGAGAGCGTCGCGGCGGACCTCCGGCGAGTCGGCGGCAGAGTTGCGCTCAATCGAATTGCGCATGTTGCGGACAACGTCGAGGTCCTCGTCGGCGAGCTGAGCCTCACGCTCGGAGTAGTGAGTAGAGATGTAGTTGCGGAGAGGGCGGTAGAGGTCGACGGCGGTGGTTTTCTTCTCTTGGATCGCGAGCATCACGCCCACCGGTGAGATCGCCGCCGCAGACATCGTATTCTCCGTCGCAGGCGTCGTCGTTGAGATCGATTGGTGGAGGTGGTGTTGGAACGCGGGAGCGTTGAAGGTCAGTGTTTGCGCGTGGGACTACGATGCTTAGCGAGGAAGTTTTAGGAGCATTTGCGTTGTTACGCTCCCATAATCCAACATTGCAACAATGTGCCCCTAATTTAAAAAGCATTTCTACGCCTCTCTCCTGTCACTCTTTCTAGAAATGCAAGAAATGAGGGCTGGACTCGGCCCACACTTCTGCCACGGGCCATAGCCAGTCTAGACTGCATTTGTGCCTGGGCGCAAGCAGAGGCTGACCTGCGTGCAGGAGCAGGTAGGGCCACTGCCTACCTGAGCCTGCGTGTAGGCAGACACAGGCTTGCCTGCGCGCAAGCTTAAAAAAAATGTCGACCGTGCAAGCCGCCCATGGCCCTGTCCGTGCCTGCGGGCCTGAATTTTTTTTGCATCTCTACCCATGACCAAGCAAGTGACATAAATGTTCGCTCAATTATATTAAATGACATAAATGACAAAAAAAATACTTAAAATATATTTTAAATTTCCAACTCTATGTTATAGATTTTGATGAAAATTATAATTTTAACATTTAATTTTTTTAAAAAAATTTTGAATATGTTTTTTAGAGCTACATATTCTGAATGAATTTTATTTATTTTAAATATATATTTAGAAGTATTTTTAAAAAAATAAAAAAATGAACATTAAAGTTATACATCTTATCAAAATTTATAACTTTTATGCTATAATTTTTTTTTTAAATACCCATATTTCTTTTTAGTACATTCGCTCGTAACATAAATATAATTATCAAATTTCCTTAATTTGATAATGATAGTTTTATCATGTAATATAATTAAAGAGAATATATTTTTGCTACTTTGAATTAAGATGACATATTTTTATCATTTTAATTATGGAAGAGTATAAAAATATAAATACCCCTTTTTTTGTTTAATTCGTCGAAATTTTCATTTGAAAATTAAACTATTACTCTTTTTTAATAGAGACAACTACTGAAATTTTTTAAACTAATTTAATTAAACTTTTATTTTAAAAACATTTTATAAAATTAAAATTGAGTGTCAATTTAACTGACAATTTAGTATCAGTAGGACAGCCGAGGATACATGCTGTCGTCTTGTAAGAAGTTGCCATTTTAACTTGCAACCTGGATTGATAGTGAGATTGGCGAGCGGCGAGCGCAATGTAACAGACGATTTCGTGCTTATAAAATAACCCGAATGCATTCACCTCATTTCTCCTATTTCGTTTATTTTTCTATTTTCAGACCTCTTCCTAGTTTAAAATTTACTAAACAAAATTAAAATAGTTTTTATTATGACTTCGCTCGATTGCGTTGCATTTTTTTATTTTTGGTCATAAACAAGGGAACACTACGTCCCTTAAATTTTTATTGCTCTTGAATATCAATACTATGTGCTATAAAGAAAACAAAAGTCTAACCTCATGCGAAGGTGAAACGGAGTTAAGAAAGTACATATCTATTTTAAATATCTTCTCATTGATTATTAAATTATAACGAACAACTAAATAAATGACTTTGCAGTTTATTATTTCAGACATTGAAACATACGTATTTTTAATTTATGCAGGATGAAATAGCAAAAAAAAAGTTTATTATAGCAAATTTAAACCGGTCGCATATTACAAATTTGCATTTTTGTTTGGGTAAATTCACTAAATTGCATCATTACTAAGAGTGACAAGTTTTGTCAAGAACTCAGGTTACAGGCAAGTAGCCAACATACTAAACTGGAAACTAGACCTAATATATCAAGCACATATTCTGCTTCGGGAAATATACCGCACATCTTCCAAGTCAGAATATGTAGTTATGATTATATCAGTAGTTCTAAATCGTCCTGTTGGTACTCCTCGATGTTCTACCGGTTTGATGTTACAATATATCACAACCCATACTTAAAACATTTCGAAGTGTTCTGAGATGTTTTGAGTCAAGAAAATAAATATGAAGTTTAAAAGGAGCATGTAGGGGCACCCTGTAATACCTAAAATATGATTTGTGGTGCAACGTAATATCATTTTCTTGACTCGTAGCATTGTAATATCATTTTTCTGCATTTTAGAGATATAAAAGAAAATACCGTTCAGACTATCTTTTCGATCTAATAATATTTATGTACTAAAAAAACTCGCCGAAGCTAATAAAGACGATCAATAAAAAATGTTTACGTGGGAGATGCAAGCATTAAAAAGGTTCAGCCTAGCTCAAAGCTAGGTCATCCTTCAAGGTCGTATTGGATATTTTTTATAAAAAAATTCTCAAAAAGAGGAGAGGGAGACAAAAAAGGTGCAGTGGTATTATAACAAAAAGTAATAAAGAACTTAAGAAAGTTATTTTGTCGACCCTAAAATAACAAATCTAAGTATAGAGTATTATTTTACAAATATTGGTTTACAAATTGTCGTTAAATTAACATTATAGAATGTTACAAATATCTATATGTCTAAAGTGTAAGATTAAAAGTTTAACTTATAAAATAGATATCTCATATTCGAATTTCGTAAATACCATCCGAAATAGTATAGAGAATTTATTATTTTTGTATTATGTAGAGTATACAGATTTTTGAATCTATATAGATTAACAAATTAAAAATTTTAAGTTGATAAAATATAAAACGGTATTAAGAATAAATTTAATTTATCTGTTGACAATTTTTTTTGCTGATAATCTTTTAAAAAGAAAACACCCGAACCTTGTGCACGAAGTTTGTCCATCCTCCCATCTCGATCTTTATCCGACGACTGAGATCTTTTCATCCACAGACTCGAGTTGAAAGGGATCTGAAATCAATTGGTACTTATTTTTTTTCTTGAATCCCCTCTTTCTTTTCTCGTTCATTCTCGCGCGAAAAGCAATGGCCGCAGCGGAGCTCGCCACCGCCGATGCTCTGCCGCACGTTGGCAACGGCAGCCTCCAATCTGAGCCCCTCAGCAAGGGTGCATCTGCCGCCGACAAGAAGAAGGCGCGCGAGAGCGAGCGCCGCCGTCGCAGGCGGAAGCAGAAGAAGAATAACAACAAACATTCCGACGAATCCATCGATGAGAGCGACGCCGCCGCGAACGGTGATGGCAAGGAGAACAATGATCCCCAGGTATTTCCTCACCGATCTATAGGCGTTTTTTTGTGCTGTTTCCTTGGGCTAGGGTTTCGACATAAGTGTCACAGAGATGGTTTATTTCTGAATTGATGGTTTGTTGCTTATGAATGATGATAGTTTGATGTGAAAGTGGAGGTGGAGTATGTCCCTGAGAAGGCAGAAGTATCCGAAGATTTTATTGAGGAGTTCAAGAATGTGTTGGACAAGTTTAGCTTCAAGGGTTCTGCTGGTGGGGTTGAGGTATGTGTTAGAGATCACATCCTAATAGTACTGATGATAATTGGTGGAAGTACGTCGAATTGTTCTTGATTATTCTTATCTTATTGTAGGATGAAGACAAGAAGGATGAGACAGCGGCTGATGCTGCCAATAAAAAAGATGACTCAGATTCCGAGGAGGAGCAGGAAATTCAGCAGAAAGAGAAAGGGATTTCAAATAAGAAGAAGAAGGTTATTAGTATTTGTTTTTTTTTTTCCTTCTTCTTTGTGAAATTGTCTAAGGTGAACTGGTGACACTGAATGGGGGAACTATAATTTGCAGCTCCAAAGGAGGATGAAAATTGCAGATTTGAAGAAGATATGCTCAAGGCCAGATGTTGTCGAGGTAGTTTAGGGTTCATACCTCCCTTGCCCATAACAATTTATTTTCAGTTTTGTTTTGTTTTTTAGTGACATGTGGAGAGAGGTAATAGACTTTAAATTAGGAGTACTTGTGCTGATATTCGCATACATCAACATGATGCCGTTACACAATATGATGCCTTTCATCCATCTTGTTGCTGCGATAAGTCAATACTAATGCAATATGCAGTGACTCATCTGTCTTGTTGTTTGCTACAACATGACTGTCATGACACCATTTCATTGTATGATACTTTCCATCCATGATACGCTCGAGGAGTCAATACTAATGTAGTATGCGGGATTCACCTTTTGTTGTTGTTTGCTACAATATGACCGTCATGACACCATTAAATTGTATGATACTTTCCATCCATGATATGCCCGATGAGTCAATGTCCATCTTTTTCGTTGTTGTTTTGCCACAACACGTCACAATCACGTTATTTTTATGATGACTTCTTTCCATGATATGCTCTGATTATATGAAGTCATTTACATGAATTTAACCAAGCATTATTTTCCCTGATGAACTTTATTTCTATCTTTGGTTGAATGTTATTTCAGTTAGTCTGCTATATCCTGTTTCTCACTTGTCTTCTCGTCGTAATTAGAGCCTTCTGTTGAGAGGTTCGGCAGTTTCTCTATATATACATAATTTGCATGTTAAATTGACGTTGTATCAAGGTTTATCGTGACAACGGATGCTTTTGTGTAAATTTAGCACTTCCATGTATAGGTCACAAGTGATAAAGATAATCGCGTTTGTTATAAAAGCAATGCTGCAATGCTGCATTATGTTATTATTCATAGTGGGTTGAGCACATGGGATACCATTTTCATATATTTCACTAAGAATATTTCCTTTCTTGATGCTGAGTATAGGTGTGGGATGCAACAGCAGCGGATCCTAAGTTGTTGGTGTACTTGAAGTCCTATAGAAACACTGTACCAGTTCCAAGGCACTGGTGTCAAAAGAGGAAATTTTTACAGGTGAGTGGTATAGCTGATATCAAAGCTGTAATATGTAATACATTTATGCATGAATTATGCATGCTTTTCGTGGGGGGCCAGACATTTGGGAGATGGAAGATAAAGTCAGACATGTTCACCCCTCTTATACAAGTATGTGGTTCTTGCAGGGAGAAGCTTAACACTGATGGAGCCAGCACATGGTGATCTTTGCCAAACAGATCTTTGTCTATTGCCAGTTTTCATAATGGTTGAGATAGGGCGTAGTTAGATTATTATGCCACCTCCATGAAAGAAATGAGTTACATACAGTAGAATTTTTGAATATTTAATAGATTGCTTTACCATCATAAATTGTAACTTGATAATTAAATGGTTATGGAGTATGGACTATGGTTTAATTGGGATATGCTGGGACTGATTTACTTTTGGTTGCTTGCAGATTTGAGCTTTTGAGCAACCCTAAAGTTCGAATCTTTATTTTCCGATTAGAATATTATTCTGCATACTTGGTTGACGTTTTTTAATATTAGGTATTTTCTTCTTGTTTTGCAGGGGAAACGTGGAATTGAGAAACAACCTTTTCAACTTCCGGACTTTATAGCTGCAACTGGTATCGAGAAGATAAGGCAGGTAGGATTATAATGGTACCACATATACATATTGTTGTGATGAGGAAATTTACATTTCGAACACATCTTGTTGCTGAAATAGCATTGAAGCTATCGTCTCTTATTGGTTTTTCAGGCATACATTGAAAAGGAGGATAGTAAGAAGCTGAAACAGAAGCAACGCGAGCGTATGCAGCCGAAGATGGGAAAAATGGATATCGATTATCAAGTAATTACTTAGATGAAACTTGTTCTTCTATTCGGCTTAGCTTTGTAGTATTTTGTGCTTCACATGTTTGAAATCATCTCTCATAAGGCTGATGCATCAAGTCATTAAGTTTGAGCAAGTTTCACTTATTTTGAGTATCAGTTAGTCAGGCAACGATAGCTAAGGATACTCTTTTTATTTTATTTTATTTTAATCAGAGTGATTTTTAATCTTTCTTAATGTTTATGAACTTCAATCCCTCAAATCAATTTGTAAAGTTGGCGACTTTTGTAACTTTTCATAGTACTTAGCATGCGATTCTGTAGTTTAACTCCTCCCTTTTGGGTAAGCTAATCATGGATGTCTAGCTGATACTAAATATTTTATTCGGTGCAGGTTCTCCATGATGCATTTTTCAAATACCAAACCAAGCCGAAACTGACAACGCTTGGTGATCTATATCATGAAGGAAAAGAGTTCGAGGTATTGGTGACATGAAAGCTTTCATCTTTTATTTTTAGTCTGTTTGTGCTTGTTGTCCTTTGCTTTGTCAGTAACATCATCTGTTTGTTTTTAAATAGTTAACTTTGCCAAAGGTTGTTTGAAGTTCCTTTGCCTATTTCCAAAAAAAGTGTATCCCTTCTACATTAGCTGGTGGTGGTTGCAAGGTTTTCATTGCCAACCCTATTCGAGTAGTCAACTTTGGTCCTGGCACATGCCTATCATTCGGTGCCTATCGTACCGAGGCATATGTTTTTTTTTTATTTTCAGAAGTAATATTAAAAGTCAAAACAAAATTTAAAAATAAAAACGGTTTTCGGCATGTGCGATGTAGGTAAGTTTGGCCCTGGTACATGTCGCCCAACATGGGTGTGTCATTCTGCATAAGGTAATGGCACATGATTGACTGTCGTTTTAGGTGGCGTTGATGTTTTGTTGGCTGATTGTCATTTAAAAGAATCGGTCAGTTTAGAGGGTTATCCATCAGTATTTTTTTTATGTTACTACACAATCCGATTGTCTGCAATACCGCTAGAGGGTTACCCATGGTGTTGGTGTCATGTTTTGTAGTATTGTTGATACCACATTGTTATATGCGATATTGCGTAAGAATTTGTCTGAATGCTCTTGATTTAGCCGATAATGCGGCCAATCCGATTCCAATTGTTGGATCAAAGCATTGCAGAAGAGTGGCCATGATTTCAACCAAGGTTTTCCGTGCCGTGCCGAGTCGAGTATCGGTAAGTCCGAAACTGGGCACGTGCCGACCGTGCCGACCGTGCCGTGCCGACCGTGCCGACCCGTGCCGATCCGTACAATTTTTTATATTTAAAAATTTAAAAATAAAATTTTTTTAATTTTTTATATTTAAAAATTTAAAAATAAAAATTATTTAAATAATTAAAGATATTAATAAAATAAAAATATTAAATTCAAAATAAAATATAAAAACTTCAATAATATATTCAAAACATATAATATAAATTTATTGCCACATAGAGTGTCGATGTGGCTGATACAAGGGATCTGTAAAACCCAAACCATTTAAATCTATCCCATAGGTCATGTGGATATGATACACAAATGTGTCCCAGCTATACAGTTGATGGTAGTATTGGATGTACTCATCAACAAACCGTTGGGCGTCGTTGGGCACACTGTTACGGTTAGTGTGTTGCTGCTGTTGCATATTCCAGTCACTAGAGGCAGATGCATTTGACGGGTAGGTAGAGTAATCCTCGTATGTTGGAGGGGGATATGGATAATAATGCATATATGGAGGTCCCATGGCGTACTCATAATCACTTGGTTGCACCGGTAGGTGAGGCTGCGACACGACGTTGCTCTCACTTGGAGTTGGACTTGTATCTTCATCTTTTTGATCGTAGTCTCTACGGTCTATGCGAGGTTCGTTGTCAAAAGACCGACTAAAAGACTTCAACCCTGCTCTTAGCATGGACCAGCCGGTCTCTAAAGCTGACGATTTACCAGATGATACAGATGCCGATCGCGATAAACTCGCAGCCGAGTCTCCGGGTCCAGTTCCTCGTCGACTGTATTTCTTCAATGACTTATCAGATCTCCGTGCGTCACAAACATCAACATCTGTAAATTGTGTGGAGGGAACGAATGTATCTTCGTGTTCCTCGTCACGTGGTATACCTGTATGTTCACCTCCAGCATTGTTATCTGAGCTATTTGAGCTATTATCATTATCGGAGGGAACTTGATGTGGACGAAGGTGTAGGAGACCGGTTGCGGCGACGTGAATGCTGTGAAGACTTTGAGCCTCCTACATCGTCATCACGCGTCGGTTGTCTTCCTTGTTGCATGGGAGCGAACTCTCTTTCAGCAAATTCATTAGGGTCGACGCTGAGCTCTCGAGCAATGTCTTCATTCGGTCTCGGCGGATCTCCTGGATGATCAAGTTCCGGCTCTTCGTCTTCATGCGCCTCAACCCATTCCATAATTGGGTCATCTTCAGTATCCACCCCCCCGTACAACGTTGGGTCAAAGGTTTCGGTATACTGTTGCTGCTTCATGTGTTTTAATCGCAATCGCATATTATAAGAAACATAGACCAATTTATTCACACGATCAGCAAGAAGACGGTTGCGAGTTTTAGTATGGATAAGAGCAAATGTACTCCAATTCCTCTCGCAGCCACTTGATGATACGGCTTGCGATAGCACTTTAACGGCAACTTTTCTCAAATGTGGTGCAGAAGTTCCAAATTGTAACCACCACTCGGCTGCATTAGTGAAAATTTGTAAGATAATTATTAATTAGATCATAACATAAAATAGAGCTTATTTTAATATACTTTAACTGATCAACAATGCAACTTACAAGGCATCATAGTTAATCTCGACGATCGCGCTGCTTGTTCTCCAAATGAGCCTTCCGCATACCTAAATGTCTTGCCCTGCAATAATTTTTTTTTTGTTAGGAAAACTGGCATTAACGTCTTATGACTTCATCATTTACGTTATTATAAGTATGCAATATTATACCTCCTCGATAGCTTGTGCTTGTGCGGCTTCATTTGGTTCTAAACGGACAATGACATTCCGCAGTGCTGTAATAAGATCGTTTTTTGTTCCCAAATTATACTGGTACTGAAAGCGAGGATTGAGATAATAACCTGCAAGATGGATGTCTTGGCCCATTTGATTGCTCCATCTTTGGTCAATAATATTGCAGTACTCTCTGTAGCCTCTTTCATTATTCCGCTGGATCTGTGCCTTCGCGTTATTTATCAAATGATATACGTAACCCATCTGTGGTACAGCTTCCGTATCAACTTTTCGAAGCACAGTATAAAGAGGAGCTACGCTGTCAATAAATGTAGTTACGTTATTCCAAAACCGTCTATCAAATATAATCCTCTCAACCTTTCTTCCTTTATCCATTTGTCGGTATCTGGATTCATGCCACCACTCTCCGGAAAATAGTGCTTTCAGCCCCACCTCTTTCTCTTTGATACTGTTGAGAGATATAAAATTTGTGGCGAATCGAGTGATGCCAGGCCGAAGTAGATTGCCACCAATCTGCTCCCTCATTTGAGCCAGAAGTGATCCGTGGTTGTATATAAATTTTGTGATGGTCTGCCCCTTCTTAACCAACTTGGCCACATGTGGTAGTTCCCGATATCGGCCATCATCAGATCGATACAATGGGCTGCGCATGGTGTCCAGTACAAATGTCGGTACTCCCTCATCAAAGTCAATCCTGCATGTTTATAGTTTGCTCCATTATCCGTCACAATCTGTACTACGTTATGCACGCCAACGTCAGCAATAACCTTCTCCAGCTTTCCCTTTATATAGACATGAGTCTGAGTATGCTGCGAAGCATCTATAGACTCGTGAAACACCGTCTTCCCGTCGCAGCTTATTAAGAAGTTGATAATTTTTAATCTGGTCGGACCAGTCCATCCATCACACATAATTGTAACACCATATTCTTCCCATTGAGTCTTCAAACTTTTGATGTACTCGCGTAGCTCTTTCACATTTTCATCTAGGAGAGATCCAGCAAGCTCTCTCGGCGTTGGGGGTTGAATTCCTGGTCCTACCTCTTCTGCTACGGCAATCATATTGCGATAATATGGACTCGATGCGGCGTTGGGAGCTATGTGACTGAAATGAAAAAATTTGGCTATCGCCTTTGCTAATTTTGATTTTTTTGATCCTCTTCCGATATCATCAATTCTTGGTTGCCGAAGCTCGACGGGCTCGGAAGCATGTGGATCAACAGATCTTATATTTGTCGACCTCATGGACGCAGATCTACCGAATAACGATGGAAGACCACCTCTGCTTCTCCCCCGTTGACTCCCAGAAGAACCAGAAGGTCCAGAACCTGAAGAAGATCCGCCAGGAGCGTAGGACGAACCTTGTGCAAAACCACCTCTTCGCATAGTCTCTCTTTGTTGCGCAAGCTCCATTTCTCTTAAACTTTCAGCTTGTGCTCGCCTTATTTCCTCCCTTTCTCCCGGTGGTATTCTTGGATCATGTAGATCAAAATCATCGTAATGTTCTTCGGTGGGATAGTCATCCTCAACGGCATAACCTTCCTCTGCAACAACACGATCGATGTATTCCCGATTTTTTTGTTTATGCTCTCTTGCAGCCTTTCCTGCACGTAGATGTGCTTTCATCGCATCACGAACTTCCGTCCCACATTTTTCGCATGGTTTAACATTTGGAAAGCCTCCTGCTAGGTGTTGTTTCAAACGAGAAACTCCGCCTCCTTTTCCATGAACATGGCAATAATTACATATCCAGTGGAATCTATTGTCTCCTACAGGTGTACCGTGTAACCAACCAATATCATTGGTTGATTGAATTTTTGGTGGCGCCATTTAATTGAATTGGAAACTTGAAATGAAAATATGATTCAGTGATTCAATAGATTTGATAAAAAATGATTCGAACGATTCATATTTATAAGGCGAAATGTAAAATTTTCATTTTTAAATTAAAAAAAAAATTTAATTTTGATTTGACTGCGCGTGCACCGAAAGGTGCACGCTCAGCCAAATAGCCAGCCCATAAGGGCTGGCTTTTGTTACGAATGATGGGCTGGCTTTTGTAGGGTAGGTAACTAGGTATGACCGCCCGTGAAAGGCGGTTGCCCTTCATGGGCGGCCCACACAAAAAAAAAAAAAAAAGAAAAAAAAAAAAACGCAGCCAAGCCAAAAAAAAAAATGATATTTTGACCGTCCTTTAACGGGCGGTCCAATCAAAAAAAAAAAAAAGAGAAAAAAAAAAAAAAAGGTAAAAAACAAAGGCCAGCGTGGCTGGCCTTTGATTTTGACCGCCCGTGAAGGGCGGTTGATTTGACCGCCCTTCACGGGCGGTCCAATCAAAAAAAAAAAAAAGAAAAAAAAAAAAAAAAAAAAATCGAAAAGCCAGCCACGCCAGCCACGTGGCTGGCTTTTCACCGCCCGCGAAGGGCGGTCGATTTGACCGCCCTTCACGGGCGGTTTTTTTAAAAAAAAAAAAAAAAAAAAAAAAAAAAAAAATTTGAAAAGCCAGCCACGCCAGCCACGTGGCTGGCTTTTCACCGCCTGCGAAGGGCGGTCGATTTGACCGCCCTTCACGGGCGGTTTAAAAAAACAAAAAAAAAATTTTAAAAGCTTGTGCCGCCCGTGCCGAGCGGCACGGGCCGGCACGGCCGGCTCGACTCTGAGCCGGTGCCGGAACCGGCCGGCACCGGCACGTGCCGGGCGGCACCGCCCGTGCCGCCCGGCACGGAAAACCTTGATTTCAACCATTCTTCAAGTAAAGTAAATAAATAAATAAAAAGAAAAGAAAAAAAAAAAGAGGTAAAATGTTTTCGCGGCAAATGCTTCTTCCCTATCATCTTGATCTCCTCTCCTCTCTGTCATTGTCTTATTTTCATTTTTTGTCTTGATTGATCATCTTTGGCTTCCTCTTTACTTTGATAAGAGAAGACGATGGGGTCACACGCATGCGTTTACCCATTGTTATGCGCTAGAGGATGATGATCTTCTGCACCGAATATCTATGCGCCGTCCCATGCTCTGACACCTAAAAAAATATTTACATTTATTTTTTTTTTTTTTTAACATGAATGTTGTCATTTTGATTAGATCTACTACTTTTATATTTAATTTTTTTTAAAAAAAAAAACGCTTCTAAATAGGTGTTCTGAGGTTCCAAAGTTTTAACATCTTAACGGGTTTTAAAAAATATTTTTAAATCCGTTAAGATTTTGGAGTCCCAGAACACTTATTTAGAGTTATTTTTTTGAAAAAACTTTCAATATGAAAATTCTAAATCTCATTAAAATCTACAACTTTTTTGTTATTTTATTTTCAAAAAGAATATATGTAGATTTTTTTTTTGAGATGTCGGTGCACGGGGCGGTGCATGGAATCCGGTGCAGGGGATCCTCATCCATGTGCAAGATGCATTACCACCTCCCTTTCTTTTATTTAGACTTGTATTATTTTTTTCAAGTGTCTGTTCAAAGCATATGACCAATTGCCCCTTTTTCTTTAAAAAAGAAAACTTCTTCCTTTAATTTCTTAATTTATCAAAAAAAGTAAAAACATTTTGTTTTTGAATTTTTGAACTTTTCGGCTAATTCCTATATGATACTATTGATCTTACCCGATACTAACTTTTATAAAGTTGGCCGATCCCGATCCCTCTGACATTGCATAACTTGGTTATATGCATGTACACCAAAATTGTATGGTGAATAGTGTCAAGGGTTCAAATCATGTGTTGGTTGCACAGTGTGCTAGTCTTAACTATCTAGCTGATGAATGACCTTTGGAACCATTATGGATATGAATACATTTAATGCACAAACCAATTGTTTTTATGAACGCCGGGGTGAGTTCTCTGGGTTCTCTTTTCCACAAATGCATTGTCTTTTTCACATCGCAGATATTATTATGAGATAGTGGGAAAATATATTACAATGGCTTATTTATTTTTTAATTTACAGCTCCTCCTTTTTCCTAGTTTGAAACTGTAGTTGATGTTATAATAATTAACTAGTGGTTCTACGTGTTCCTTGATGTACCTTTTTTTCAATAATACATGTTATATGATGTCATAGGTTAAACTTAGAGAAATGAAGCCTGGGATGCTATCACATGAACTGAAAGAAGCTCTTGGTATGCCTGAAGGTGTTCCCCCTCCCTGGCTTATCAATATGCAGGTTGGTTTATAATTTCTTCTATTGTTGGATAGCTTTCTATCATCTTCAGATGGGCTAAAATGATCCGATTTGTGCTGCAGAGATATGGTCCTCCGCCATCTTATCCACATCTGAAAATTCCAGGACTTAATGCTCCTATTCCTCCTGGAGCAAGCTTTGGTTATCATCCTGGTGGTTGGGGCAAGCCTCCGGTTGATGAGGTGATGTTTTACTATTTTGTGGATTTTGTTATATCAATCTTTGAAGAATATAAACTTTAGTGCTGGTCCTGACGTTAATGTTTTGATTCCTGAACAGAGTGGCCGTCCATTGTATGGTGATGTGTTTGGTCTACATCAGCAGGAACAACCCAATTATGATGTATTGCCTTTACTTCTGTCTCTTAATGGAATATCAATTTTGTTCTTCCAACTTGATAACTAGCCTTCATTGTTATTTTTATTTAAAGCAAATCGAAGTATTCATGGTGTGAACTAATATTTTGATTAAGGTTTTCAGCTTTCTTAAAGTTAGGGCTTATTTATGCCATGTTTGAATTGAAGATGCGTACGTATCCAGCTTCTTTTATGTTTAATACCAATTTCAGGAAGAACCAGTTGATAGAAGCAAACACTGGGGTGATTTGGAGGAGGACGAGGAAGAGGAGGAAGAGGAAGAAGAAGAGCAGCTTGAAGAAGAGGAATTGGAGGATGGTATTCAATCTGTTGACAGCCTTTCAAGGTAGTGTATACTCGAGTCTTACTCTTTAGTTTGTCTGTATAAAAAATTTTATGATATTTTTCCACTATTTATATATTGATAATTTCTCTTCAGTACGCCAACTGGTGTGGAAACACCAGATGTTATTGATCTGAGGAAGCAACAAAGAAAGGAGCCCGAGAAACCTCTATACCAGGTTCTTGAGGAGAAAGAAGAAAGGATTGCTCCTGGTACTCTGCTTGGGACGACGCACACCTATGTCATAGGATCACAGGAGAAGCCAGGTGCCAAACGGGTTGATCTTCTCCGGGGTCAAAAATCTGATAAAGTGGATGTCACCATTCAGCCAGAGGAGTTGGATGCTTTGGAAGACGTTTTGAAAGCCAAGTAACTACTCCCATTTCTTTTACTATGTAGTGCCATTATTGCATATTTTGTTTCGTGCGTAGTCTAAACCTTATGTTGAAATTTGTATTAGGTATGAAGAAGCACGAGAAGAAGAGAAGCTGCGTAATCAGAAAGAGGACTTCAGCGACATGGTTGCTGAGGTTGGTTTCCAATTGCAAGTGCTTCCTTTTTTTCTAGTTTTATGTAACTTTCTCAAAGTCAGCATGCAGGGCTGAAAATTATTATTTTTGAGGGAAGTGGAGCTGAAAATTATGATTTGTTCTTTTTGCAGAATGCAGCAGCGAAGAAGAGAAAACGAAAAGCGCCAGAAGACAGCAAATCAAAAAAGAAAGATTTCAAATTTTGATCGGTCTAGTTTACTCTCTTCTGGACGATGTTCTAGTTTGGTCTCCAAGAAACATCATCTTTTGATGATTCTTATGTTTTATAGGAGTTTACAATGAGGACCCGCATGTATGAAATACTATCCGTACTTTCTGCGGAAATTGTGAGCCAATCTAAAACATAATGTGCATGTAATCAAGCAATTAGACATCCGCAGCACACTGAGGTTAGACTAGTGCTGATCTTTTTTGTTGTTAATTGACTTTCATAACTGTATCCCTGCAACAGCACCTTTGTATGTGGACCGCTATGCAATCAAATTGGCGTCTGCATGACCCATCATGCTGTGTTACTAGGTAATCAGATAGTGATGTTTATGGGGAAAAAAATTACGCTGTCGCAGCAGTATTTTTATTAATTTTTATGCTTCAGTTTTCGTGATATACGATTTTATTGGAGTTTTAAACTCTTAAAGGTATAGTTTTTACACTATTTATAATGTATGCCATTATATCTACACAAACAGGGACAAAATGCTGACACGGCAAACTATAAGCACAAATTTAGTTGACGGCGCTACCGAAGTGTAAATCTGTTGACAGGCTACCATTTAGTTCTTTTATTTTTATTTTTTTATTGTTTTTTAGTATGTTTCTCCGTGATATTATTTGACTGACTATATGTGTATGATCTGATCCAAGACCTAAATTTCGTCCCCTTTCACCCCCACCCCCCCTCCAAAAAAAAAAAAAATTGTTAGTGTTTTATTGCAGATGCAGATTGGATTTGTTTGCAAGCGCAAAATTGTAACAGCTTTTATGTTTTTATTTTTTGAATTATCATGGAAAATTCTATTTCTAATTGGCATAATTTTGTATGAATATCGTAACATATAAAATATTAATAATACTGATCTGTGTTCTATAAATTGAAAAATTTTAGATTTTCTTCTGGATATGCCCCTTAACTCCTCATCCTTCACAGAGTACAAAGAAAAAATCCACCACATTTTCAGAGGTGGTTTTTATGGAATTCCAAACCGATGCTGCAGCATCAGTCTTCCTTTCAGTTGTTTACTTGTTTCCCTATCTTTTGTCTTCAACATTGACGTCAAAGGTTCCCACAAAGTGTCCGGCTGCCCTTAATTGGTCAAGCTGTTAAAAATTCAATGAATTAAGTGCAGCAGACAATGTATCTAAATGTATCTAAACATGCAATGAAAAAAAAAAAGACCTGGCGAGAGTGCTCTATATGATGAAGTTGTTGTATCTTATCATTAATTTCTAACATGCATTGAAATCCATGCAAATAGTGCTGTGAAAGATGAAATATTAACACCGTTACTGTTAACATATACAAGCATAAAGGTGCAAGTACTGCCGAATTAATACCTGATAAATATGTTCTGCTGGAAGTCACGGTAACTATCATCTGCGATGGGATATAAGGCCGAGCACTGTCTTCTCATCTAGTAAATGATAATTGACAGTATAAATCAGAATATCCTTGTATCTTCGTATCTTCGTTCAAATGATATTAAGACATACCCAAGAAGGTCAACTAACTTTTCCACAGTTAGACCAGCAAAGAGTCAACCGAAAAAAATATTGCTAGCAAAGTCATGGTGATTTTTTCCTGATTGCTTCAACAAGACTAAACCCAGGGGATTTCTTTAAGCCGAAGTCCAACAATTTTCTCAATCTAGATACATCTTCCCACCTTCCAGCATCCGCATATATGTTCTTCATTAGAACATGATATGTTACATTATGAGGATCTATCCTGAAAAGACTATTCGCAACAAACTCAGCCATGTCCACATTCCCATGGATTCTGCAAGCCCCCAGAAAGGCTCCCCAAACCCCAGTATCAGGTTTTACAGGCATTTTTTGTATGAAGTCATAAGCATCCGCCAATCTACCACTACGTCCGAAAAGGTCTACCATGCAAGCATAATGCTCGAGTGTAGGAGTAATCGCAAAGTCTTTTCGCATGCTATCAAAAAGTTTCAATCCATCTTCTACGAGACCCGAATGGCTACAAGCTGTCAAAATTGAAGTGAATGTGAAGCTGTTTGGTCTGACTCGTTGAGCTTGCATTTTAGAGAAGAGCTCAAGTGCTTCGTCTGTGTGCCCGTGAGCTGCATAGGCCCGGATTAGAGCACTCCAAGATACCACACCCTTCCACGTCAACTTTTCAAAAACTTCCCTAGCTGAATCTATACACCCACATTTTGCATACATATCCAACAATGCATTGCCGACTCTTACATCGCCTTCTAGTCCATATCGTTTTGCAAGTTCATGCAGCCATCTTCCAGTGTCCAGAGCACCTAAACTAGTGCAAGCAGAAATTACACTAACTAATGTCACACTATCAAATTTTACCTTCTCAGTTAGCATCGTTTTGAAAAGTTTTAACGCTTTATAACCTTGGCCACTTTGCTCATAAGCTGCAATCATAGTATTCCAAGAAACTAAGCATCGATCATTCATTCCCAAGAAAATCGATCTTGCAATGTCAGTATTTCCACACTTACTGTACATGGAAACCAGAGCATTCACTACCAAATTGTAAGATTCAAAACCCATCTTGATTGCCAGACCATGGATTGATTTCCCTGAATCGAGATACTTAATTCCACAGCAGACTGGCAGAATGCTCACAATACTAACTTCAGTTGGCTTCTCACCGCACTCCACCATCAATCTAAACGTCAACAACGCCCTTTCGAAAACACCATTTTGGGTGTACCCAGCAATCATCGCAGTCCAAGCAACGATATTTCGACGACTCATTTCACCAAAAGCCAGTTCAGAATCCCAAATTTCTCCACTCTGGGCATAAAATGTAACAAGCGCTGTTTGAACAAATAAATTCTCTCCGAAACCGTTCTTGATTGCATTACAGTGAGACTGTTCACCTTCAACAAAGGCTAAAACGACGGTGCACGCGCGAATCACGAAGGGAAAAGTGAAGTGGTCGGCGCGGATGCCCGTGCAATGCATGAGTTTGTAGAGAACAGGAACTTCGTTGCAGGGGCCGTGATCAGAGTAGGCGCGAAGGAGTGTGTTCCAAGCGAAAGAATCCGGGTGACGCAAACCGTCGAACAAACTACGTGCGTAGACTGCTGTTGGGGAGAATTCGGCGGCGAGACGGATCAGGCAGGTGGCGATTGGCAGGTAACGGGCGGCGCCGTGGGTGAGGACTCGAGCGTGAACGCGTCTGAGATCCAATAGTGAAGTGCAAGAGCTGAGCAGGAGGTTTAAATGGCGGGGAAGAAGGGACATGGGTCAACTGTCAACTAATTTTGAGGAATAATTTAACCCGATTATTGTCCTACTTGATGGGTCCGTGGGTTCTGAAGTCGACCGTTGACGCTGTCTAGAGCATGTTTTAGAGGACTTCAATATCAACCCCTCAAACATGTTCTAAAGTTTTATACTATTCCATCCGACTAGCTCGAGCATAGATGACCTTGCAAGTATTGCATCCTACATGTGGCGCAGTGCAGTGCACCAGTGTTAGCCCTTCGCAGTAGGAGAATGGGATCATACATGGTGCAACCACAGAGAAACCATCCCTGCCATATCCTTATGCCACAAACTACAAAATTTTATATAAAATTTTACTCTACTCATTATTTTTATAAAAAAAAATTTAAATTATAAAATTATAGATTTTAATATGATCTAATAGTTAAAATTTATTTCAAATGATATGCCGAAAAGATAATTAAAATTAATTTTGTAGTTCAAATTTTTTATAAATATATTAAATAAATCAATAAAAATTTTATATAAAAATCTCGTAATTCGCACCATATGGATAGGTGGCCAGGATGGTAATTTTTACCGCAGAAGATTTGCTCTGTGCAGTTGGGGTTAGAATTGAAGGCTTTAATTTCAAAAGAATGTCTCGTACATTCACCATTTGCACTCTGCAATCAAATTTCTTTTTAATTTATCCTTTTTTTTTAATCATTAAATAAAACAATAGAACACCACTGGGCTCCAATCTCAAAATTTATTATTACGAAAATTATTAACCAAGACATGGCATGGGATAAAATTGCAACTACGATATTATAAAACTACTAAAATTGTAGCTATAATATTATAAAAGAATCATCCAATCGGATCTCCACCTTACATTGATTCGGATATAACTACTGAATTATACAACAAAGACATTATTGAAATAAAAATTTTAAAAATCAAATAGATACCAAATAATTATAAAAAATCGTAAGAAACGCAATGTTTGACATTAGCAGGCTCAAAAGTTCTATACCAAAACTTTTATACAGAAAGTACCCGTCTGAGACAGTTAACAAATAAGTTAAAGCAGAAGAGGAAGTACATCTTAACCTTGCAATATCTACTAAATGTGGGCAAAGTCGACCATGATTTATTGATATTTCCTAAAAAATTTAAGTGTAGGGCTAAATTGCAGACGCCTTTTTCTGTTAATTTGGGTTTCGAAATGTCAGGCTGATACGCGATACCTAAACCTGTGAGGAACATCGACACTTCAGCTGCCGATAGAACTTAATGTTGCGACAATGGAAGCTTCCTACAAATAAGTGATGGACGGTAAGAGAATACCTCATTTTGTTCGATTAGGCTTTATATTCATGAACACGCATCCATTTTGTCGATGACCACTTATTTCCTTTGATCACAGGGCATCCACCTGAAACTCCGAAAAAGACGTACTGCGTCAATTATGTTATATTTGATGCATTTATAGAACTAGATGGCAAGAAATTCTATCTTATCGAACAACTAACCATGTGCAAGTAAGGGGAAAAAAAGAAAAAAAATGGTCATGGAGCAACTAACCATGCAAACTTGACGGATCTAGAGAGGCATCAGGTCTCATGCTCCAAAAAAGCAAAGCATCTCCCATTTTTGGTTTAACAGAAAGCCCCGTCTTTCCACACTCTGATAGTTCATTATAATATGGTATAGAGCTGCTGTTCATTTTTACAGCAGGGAAAACCGTTTCACCACCTTCCTCCACATCAGTCCTACGGCGCAAGCAAAAAAATAAGATACACTATCAATCAATTAGAATTCCTTTACAACTTTATCATATATATATGTAGGAGATCTAGAAGTTTGCAAAGATGGCACGTACAGATACATGAGCATGGTAGCTATTCGCTGTCCACCATCTCTAGTGTTAAGTTCATTATTGAAGTAATCATAATGAGGTTCATACTTTTGGCCCACTTCATAATGCAGAACCTGAAGTCCCTCCCCATGCTCTGTAGAATTTGCATCAAGGTAAAGACTAGCTAAGAGTTGGATCTGATATACAAACAAAGCACGAGCAGCCCATCGAATTTGAGCACAAGAAGATTATACAACTTCGGCAAAAAGAGCAACTTGTTGCGAAATTATTTGTTTTGCAGGTCCAAATACGCCACATTAGAAAATTCAGTTAATCCATTAGCAACATAACAAAAGTGATCCTCGCTAACACATATCTATTTAGCTATGATGATATGATATTAATAACTTACGATTGTTATCTCAAGGTTTGGTGCATTTTTTGACAGCCCAACCCAGCATGCCTTCTGAGTTAATTAAAAAACAAGGACCACAAGTGGGTATAAAATTAGCTGATGTTTATTAGGACCATATCTCTTCATCAAAACCTTATGCTAGGCACTTATAAACAAAGTTAGAGTATTTACTTTTTTATTCAAATGGAACAATCTCAGGACAAACAAGAAATAAAGGAAACAATGAAGAAGAAATGTGACGGTAAAGAATTAGTGTCAGAAAAATTGCAGTACTAATATGAAAGTGTGTACTTCTTTCCTATATATCCTTTAAGTATCTTTTAGATAAATATTAATCTCAAATACAACCTGAATATCTCCCATGAATCCTTCCTAACCACATGACCCCATATGTCACCCTCAACTGAAAACTGCCCTTAATCTCTTAAAAACTTTTTTTTAAAAAAAAAGGGTCTCACGTACACAGCACAAGTTTACTAAACCAGGCAACAATCTCATGTCTTCCTCCTTTTTCCATCATTACCAGCCATCATGCAACCACCTCCATCAAGTTATATACCATTCCAACTTGATCAACTTTAATCTACCTAAGCGCAATACTGCACCTTCAGAGTACTTTTTATTTATTGAAGCCATAAAGATAATAGCTGAACCGCCTTCCTTCTGCCATTGTTTTGAATTAGCGTCATATATATATATATATATATATATATGACGGTAATTCAAACATAAGTGGACATCAAATTAGTAATACTTAAGAAATAAGCACCCACGCATAAGGTAACAACGCAGTTTGAATAGGAAACGAATGTCCTTACTCTTTATATGTTAGCCATCTACTTCACTAAAAAGAATACAAAAGACGGACCATAAAATGAAAACTAAAAAAATTTCAATAAGCAAGAACATAAAATACCAATAGGAATAAAGGCGCAAAGCAGTGTGTTATCCACTTGACGCAAAAGAAGCTGAACTTATTCACATAACGACATAACATATATATTACAGAAAGCATGAACCCTTCAACATACCAACAGGGATAAACGTGTAATCTGCTATCCTTTTTTCAATTGCTCGGATAACCTTGTCTTGTCCCCTTTTGAGAAATGTACCTGAGCTAGTGCGGACCCTGCACACGATGGGTTGGATTAATAAACTCAGCCTGCAGCAAAGTGCCAGAGACAAGCTTTTTGATTGTGTTATGTGCGAACCTGCTATCTTTACCCTTGCCAGTAGCATCATCCACCACAGTGGACTTCTCCATATGAGGCCTTGCAAGTTTAATCAGGTACTCACATTCTTCTTTTGACTGATCAAGTAAATATACATGCATTAGATTTTTATATATTAAACAACACTGACAGGTACAAAATTTCTATTTTTGTAATGAAATGCACAACCACAGCAAAAAGATGACTAATATAACGATTAATTCTGTCACCTACAACAATGGACTTCATGCAGTAAAGTAACATATTTACATGAGAAACTTATTGGTTGACCCACTGATCCTGAAAACTTAGAATAATATAAAAAGGTTAGTGGCCAAAAGGACATGTTATGCATAACAAGAACCAATATACTTCAGGTTTAATTAGAGAACGCTCACAAAAATATGTTACTTCTTAAATACTGATAAGTTCATCATATCATAAAGGTCGTAAAGGTATCACAACATGCAAAGTACTAAATAAAGAGTGCAAAGAGATACATGGAATCTGCTTTTCTCATTTTGTAGAGCCAAGAAATGTAGCAGGTCCTAAATTTCTAACCATGGGGCCGCAACTGGAAATGATGCCTTTGAGTTTAAATGTCCTTTCTAGAAGAAGAGTTTTTTGTATATCTATAATTTCTCGGCCTACATCACAAGATTTTCTAGCTGCAAAATACTTTAGATCTAAAAGCTAAAAAAACCGTCTTCCTACTAATTGTCACTTACAATGCTTCAAATTGTGTCCAAAGTTACACTTGATGGTGATAACATGATCAATTGCAAATAAAAAACCAAGCTCAAATACATCTTTCACTGCAAGAACCACCAAAGACTCAAGTCAACCACATGCTAAAACTATCTTTACAGGGCATCTTATCAGAGCACCATTCGAGTTTCTTTGTTCTCTTACATACAGACTTACTATGTTTTGGTCCAATGTCTCGTGATTCCATCACTATTAAAGTTAAACTTTCTCACATTTTGCATAAACAAAAGCAGCTCCTAAAGTAGTACCAAATTTTATTGCATAACTGAAAAGATCCACAAGAGATTCAGCACCGTACCAGGAAATTATGGTAGATGAAGGTCCTTGGCTCCCACGAGATCACCTCCGTCCACTGCTTCCCTCTGTGACCTAGCCCTCCGCCATCATTTCTGCAACAAAGTAAACGAGATCTCAAATCAAATTGCACCATGATCCAACTTAATCCCACAAAATCAAACTGAAAAAACGGTCATTAATTACTTGTGCTCTTGAGCGAAGCGAGGGGCGGCGCGTTGGTGTTTCTCCGTAGCTCGGCCGTCTTCGGGAGACGAAGAAGGGAGGTTGACGACGCCGATCGCCATGAGCATCAGCAGCGCCATGGATAGGCCGATAATGACTCCGAATGCTACGGTGTACATCGATGACTTCGACCACGAGCCGCGCCGCCCCGAAGGGAATGGTCGCGCGTACCGCATCCCACCGCCCTTTGCCATTATCGCCGCCAACTGGCCGGAGATAAAATTGAATAGTTCGTCGAGCTCCCCAAATATTGATCTGTCGGATGTAGGAAAAAAGTTGACAGTAACGCGATTCCTATTGAGAGGTTTTATAATTAATAAATTCCGACGTTTTTTACACGAAAAAACCGTCAAATAGAAGTAAAAGATGCTTTGTTTCGTAGTAAACTAGTTTTGCACGGGTACTATTCACAAATATCAGTTATAAATTATATAAATTATAATATTAAAATATTTTTATTTTTATTTTTGAAATTATATTCGTAATTATGATATGTATCCATTTTTATAATTTTAAATTATATGTCCTTATTCTCGTGCAATGCACGGACTATTTGTATAAATTTTTATTTATTTTTAAATAATATATTATAATTATTTTATTTTATAATAAAATGATTATCCTCTATCTCCACTTGCAAAATGTATATTTTATTTTCTCTTATTTAATTATACATATAATAAATTTTCATATAAAATTTATCTTACAGATTGTTTACGTTTCAAGTGCATTTTGCACATTTGTTCATCTTAAAATTAATATCAATATTTATCTTAAGGTAGATTAAATAAGTAAAATATTTTATTAATGCATTGAAGAGTCCATTTTAATTGATGAAGAATTGTCGAAGCTTCTTTTTACAATATAAACACTTATAGAATTTACAATCTTATTTTATAGTAATTTTTATTGATAACTATTTTAAAAATAATAATTTTGGAGATATAACTATTTTTATTATAAATTAGTATGTCACATCCAAAAAGAATCCGAAAACACTTCAGGTCAATTAAATTTTATATATTGATCACTTAGTGTATTAAATTATTACTTTATTTTGTATAAAAATAATTATATTTTAATCAATTTTATGAAATAATTTATATTTTTTTATTAATGCACGTTGAGTCCATTTAAACAAGCATAATACTTGAAATGATGCTTTTAATAATTTTTGTGACATATTACTTTTATTAATGTATTTATTAATTAAAATTAAAAACAATTCGTACTAAACTTCAGTTAAATTAAATTTATTCACACTTCATTTTCATTTAATATATTTAAAATATTATTTTATGAATACTTTGTAAGAGATGTACATTAATATATATATATATATATAACCCTTTTATATAATTTATATGTATGTATATAAATTTTATATAAAATAATTGCTATATTTATTAAAATATATGTATGTGTATATTAGATTACGTAAACTACATTAACATTAAAATAACTAACAAAATATAATAAATATTAAAATATTTTATATAATCAACTATTATTATGTAATTTTTAAACTTCTGATATAGTAATCTTGGAAGTACAGTATTACTACCGACAAGTAAAATTTTTTACAATATATTAGATACATATTTAATTATTATTTTTTTAATTATAATTAATTACAGTTATGTGTATTTAAGAATTTTATTCGTTCATCTAATTGTTGTCGTGCTGAGCGGCGGAGATTTGATATGGACTTTTGAGATAAGATAATATATTTAATTTGGAGGTTTGGTATTCGTTGAAAGCGAAGGTAACATGAGCACCTTCGTACCTTCCATGAAGGCTCTAGGTATTAGTATTTTTTAAATTATTATGATAAAAATTTCGTGAACGCATGTTTGAGTAGAAATTTGAAAAAGCTTCAGACATTTTATAAATAAAAGTTCCGATCATGAAATATAAAATATTTTTTAGAAATTATGTGAGAAATTTATTTCATACAAATTCGAAATTAGATGATGATATTTTTTAAAATGCTTTTTCTAGTTGAGCGAACCGTCTTTGCAAAAGCTCTAATATTATTAGTCTTGCACTTAATTGATTCTGGTTTGAAATTTGAATTTATTTTCGAATTTTTCGGTGGTATTACTACCAACTTTCAGTATTAAAAATGTCTCATTTTAACTTGCTTTTATGATTTTGTTTGGAGAACTTTTTTCAATCTGTATTCTGATAAATTAACATCATCCACTTTCTCTTTCAATAAAAGAAAAAAGAAGTTTTCTCAAAACACCTTTTTAATCGGTAATGATATTAGAGTCTCAAATCAAATATATATATATATATATATATATATATATATATATATATATCAATTTATATAATACAATTCAAAATTTATTCTTAGTATAGATATTTTAGGCAGGTTCAATAATTACAAAGAGAATCGGAAGAAAAATACAAAATAGGGGCGATATGTAATTATTTCTTATAAAATTGGAAAAATTATGGATGGACCCCTTGACTTTGTAAAAGTAATTTTTTAACCCCTCCAGATTTAGTTTTTAATAACCACTTTCTATTTTTAAGTTTTCTTATTTTTTAACCCTAATAACTAACTCAATTATTTTTCTGACGAAAATACCCTTTCGGTTATTCTTTTCTAATAAAATTTTAATATTTTTAATCTTCTTCTCCAACGTTTTCTTTTCGCCGCGCCGTCTTTCATAGTCATCGTCCGCCGCTCCGTCTTCTACAGCTATCGCTATTGCAAATATAATTTTTTTTTCATATTTTATTCTTTTTTGTTTGTTAGTCATCATCCGCCACGCCGTCTTCCATAGTCAACATAATTGTTTCACATTTTCATATTTGCATCGCAGTGATGGATAGTAGAAACAGAAGCGGGAAGACAATGAGTTGCATCGTCGCGCCGGTCATCGAGTTACATCCCTAAAATTAAGCAAAAAAATTAATAAACAGTTAAGGGTATTAGTGTCAATTTTATATGTAGAAGGGCTAAAAAATAAGTAATTTGAAATTAAGGGGTTATTATTAAATATAAAAATCGAAAGGGCTAAAAAATAACTTTTCTAAAAAATAAGTATTATTCATAAATTTCCGTATAAAATTTTGATGTAATTATTCCATAAAAGTTTAGACAGGCGGAGGAGCTAGGATGTTATCAGCGGGACTGTTCTCGAACTGTTCGTCCAGCTTCGACGCCTGTTGCCCGCGGCAGTCCGATGTTGCCGGAGCAATGGTATCAAAGTCCTCGTGCAGCTTCGCTGCCCGCGGCGGATCGCTGGAGTTAGTATTCTCGAAGCTAGTCCTCGTCCGGCTTCGGCGACAACAGGGGAGGTTTAATGTCGCCGCTGCTGCGGGAAAGTTATCGAAATCCTTCCACGTCGGGCTTCGGCGCCGGAGGTGAAAGTTGGAGGTTCTCCGAGGGGCCGCAACCAGGCCGCCGTTAAAATTTGAGATGCACCACAAAACTATTATTAGGGTGGGATTCATCAAATCTAGATGAAAAGCATGCATAACGCAGATGTGATATTCATGGAAAACAAAAGCTATTGTTGCATGGATTTTGCATGTGATTACAACGACGATGAACTACTACGTACTGCTTTTACAGAAAATCAAACACCTATCTTCTAATATCCTCGCTAATACGCTCCCCTGCTCAACCCTTATTCCCCCGCTCTTGCTATTCCACAGGTGCAACGCCAAGCTTTCCGTCTTGATTCTCTCAAACTTGTTTTCCACCCACTTCGATCGCCGTCGATCCTTCGGAGAACAAAACAGTCCACTTATCCTCAGCCAATCAACGGGGTAGAACGCTGCCGGCGGCAGCACCGTCAGTTCCCCAATCTCCGCCGCCGCTGCCGGCATTGATCTCATCACGACTCTTGAAACGAGATACGGTCCATTGTAGCCCCATCTGTTCCCATCAAACGTCTCTGCGAACTCCTCTATGAACTCATAAAGTAAAGGGTGTTGTTTATCGAATATCATGACTGCGGTGTTCAGCCGCGTCCATTTCCCCGTCGTAGCGACACTCTGCGCTCCGATCGTGTTCTTTAATCCGTCAAAGCTCTTGAGAATAATCACGTCAGAGTCGACGTAAACGCCACCATATTTGTACAGCACGAGAAGGCGGAGGAGATTAGATAGATTCTGCCGGAGGGAGACTTCGCCGGTGTCAATGGCTCCTCGTCGGACCTTCTCGATCCAGGCTGCCGCCGGCGTCTTCTCCGCCAGGTGACGGAGGTCCGGCGAGATGGCTGCCACGTGGAAACCTCTTTCTGTAAAGGGGCTTAAAATGCAAGTTCCGATCAGCGAATCTAAGGTGCTGGAGAGGATCAGAAGGCTAGAATTTGGATGGGATTTAAATAAGCTTTCCACGGCGAGAAGCTCTTTGGGGCCAAACATGTACGCAGGGGAGAACCAAGTCATAAAGAACCGAGATTTGCATGAACTACTTGAATTAAAGAATTTAGCAGCACGCGTGGAAAAACGCCGGGACTTGGAGTTCTGTTGGAGGAACTCGATGGGTGACGTCAGCTCGTCGGGAGAATTAGATGACGAGCAGAAGTTGGAATACGAAGACAAGGCGTCACTCGAAGAATCATCAAGAAGAATTGTGTTGTTTAGTTGGGTTGTATTAGGAGGAAGTGTTAGAGGAGTAGTGTGGTTGCAGGCGAGGAGAATGAAGGTGATGTCGTTGCAGACGATAATCACGACGAGGGCGGTGGCGAAGAGGGTGACGGGGAAGAAGAAGACGGCGGCGGGGGGCAGCGGCCGCCTCGCACGTGACATGGCGTGTGGCGGCTATTCTGATCGGCTGTAGATGTTTAGATTTTGAGGAGGAAGGTGGAAGAGGCCGTAGATGATTATCGAAAGGGACATGCATCGCGAGTGATCCGTTTGTTACCTAAAACGCAGCATGCATTATGTGTTTGAGAAGAAGCTAGGTTCGCAGAGTTCGCACGTCTCTGCCATGAATTTGTTAGCTTCTTCTTCAGGGAATCGTCAAGCTAGCATGCGCGCTAAAAGGACCCTAGTTGGGGTAAATACCCATCCCGATGCCGCGAGATATTTCAAGCTAAAAGCATTTGAAACTAACAGAGAAAAGAAGCTTGACCTTGAACTAGAGAAAATTCTTCAATAACCTGTTTAATCTATATATAAAATATAAAAAATTGGTAATAAAAAATATTGCTTCTCGTAATGTTTTAAATAACTTCGGTGTGCAATAGTATTTTTTTTAAACCACATGGTATTTATATTTATCGATAAAAATTTTAAAAAAATGATTTAACTAATTTGATTAATATGAAAGGCATAAGATAAAAAAAACATAATAACTAAATGAAAATAATAATTCATTTTTCTGAAAAATTATCTATATAGACATAAATTCTAATATAAGTAATCTCATTCTATATTATATTAAAAAAATTACAAAATAAAATCTTATTCATATTTAAAAAAGTTTATAGAGAGAGAGCTGCTACAAGCAGCAACAAATCAATCAAACCAGTTAATCTGTTTAATTAAAATTTAAAAAATTGAAAGTATTCTTTGGGAGAATTTCAAAAATTAAAATGATGAAATTTACAATTTTAATATTGATTTTTTTTTTTTCAAAAGTACTTCTAACCATGTGGTATGGGGCTCCAATATTTAATGAATTTATAATTCGTTTTAAAGCTGTTTTTAAAATCCGCTTTAAATTCATTAAACTTTGGAATCCCAAAATACTTATTTAGAATCTTTTTTTTTAAATGATTTCAATATAAAAGTTGTAAATTTTATCAAATTTGCACTATCGTTTAAAAAAATTTCAAGAAATACTCCAATATTTTTTTTATCAAATCATACAACTTATTATATTTTAATATAAAAATTATAAATTTTATCAAACGTACCACTATCATTTAATTTTTTTTAAAATATTCCAATTAATATATTCTTTTATTTTTTTTAATCGTATTAAATTTTAATAGATTTGTGGGTGGTAGTGGTACGGTAAAGTACTAGATTATATATATATATACAATCTAGCAGTATTTGTTTAGGCCACTTTCACGTTATGAAGTGAATATTTAAGATTAAACTTTACAAAAACTATCCACAAGGGCATGAAGGAGCTATACTCTCTATATTTTATAGATGGTGACATAAAAATTGGGACATGTAACAGTCGAAAGTATAAGCTTTTGGGTTGTAGAATATAAGCCAATGCCATTATCGTCTGTTGATTTAACTATTATTACGACCACATAAAACAAATTAATTATAAACATTTTTTATGACAACCTAAAAAAAGTTATTATATTAACTAAGTGTCTCACTTGTACTTTTGTGCCACGAGTTAGTAGTTCATAATTTCTTAGGCAATTACTTCATTAGATATTTTCTTTTACATGTGTTAAACATATAATTCATGCCCTTCCATTGATTCAATGTCCTAATATTTGAATAATTCATTTCTTTTTTTTTTTCTTTTTGTTCCGTGCACCTCTATATAGAAGAAGCCACTGGCTGTTCTTAAAAGTCAAATCTAAAAAAAAAAAAAAAATTAAAGAAAAAAAAAATAAAAAATGATAAACTATAAAGTTGTATAGTTAATGTGCTTTGTAAATTTCTAGTTTAAAATTTATTTCAAAAACTAAATATTAGGACGTTATTTACGTATTAAATCACATATAACTAATTTTTACCATATTTTTGTCTCGTGATTTATCTATGTAACTCATAATTCATATAAATTATTAAAATTATAATTATATCTATTTTGATATATAGTTCTGATATTATTATATATAATATATAATTTATTGTGTGATTTTTTTTAAGTTTAGTATAGCAAACCCATTTACTATACTCGCCTGCATAGTAATTTTATACGGACGAGCGCACGAGATTCTCTCTCTCATTATTAAGTACGAATTTTTCACTGTTACGCCTTCACTATAAATTTGCAACTAATTGTTAGTCTCTTTCCTTTTTATTTATTTATTTATTTATCTCATTACTCAGTTTTACTCTCTAGCCGCCGATGACGAGCTGCTACTGCTCCGTCGCCTCGTTCATCTCACCTACTATCCACCCCAACCTCCGCCGCCACAACCAACCCCCTCTCATCCTCCCCCTCCGCCGCTGGCCTCCGCCGCGTGCCGTCGCTGTCTCCGACCCACTGGTCCTCGAAATTGCCGAGAAGCTCGAGGACTCTCTGCCCCCGTCTCCACTCCCGTCTCTTCAGCGCCTCCGCGACCTCTCATCCCAATCCCTCCTCTCCAAAGCCTGGCCCACCAACCGAGACGAGCCTTTCCGGTTCACCGACCTCTCCTATCTCAAACGCTCCTCCGTCACACCCTCCTCCACTCCCTCGACCATCCCTCCTAACATCGGTTCCCCCATTCCATTATCAACTAATTCTCTCACGCTCCTCGATGGCCACGTCGTCGCTTCCCCTTCCCTTTCTGATCTCCCCGCCGGCGCTTACATCGGCACCCTTTCCGCTCTGCCGCCAGGTCCCACGCTCGACCGCGTCGCAGAAATCCTCGCCGCTGGCGCCGACGCGGTCTCCGACGATACGGATTTATTCTTCGATTTGAATGGCGTCGGAGCGCCGGACGTAGCCGTCGTTTACGTCCCCACAGGGGCGCAAATCATCGATTCTCCCGTACATTTGAGATTTTGCGCAACGGAGGGGGCTGACGTCGGCGGCGAAACAATGCCGTTTTCTAACCCTAGGGTTTTGGTTGTGGTTGAAGATGGAGCGGAGGTCGCAATTTTGGAGGAGTATTTAGGGGTTGATGGGAACGAGAAGTGCTATTGGACGAATACGGTAATGGAGATTTTGATTGGGGATGGAGCGAAAGTGTCGCATTCGTACCTGCAGAATCAGTCTCGCAATGCTGCTCATATCAAGTGGACGTTCACTAGGCAGGTGAGTCTCATGAATTCTCCCCCAATGAAAATACGATATTGTTCATTTTGTTAGCATATTGTAGTAGCTGTGTAGATACATCAAATTAGAGATCTTTAGTGTAATAATTTGTCTGTAACCCAAACTGAAATAGGCTGAATTACTTTAAAATGTTGGTTACGTGGCAAGATCCCTTTAAATTTATAATCTGTTACTTAGTTCTTTGGGCTTCGTATTGACAATGAAAATATTAATGCTCTATTGCTCTTCATGTATTGCATGTAAAAGATATGCATTTGGAAGTCTTTGTTTTTCTTTATACAGAAAATGAATGAACTATTTCCCTTAAGATTAAATCAACATTTTGGAAAGGGTTGTTATAGATTACTTGGAAAGGGTTGTTATAGATTTCTGGTCTGTGATGTTGTATATTTATGCATACAATAAACTTTTAAATAGGGTGGAGGGGTGTCACAGTCGATTTTTTTTTTTTTTTTTTTTTTTTTTTTTTGGGGGGGGGGGGGGCGTTTGCGGTGGCCGCGCTGTCAGTTTGAGGGGCATTGCTTCGAGGGATGGGAGACTTGGCTAGTTGATAGGTTCAGGGTAATCTTCTCCCGGATGGAGCCTGGTTAGGGTGAGGGCAGTTTTCGTTTCTCGAAAAAAAGAAAAAAGCTTTTCCGCTCATAAGGTGCTAATAGTTGTTACCAACGATTGTATGGCTCTTAATTTAACTTGTCTTGTTATTTTGGCATCTTATAGTTCAAATTTGCACTACTGGTAAAGGTCTGCATTATCCTCATGTATCAGAAGAATCAACAAAAGTCCTATGAAATATGTTTCGCACTATTTTCAAATAAGTTCAACAGTATGAAGTGATGAACATCTTTTGTGAAGCTTAGGTTATAAGCTTGTTGAATAGATAATTCATGGCCCCAAAACTTTCTCTTGAAAAACATTCTCATACACTAGTTCGGTTGTGCTGGTGTTACTATATATTCTTTAATTGAAGCATCTTCCCACCTACTGTTTTGATCACTAAAGAATGTGATGTTGGTTATACATATGCATCAAACTGCAAAAGACTTGGTTTGTAGTCATCAATATTGTATGCAAATCCAAAGTGACAATTATTACTAAATGAACTTGCATTTTCGTAACCTTTTTTTCTTGCTTTTTTTTGGGTGTGGTGTTGCGTGTTGTGTGTGTTTGTGTGTTTTTTCCCTTTTTTTTTCCTTTTTTTTTAAAAAAAAAGGGAAACAGAAAAGGGGGGGGGGGGATGTGAGGGACGGAGGAGAAGGGGGTTGTGTTTAGCTGAAGGATGTATTTGATAAACACTTTCTGGAGAAGTGAAGCCTGATTAGACAACATCTTCTTCCCCTAATTCATGTCTATTTGTGAATTGTCTCGTGAATAAACGATGTCTCTTGCAGGAATCTTCAAGCACGTATGAACTCGTGGAGATAAGCACTGGTGGAAGGTTGAGCAGACACAATCTTCATATTCAACAACTTGGCCCGGATACTTTCACAGAACTGGCAGCCTTTCACGTATGCCAGAGCAATCAGATACAAGATTTGCATAGCAGATTAATTTTAGATCACCCTAGAGGATTTTCGCGGCAGCTTCACAAGTGCATTATCTCTAACTCTTCTGGACAAGCTGTATTTGATGGGAATATCAGAGTCAACAGGTATAGAACCCGCCTAATCTCCTATTACACCTAAATTAATCACCGTTGTGGCTTGTGACATTGATCCGCCCTTAGCTGAATTATGAATAAGTATTTTTTTTCTCTCTGACATACTTTACAAACTGTGCAAAAGTTCTAGTAAATATCCACTTTCCATTGTTTTGATAGAGTTATTCTTTAAAGAAAGGCTGTTTTGGTCCTGATTTGCATCAAAGCGACTTTACGTCACACCACTAATGCCTGGCTACCGTATCAGGACTATCAGACTTTTTTCCCCGTCTTGAAATAGAGCTTTTTCTACTTGCACAGGTATGCGCAGCAAACTGATGCTGGACAATTAACAAGGTCCCTCCTCTTAGCTCCTCGAGCAACTGCAAATGTGAAGCCCAACCTACAGATTGTGGCTGATGATGTGAAATGCTCGCATGGAGCAGCTATCAGCGACTTGGAGGAGGACCAACTGTTCTATTTCCAAGCGCGCGGGGTGGACTTGCAAACCGCAAGGGACGCCCTTGTTTTTTCCTTCGGATCTGAGGTTCTATCACGGCTTCCTTCTGAGGCTCTTTGTAAGATAGTAGCCAATCAAGTCAAAGAAATTCTGTCCAGTAAATGAGTAGTCATAAAATGATGGATGTTACTTTTTTTTTTCTTTTTTTTTTTTGGATAAAGTTGGATGTTATTTTTGTTGTAACATATTCTTCGTAAGGTACAGTTGATAACACACTCTTGATATTCTTCTAGTACAGTTCTTTCGAGGTGTAATAAAGGCTGTTGAAATAGATGAATGGCGATGACAACTTCCAAACCATGTGATATAGAAATGTATTTCTGGAAGAAGAAATTGCATATCAACCCTGATGTTAGAACTGCTACAAATCATCTTATATCTTTTATCTTGAAATTTGTGTTTGGAATGTTTTAACTATTATATAAGTATTTTTAGAAAAATTTGAATATGAAAATAGATTTTTATGTGATTTATAACTTTCTTATTCAAAATATTTTTAAATAGGTATTTTGATATTTTAAATATTTAGAAAATTAAAACTAATTCAATAGCATGGTAAGACTTTGAAATTTTAAAAAATATTTCGTAGTAGTGTTTGAAAAAAAAGTAATACAAGAAAAATATTTTAATATGATTTATAAGTTTTGAATTTAATTTTTTTTAAAAATATTTTTAGATAATTATTGTAGAGCTTAAAAAATAACAGGTCGTAAATCAGAATATATAATAGAAAAATAACTATTATATTTCGAAGTTAAAAACTGCACATTTTTGTCTCTTATTTATTTTATATATAATCTTCTGATTAATTTTTTTTTTTATTTATAGATTTGTGTTTAATTTTTTTTTAAGATAAATAATAGATTGGTATATAATATATTAGTAAGTATAGTAAAAAAATTAAATATAAGTTTTAAAAACATATAAATTTTAAAATAGTTTTTAATTATTTTTAGTTAATTGTTGGCTAGTGACTGACATCTGACCAATTTAGGCTGCATTAAACAGATCCCAAGGGGACCAAGCAGGCATCTTTTGTAGCGCAACTCGCGGCTGTTTTACGCCAACTCAGATTACACTCCCACACTCCCAGGGTCGTAGCGGGGGTATTGTCGTCATTAAACCTTTTGCTGTCCAGCGAGGCAACGTTATTTACCACCACCACCACTATCAGAATTCAGAAAGGGAAAGCAGGACGACACCGATCTCGAGCTCCGCTGCAGATTCACGCCGATCCATCGGAAGGTCAAGATGTCATCATCTTTCGACGTCTTTGGCACTGACGGCGAGGATTCGACGCCGCAGCATGCCGCAGCTCCACCCGTCCCTTTGACGACGACGGCTACGTGGGCTATGATCCTCGCCTACCCTCACAGCGTTTTGAGTCCTCCTTGTCAGACTTCGCAGACGCCGGCGACAAAATATCTGGCGAGGACGTGCACGTGCACCACGTGTCTGGCGACGGGAGCTTCCCGCCGTCGCCGGAGGCGTTCGGGTACCGCCCGCCAGAGGCTTCTCCGGACTTTGGAGACCACTTTGCGGCGCCGGTGGCCAACGGGAATGTCGACCACGAAGAGATCTTCGGATCCGACGAGCCCATCTTGCCGCCGCCAGATGAGATGCAGCATGAGGAGGGATTTGCGCTCCGTGAGTGGCGCCGGTGAGACTCCTTTGACTTTGATCTGTTAGATCAGTTCATTTTGATTTGATTATTGTGGAGGACGCGGGAATTGGTTTTTGCATCGTGCAGATCTGGGCTTATTTGGTAGGTTATAACTCATTAATGGCTTGAATTATAGTTATAAATATTTGAATTCTTGTTTAGTAGATGGCTTCGTTGATTGATGCTTAGATCTCCCTTATGTTGGCGCATCTAGTACTTACCATCTTGGGGTACATTAATCCAATTATCTTATGCTGGTTTTGATGATCAGTGATGTGGTCTCAGGTAGATTATTTCCAATGGAATATGGAGAAGATGACAATTCTTTGTACGAATGTTAGGCATTATCTCTCAGTACTTATAATCTGAACCTATCTTTATTATTAGGACAAGGGATCTATCCATTCGATTTTGCGTTTCTCTTGAAGAATTATAGTTTACTTTCTATCATGAAT
This sequence comes from Xerophyta viscosa, assembly GCA_002076135.1. Classification (NCBI taxonomy): domain Eukaryota; kingdom Viridiplantae; phylum Streptophyta; class Magnoliopsida; order Pandanales; family Velloziaceae; genus Xerophyta; species Xerophyta viscosa. Next base: position 174,961 of record MJHO01000140.1, on the reverse strand, counting down.
TCATGAAGTGGTTGGTAATTTTGGTTCTGCAATGGCCGTCTAGTCATATTGCTATTATTGAAGTTCATGATGCGTACGTCACATACTTGAATGAGCAAGAATAGTTTATCTTTCGTTATTTTAGAGAATCTAGAAGGCACTAACTATTTTGCCTCTGAATCTATTAGAGATGTTTAGATGTCATCGTCGGTGCAGTTTTTTTTTTTTTTTTTGGGGTGACCTCAGAAGTCTGTACCCCAGTGCAGTCCTTTGTTTTATCACTCAAGTTTACCCATTTTCTTAGGAAAAGATGCTTCCTTTCTCAGCTAGAGCCATATAAAGATGTCTTAGGTCATTGTATAAAATAACTAAAACGACAATTTAGTTTTCATGTAAACGTAACTACCACCTTCTGAGCTAGTACATATTTTAACAATGCATGATGAAGCTACAAACTCTTATTAGTGGGTTAACTTACTAAGAGGGCATTAAACCAGAATAACAGTAGATTATTATGTTATTACCTTAGATGCACAAGGTCCATATTAATATAATTCATTGAAACGATTATCTAGAGATAGATCTTTATAAAGGTTCTGCTTTGAGTATGCAGGCCTGCGTTTGTTAAACTGACTTTTTCTTGGATATCGACTTCATTACTTTGCCCTGCAACACACTTGTGTTTTTGGTAATAAACCGAAACTTGTTGTTGCAACCAAAAAAGAGGTATATCTTAATTGTCCTGATTGATACTATGTTGATACCCGCCTGAAAGCTACTCTACCTAACTATCTTTGTCATGGCTCCACTTCTTAGCTGGTCCAGACTTTATCATTAAGCTATCTTATTATGTGGTCTGCATTTAGCAGTGGCTGATCCTAGATTTGTAAGCAGGGGTGTCAAACAAATTAGAGAGAGTTTCAAATTAATATTTAGAGTTTCATTTTAGTTTATTGTGAAAGAAATGATACACAAAGATAATAATATAGGAGAGAGAGAGAGAGAGAGAGAATTTTTAAATATTAATATGTTTCTAATTAATATTTAGAGGTTCATTTAAGTTTATTGTGAAAGAAATGATACACAAAGATAATAATATAGGGGAGAGAGAGAGAGAGAGAGAGAGAGAGAGAGAGAGAGAGAGAGAGAGAGAGAGAGAGAGAGAATTTTTAAATATTAATATGTTTCTAATTAATATTTAGAGGTTCATTTAAGTTTATTGTGAAAGAAATGATACACAAAGAAATTTATAATGTAGTAGAGGAAACATTACGGGTTTGATGGGTTGGGAAAAAAAGAATAGAAAAAAAAAAAAACTAAGGAAGTGGTGGAGTTTCAAGTTTGAACGCATCTTTGTGTGTGTGAAACACCGCAACCATTTAGCCCAAGCAGTATCAATATGACATGGGAATCTTTGTACTTATTTTAGCATGTTGTGATCTTTCTCTGCCAATTGTATATACTACGAGTCACTAGTAGCAGGTCTGGCGCTTGATAACCCCCTCGTAAAGTGCTTGATCTGCCTCTCAGTTCTAGCCAAAGAAGTACTGGTATTCTTCTAGATTGACCCCTCACTTGTTTGCCTGTTAGCTAACCCCCTCGGACACCCCCCCCCCCCCCCCCCCCCCCCCCCCCCCCCCCCCCCCCCCCCCCCCCCCCCCCCCCCCCCCCCCCCCCCTCTCTCTCCCTCTCTCCACCAAAAAAACAAAAAGCAGCTTCCTTTATTAGCATCTCAATGTTGTTGACTGTCCCATGCACTCTTACATCTTTAATCGAAATATTGATGTGCCATCTGAGCACCATATTGTAAGTTGGGTTCATCAACTTCCGCTATAGCTGGAATTTGGAAGACAAATACCAGAACTGTTTTGGATTATTATTGGGATATAGTTATGCAACTTAGATAATCTTCTTCTGTTGTTAGCTGAAACTAGGTAATGGTTCTGGTTAAGATACTTGAGGACCTACATTTTGGGGTCTTGGATTATATTTCCTTCTCAACATCTCAATAATGAGGGCGTACCTTGGCGCAGAGGTTCGTTAATTAAGCTGTGTCCTTGAAGGGCACGGGTTAGAGTAATGAAAATAGTCTCTTTTCACAAACAATGCAAAAGCTAAGGCTGCATACATGTGCGACGCCCCTCCCTCTTTCCTAGGTAGTTGAGCCTCACACACTGAGGTTGGGCTTAATTAGTTTATTCTTTCCTTTAAATTAATTAAGCTTATTTTTCTGTGGACGGCAGCCAAAATGCCACCCTTCTCGAGGAAAAAGAGAGGAAAGAAAAGGAACTTCGCAACCAGATTATTCTTGAAGCTGAGGAATACAAAAAGGCTTTCTATGAGAAAAGGCAAGTGAACTGTGAGACAAACAAATCTCAGAACAGAGAGAAGGAAAAGGTAAGCCAATCGATATGCTCATATTTTAAATTTCTAATACGATAGTTCTTAAAAATATTAACCTAATTTCTCCGCGTGCAGCTGTTCCTGTCAAATCAGGAGAAATTCCATGCTAATGCTGATAAACAATACTGGAAAGCTATAGCAGAGTTGATTCCAAACGAGGTACCCAACATTGAGAAGAAGAGGGGCAAGAAGGATCAGGAAAAGAAGCCATCTATCGTCGTTATGCAGGGTCCAAAACCGGGAAAACCAACTGACCTCTCCAGGATGCGTCAAGTACTTGTGAAGCTGAAGCACAACCCGCCTCCTCACATGAAGCCCAACTCCACCCGCTCCAGCACCTGCCAAGGATGGAATTGCTAATGCTTCCGGAAGCAAACAGGCTGGAACCCCCCCTGCTAAAGAAACCAAGGCCAATGGACCGGCTCCTGCAGACGGCCAAGGTGTTAAAACACCCGAGGTTGTTGCTGCTGCCTAGACTTGTGTAAAGTTATTATGCAATCGAGAAATTTATGTATGAGCTTGGCATTAGAGATCAATGTATACTTCCAAAATCCATCTTGTAGAAATTCGGTGTTGGGGTCCTGTTTTGCGAAACCTTTTACATGTAGGATTTGGTGTGTGTGCTTATTTCTTCTACTTGGTATTGGTATTGGTATGTAAAATCAGTTCAAACTCTTATTTTTGACTCTGTTATTTACATCTTTTATTCATTCGATATTATTGTATGTTGAAGTAAATTTGCAATCTGGGTGTGTAAGTTCAGGTTTTTTTTTTTTTCTTCTAATCAGTAAATGCTTATCTAAAATCATGTGCTGCATAAATTGCAATATTTTTTCAACCATCCTAGATAAAAGATATGATACAGTGGTAGGAAGATATGATTCATTGGTAGGCGAGTCATTTCATCCAAAATAATTAAAAGAAAGAGGAAAATTGATACTCTTACAAATCTTATTTAAAAAAAAAAAAAAAAAAAAAAAAATCTTCTTACAAAATGACAAACAGAAAGGAAAGAATATCCAAGGAGCAGCAGAAGCTCTCTTCAGCAAACCTTCTTTTAAATTTATAAATCATGATTTTATATTTCTTTCATACTTGCTTTGTCTTACAAGCTCTACATATGATACATCTGATATGTTATTTTGTGTGCTGTTTTCACACAAAATATAATGGGACTTCTTGTGTTGTTTCGCCATATGTTTCCTTTCTGTCATGATGCAAAAAAGAAAAAAGAAAAAAATAATGTCGGTCTGCAGCTATTATCGGACCAAAAAAACTGAAGAAAATAATCATCTTGGACCTATATTTGACAAGGTGACTGGAGTTGAGCTATGGATAGATGCGTCCGTAGTAGTTCTCGAACTCGAGTCTTGCAAGAAGCCTGGCGGCGTTAATTCCTTCTCCTTCAGCCGTATCGGTCTAGACAACATCTCTACGACGATGTTCATTGCAGGTCTTCTTGTTGCTGCTGCTTGGGTGCAGAACAAAGCAATCTTAATAAATCTCAACATTTCTTCCTCGGGATAGTCTTTTAGATCTTGATCAACCATTTCGAGTAGTTTCTGTTCTTCGTACAGTTGCCATGTCTGTAAGACATCAAAGTTTATGATAGATAAAATTAGACAAAGATAAGCTATTGTTAGCTATGCCTATCAAGCATAATGACATAAAGAAATATTGCAACTTTAGGAACCAAAAAGAATGTATTTTCGATAGTGAGGGCCTAAATTTTCAGTATAAATGGGGCTCAAAAGGTGACGTGAGGCGATGTCCTACTTTCGAAAGAAACATCAATCAGTTGAAACCAAGATTTTCAGTGCCGTGCCGAGCCGAGCCGAGCCGAGCCGAGTTTCGGTAAACTTAACTCACGGCACGTGCCGACTGCAGAATGTACCTATATGCATTTATTTGTAATTTAATAAACTTAAAAGTAAAATTTGAATTAATTTAATAATTACTACATGAGCTTTTCGGCACGTGCTCATACCGTGCTGATAAATACCGGAACAAAGACGTGCTGTCCAGCACACACCGTGTTGACCGGCACATAAACCTATGGTTGAAACACGCTGACAAATCTCTACGCCACGTCTGCAACTAAACAAGTGTTGAGTTTACGGCGTTCTAATAATCAAGATGCAACTGCAGGGATATTCCTAATTGTGTTCAAATATAAGACAATTTCAATTTTTAATTGCTAGTATGACTTGAGGATAATACAGAAGAAAGACATGTACACTCATAATTGAGACTTCTTAAAAATAACTAGTAAATACCTTTTCTTACTATATTTACCAGTATTTATCTATAAAAAGATATGCCGTATGCCCGCGACTGAATTTTTGTTGATTGTGCTCGAGATACCCTTGAAAGTTCAAGTTATAGGCTTTTATAAACTCACCCATTCCAGAAGAAGCTTCTCCGGTTCCGACACTGCTCCTCTTGAGATACTTCTTCCGCTAACAATTTCGAGTATAAGGACTCCAAAGCTATATATGTCAGCCTTTTTCGTTAGTTGGCCATGTTTCGCATACTCCGGCGCAAGGTAACCCCTGCAGTTAAATGGCATTTTAGTGCCCCTGATGAACCCGACACAATATGCTAGCTTTGCTCCTTAACGAAAAAGGAATTCATAAATGATAAAGAGGGGGTGGCGGGGTGTCACGGTGGTAGGGTGAACCTCAATAAACGTTCCTACCCCGGGTTTGACTCCCCGCACCGCCAGTTGCACATAAAATACGTTGCGCCGGCGGGTATAGCACATTCACTGGGGCTCTCTCAGATGAGAGTGTCCTCTCGGGGAGGCGGTCGATGTGGATACAGCCCTAGCTCTAGGTAGTACATGGGGGCTTCAAAATAAATAAATGATCAAGAGAGCTTACGTGGTTCCAGCAACCCGTGTGCTGAGATGAGTAACATTGTCGGGAAAAAGTTTGGCTAAACCGAAATCTCCGATTTTGGGGACAAAGTCTCTATCTAGAAGAATGTTGCTAGCCTTGATATCTCTATGTACAATATGCGGGTCTAGTTCTTCATGCAAGAACGAAAGACCCCTAGCAATGCCTACGATAATTCTAGATCTTCTTTGCCAGTCCATCTTACTCTTATCGCTTTTTGAACCTGCAACAGCAAATATAATCCATTCATGTTTGGAAATTTTAATTTATGGGCATATTCCACATCGGCGATCTCATGCTAATTTAGTTTACCTAGTAGAGCTTGGTGGATACTTCCATGTTCGGCATATTGATAAACCAAAATACGGTTACCGCCTTGGACGCAACAACCAATTAGTTCTACGAGATTGGTATGTTTGACATTAGAGATAACCTCAATCTCAGTTAAAAATTCGTTAATCCCCTGTCTTGATTCCACGGAGAGTACCTTAGCAGCAATTAAAGCTCCATTCCTGAGAGTCCCCTGTTATACGACAAATAGACGAGAAAAAATTAACCATCATATGAGCCGAAGTTTGCAACATCCATCTTCCTTACAGTAACATTGCATTAAAAAAAATAGTAGATCGTTGGATGCAGTTTCTTTGTTCTTTGATACTTTTTTCTTTTCCTTTAGTAACATTAATATAAGGAAGCTAGAACTCGAGGGAGTCGATTCTTGTGAAAACCGAATAATTGGCGACCAAAAACCAAACGGTGAATTAAGAGTACCTTATAAACTGTACCGAAACCCCCGTGTCCGATCTTATTGCTTGTATGGAAATTATTTGTTGCTGATCTCAACTCTTGATAAGAGAAAAACTTAATGTTATTGATTCCGGGACGTCCTGAAAAAGTAAAATTTTTGCATCTATGAGCTTCAAGAACAAGCTAAGCAACATATGCTACCTAATAACATACATATACAAAATGCAAGCATGTTAGTATAATTTTCTTTTTTTGTTTGAGAATATTTTTGAGGGCGACGGGGTGTCGCACTGGATGGGCGGAGATTCAGAAACTCTCTCAATTAAGATTCGACTCCCTGTCGGTTGCAAAGATATTGCACTGGCGGGTATGTGCACGTGTACTCTTTTACATGCGACAGGACACTCCCAAGTGTCCTCCTAGAGAAATCAGGTGAAAATCTTATACGGGCAGAGCCTTAGCTCCAGATGAAAATCCGGAGCCCTCAAAAAAAAAGTACAAGAGGTGGTTACTACAGAAGTAATTCTAATAGTATATGCCAGTAAAACTGTAGCACAAGTTAGTATATGACTGACTTGTTCTTCCATGGTAAGTAATTCATGTAACAAAATTATATCAAAATTTCAAAAAGAAGGGGGTTTGTCAAAAAAACCCACTGCTTTGCATAACTTCAACAAATCAATCTCTCAAATAAAAACACAAAGTTAATTTTTGGGAATACTTTTTTAGCTCGTCCGGAATATTTTTTTAGTCACTGAATAGAAATGCTGACAACACTACACTAGCCGGCTGAAACACTTTCGAGTTTCCAACCGTGAGTTTTTGAAAAAGAAAAGGAGGAGTTAATTTGTACGAGTTTTGAAAACAAGACTTTTTTTTTTTTGATATTATTACTAAAAAACAATATCTGAGAACTGTAAACATAGTTAATTTCGATAAGAAGCACATATATTAGAGATTTCATACTCCATATTTATACAAATCTATTTAATAACCAAAATTATAATGTAATTTGAGCTATAAACCTTGAATTTCCTGGGAAGGAGATGGCCGACTTTTCCTTGCCAGTACTTTTGGTAATGCATCAAAGCAACCGCAGCTCATTCCAGCAATCCAATTAGAAATCCTCTCACAAGCATTCGCAAATCGAATCTGCCGCCGCCTACTAGAAAGGGGAGTCTGCAGAATATATAACTAAGGATTGAGAAAATTTTACTAAAAAGAAAAAAAAAATTCTTCTAACACATCAAGGTCATGAAGCAAATATTTATTTATGTAATTATATCGAGAATTTTGCTCAGATAATACTCATCCAGCAGTTCCTCTTTAATCTCAGAGAAAAAAATTGTGAAGAAAAAGGAGCTCAACATATCTCATACAACGGAGCAAAATTTAATTGTTTGCAATCCAGATTTACTCTAAAAACATACATAAATGCACGAAATAGACTAAGAAAATAGGGTTTTATTTTCATTTCTTTTTGCTAAAAAAAGAATATTACAAATTTATCTTCAACTTACAGATCACCAGAGCTTCGTCTTCTACATGAAACTGAACTGAATATTTCAGAGACAAAAATATCCCAAGACAGATAGGGAGAGAGAGATAGAGAGAGAGAGAGAGAACAGCAGAACAGAACCGGTAATAAATAAGACAGTATTCAATATTAACATATTTAATGACGGCTATTAAATATTTCACAGTCAGACATTTAATGAAGACCAAGTAAAGCCATCCAACAAAAGAAAAGTCAATACGCTCACTGTTATATTTTCTCAAATCCGTTCCTATTTATAATAAAACTAATATTTAAATATTATAAATTTTATATTAGTTTTTTTAAAAAAAATAGTTCTAATTTTTATTTCGATTTTAATCTCTTAACGGATGTAATAAATCTTATAAATATTTTTAAATTCATTACTATTTCGAAATCTCAAAAAATCTATTTAAAAATATTTTTCAAAAATTTAAATATTAAAATTATAAATTTTGATGAAATCTATAATTTTTATATTTAAAATTCTTTTAAAAATATATCTAAATACTAATTTTTATTATTAACTAGAGTGAACTTAAGAGATACGTAAAGAAAAAGATCCGTCCATGCCAACAATTGCTGCGGACTTCCTTGTAGTCATGCAATGACATAGTCGCAGGTTCCACCGTGATCTAAGTTCACTATTTGACCGACGAGATCTTACCATTCAAATGTAATCTTAAAAGTTAAATTTGATGATAAATAGTGTAAATTTGGTAGAGAGGTGATCTGATACGGCCGTTTGTAAGAAACTGCTATACGGTCGTTCGTATGAAATTACTATACGAATAATTGTATGGAAGTTCTATTTGGATTTTTTTTTTGATAAATCTTTAATATTAAAATTATGTATTATAATTTATAACTAGATTTAAAATCTATATCTAAATTTTTTTTACAAAAAATATTTTTAAATCTCTAAAATTTTAACGATTTAAAAATAATTTAAAATTCACTTAAGATCCGCTAAGACTTTGAATACATGAATAATATCAAGGAATTACGACTTCATGCAAAGCCACTTTGACTACTATATGTACATTTTGAAAAAAAATTTAAAATAAAAATTATAGATTTGAATGATTTACGTAGGTTTTTTATGGCTCCAAAGCACCTCTACTTTTTGGATTTAACGAAAAAATTCTCATTTTAAACCCATTAATTTCTACGGTTCAAAAAAATATTTTTTGAAAAAATTTTAAATATGAAAGTTATAAATTTTTTCAAAATATATAACTTTTAGGCATACATTTTTTCTAAAAAATACTTATATATAGGTGTTTTAAGGCTTTAAAACACCTCTACTTATTAAATTTGACAAAGAAAATTCTCATTAACAAGTTAATTTTCTACCGTCCAAATGTACTTTTAAAATAATTTTAAATATAAAACATCAAAACAATCAAAGTAGAAATATTTTAAAATAATTTTAAATTTAAAACTTCAAAACATCAAAGTAGAAATATTTTTAAAAAAAATATAAAAAAAAATTTATAAATTTTACCAAAATTTATAATTTTTTATGTTATGAGTTTTTTTTTTAAAAAAAAATTATAAAGTAGTCAAAATATCTTCTTATAATTTTTTATGTTGTGAGTTTTTTTTAAAAAAAATTTATAAAGTAGTCAAAATATCTTCTTATAATTTTTTATGTTGTGAGTTTTTTTTTAAAAAAAAATTTATAAAGTAGTCAAAATATCTCTGCACGAATACGAGATGATAGTGATTTCTAAATATTCAAAATGCAAGAGGTTATTTGCAAAAAAAAAGCTCGCTTGGCAGGACTTAACAGCATGAATCGGACATTAGGCTATGGTTAAGTTGATAAATGGTAAATGGTATCCGTGTAACAAAAGTTTTGTTGGGTACAGTTACGTCAATTGTTATCTTTTCTTAATAGTGTATAGAAAATTTGGCCGGCACGAAATGATTTCTCATAAATTTGCTTGATCGGAAACTTTAACTCTTTTTTTTAGTCTCGATTGCTGAGTTTAATTTCTATCCTATATTTCGATCGGGTACTAAATAGTAAGATTTTTTTACGTCAATATCAACTAGAAGCTGAAATGAATACGATGACTGATTTTTTAGATTTTGCACGATCATGGCTTTCTCGGGAAAGGCTGTGGATTGCTCTCAATAATGTCAACATGGTATCATAAAGTCATCTTCTTTCAACATCAACAGAGAAGCGTCTGACGCGCACGGTGGAGGTGGAAGTCGGTCCACTGAAACTGATGTTTTGAAATACATAGAATTGGCTAAAAAGAATTAATTCCAAAAAAATAAAATTAGGATATATATTTGATTTGTCAACTCGTTTTAGGAAGTGCCACGTGCCGGATAGCTAAGCGGTTGGCTGTTTTCATTGCAAGCATCTAGTCGCAAGTTCGAATTTTAGCATCTATAAAATTTTAGTTTACAAGATGTAATCATGTAGGTCTATCTATAAAATATCCAAATATAAGAAGAAATGTTTAATTTTTTGTCCGATATATAATTATTATTAGTACATAAATCGGATGCGAAGGTCCAATAGTATAATTTGGATGAGTACCATTCGAAAATTTACGTATTACGACAATCACACACAATGAGCCAGCTACTTATATGAATTTCTCTCATAAATATCCAAAAAAAAAAGGTGGTCTTAGTAAGTTAAAAAACATCTAGAATGATTTGAGAATGTGGTGGTCAAACAAACACAACAATGTCAACCTTCTGGACTAATCTGGATGAGTTGGAGTAAATGGGTCAAAACACAAAAACATAATTTTTATTTTTATCTAATTTTCACATTTTAACAATCTCTATATATTAAACATTTAATTATATTCTTTTATGTTATTTAGATTATATATCTTTTATATGTTTTCAACATTTATCTTAGAAATAAAAAGTTTAATTAACCTGTGCATTTTATATTCTCTAAATTAAATCAGATAAATCCTGTGCTACGTCCAAAGATGTAGCAAAATTACTATAATTCCGTATTTGTTAGATCGACACGGCCATTCAATTATCCAGTTTGCATGCATTTTTCAAGTTATTATTATCTAATAAAAGGCGTGTAAAAGTTAAGAAAAAATAAAAAAAATGAGAACAGAGAATTACTCTGCCCAATGTCATATGACTAATTGTTAATAAACAGAAATATCGGTATCCTACCATGCAAAATTATTACCAATAATATACGACCAATTATTTCATAGCATATTCGGCGGATGGTTTAAACTTCCATCTTACAAAGAGATCTTAAGTTTAAATTCCGTAAATGCCACATGTAAATGTATAGAAAATTTATCCGCTCTGTATTTCGTTAAGAATAATACGGATTTTAAAATTTATCCAGATTGATTGGGACTACTCGATTGATAGAACATAGAATGGTATAATCTGTGAATTTATCTGTTATAACGGTCATATAAAAATAGGCCGATTATAGACAGTATTTTTTTATAAAAATCTCAAAAGAATATACGACCAATTACTCTGTCAATTCATTGGGCTAATTTTTGGGCGTCTTTATCCTAAAATGTAATTATTTCCATTGAAAATCGGCTGTCAAACGGTCCAAGGATGTAAAAGAATGATATAACTTTAAAATTTTCAACTTTCTTGCTATTTTTTTATTTTTGCTACAAGAAAACTGAAATTTGTAGAAACAATTGCCGAAGAAATTGACCTAAGAATGGAATTTTAATTTTACAATTATCCTCATTATTATAGAAAATAAGTATTATTAGAAAATTATGACTGTGGACTCGACGAAAGCCAGCTGCAATTTGAATCGTTCACTAAATATTTTGAATATAAAATAAATAAATTATAGAATAATGAAATAATTTGGACACGCAAACCTAAATTAATGACGGACTCTTTCAACTTAATATTATTTGTACATAGAATATTTTGTACCATACACTTTTTGTAAAAAGAATATTTAAAAAAATAGGAACAACCGAATAAATAGTACTCGATGCTGATTTTTTTGACAAAGTTGATGTTTCCATTTACATTTGGTTGAAATGTCAACATTTTGTGAATTTAGAAAGCAAATTAGATAATAATTCGACCCTTTTGGAGATACTTTGCCAAGTCATGGGTCACCTACCATATTAAAATGCAAATGATATTGTTAATAATGCAGAATTTAGTAGAACAAGATACCGATAAATATTAGAGAACTGCTGCGGTGCACGGTAGTATGCACGAACTTAATCTCAAAAAAATTCATCCCGATGTCGTCCGCAGCATGTTGAGAGTCTTGAGACATGGATCGGAGGACGGCCATAATTTTGGTATGGAAGCTCTGTTTTGGCCATGAAGTATTTTGAAAATCTTTGATCAAAATAAATACTTTGTGTGTGTATATTATATTTATATATATAGTAACTTTAAAAGAAAAAAAAAAGTAAAAAGATGAGAGTAGTATATTGCCTGGGGCCAGGGCAGTTGTGTTGAAGTGAACACACTATTGACCTTGAAAATAGGTGTCTAAATAATACAAAGTTTGGTTGGTATTTTAATGAATATGAATTATAAATGATTTATTTTATTTGATGGTGTTCGTTCACCGAAAAAATAGCTTTCGCCAACACTAAGTTTCCGATTCCTAATCTTCCTTGATTTACGGACCCTGCTTTTTTCACTATGCATTTCTATATATTTTTTATAATTAAAAAGAAACAAAAATTCTCCACAATTTTTCATAGCATTTCTGATCAACAAACTATTTGAAATATTCATTTACTAAAATTTTCTACCAATTTGCAAACTCTACAAACATAAAAAAAAAAAAAAAAAAAAAAAAACCTATGAATTAGAACGGAATAAAAGCCGCCAAAAAAACAAGTTCAAATTTATTCGCACAACAATTTCACATCATTTGTGAGGCTTAATTCCAAAATTTCCTTCAGTAGTTTGTCAAAGAGGATCAAGACAAATTGACATTTGAAATATCCGAGAGCCTCAGCCTTCTGGTTGATGAAGAAAACGCGGCATGGTCAGTATCTAAACTTGAGATGCTCTTTTGCTTTTGCGGTTGCTTTTCTTTTGATCCGACATCGATTTTAGATCGTTCCTCCGATCCCTCTATAATTGGACTTAATGCGGGAGGAGATTGGTTTTGCTGCTGTAAAATAAGAGCCTGAACTTCCTCATTTTTCGCACGACTTTCATCTGTTGCATACAATATCTTCTTAATTGCAGCTACAATCTGAAATATTGTAGAAGGAATTAGCATTTTCTAACTGTAAAATGGATGAGTAATGCATTATAGTATACTATAAATGTTGTAACTTGTTAAGAAGTATTTTAATAGAACTAACATCTATTTTAAACATACTTTAAAAGGGATAAAAACTAAAATGTTGTAACTTGTTAATAGTATTTTAAAAGGAATTAGACAAAAACTACCATGTTTTAAAAGAAATAGAACTAACATGTATTTTTTACTGGTTAACTATATAGAAAAAAAAGAACTAATGCGGAATAATTAGTATTTTAAAAGGACTACTTACAGGCAAGCGTTCTAACTCGGGTTTTTGACATAAAATCTCAATATCGCGTAACTTTGCAAAGTAGAAGTCCCTCTCTTTCTCGAGACTATCCACAAAAAGTTTAAGCTCGGTAATCTGCAATTGTTAAAATTATGTTAGAGCTCCTATTCACCAATGAAGAATAATGTAGCTAATGAATTCTGCAGTACCTGCTCATCATAAGCTTGTGAATCATGCAGCTTTGATTTAGTGGCTAATATTTTCGTCGATTACTCCATTCTCTTGTAAGAGGAAGCCTAAGTTCTTGAAACATATATTCTGAGGATACCCTCGGTCCCCAACTCATTTCACATAGCTCATGTGGTGGGAAATAAATTGCGTTATAAAACTCACACCATAATAGTGATGCATCATTACATGTGTTAGGACTTCAGGGAGAAATACTAAAACGCTTATAAATAGTATGTACAAAGTCATCACTGATGATTGATCCAATTTTGTCAGTATAATTAAGGTTAGGGCTACCAGAGGAGTCAAGAAGATGCAAGGCAAAAGATGCTAAGGCTTGTTACTAGTTATTCTATAAAGTCATTTGATGATATCTCCAATTATATCATTGTCGACGGGGGTTAAGACTATCAGAGGAGTCAACATCGGACAAGTAAACAAATCAGACTCACACCGCGACACTGATACATCACACATTAACGTTCTGATACAGCGCAGGATTTGGCCTGCCACTTGGTGTAAGAAGGGACACTTGTTACTTTTGAGAAACAGACCAAAGCCCTCGTTATATACCTCGGTTAGTTTGGGCAAATGCATTGACCGGTTATTCTAGATCTATGCCAAATTTGGTAGATCATAACATACGGGTTTGTTCATCCCCTCTCTTGTTTGCGCATCTCCTCTCTCGGAAGTGCACGGAAGTCATTACGTGTGACATGGACGTTGTCCGCTGGTCATGTTGCCGTCTCCCTCCTGAGCATTGCACAGTAGCCGACGAACAGTCGGGCTCCATGGGCAGCGCCGATGAATTCATCATTCGAAACGCCGACAGCCTCGGCTTCCTCTAGTGATCTTTAGTCCTCTCTCAGAATTGTATGGAAGTCGCCAAACGTGATAGAGACGTTGTCGCTTCTTGTGTCGCTGCCACTGCTCCTAAGTGGTGCTCAGCAGGCTGCGAACACTAGGGGGATCCATGGGCGGTGCCGATGAGTTTCATCATTCGGAACGCTGATAGCCTCGGCTTCCACCAGTGGTCTTTGGTCATCGCTCGCTACAACGCGAACAGTCTTGCTTGCAGTCATGTTGTACGCTGTTGCCTTTGTAATGAGCTTTTAACATTTGACGCCAATTGATCGAGCCTGATCTCAGACTGGTGTAATGAATTGTCAAAGGCAAAGAACAGCTAACAAGTACATGCAAGCAATCATAAACACGAGATTTTTTCATGAAACCTCAATTTGAACAGTGATAAAACCACGGGTGTTCACAAGACAAGCGACAAAAAATTTACGACGTCGAAAAGAAATACAATTCTCCCTCACCATATCTCACGCACATGCATCAATGTAAAGTATTTATAGGCATCGCTTATACCAACATGGAAAGTTAGAGACTCAAAATACGGCGTCGATCCACAATCACCGATTAGTGCGCCAGTATCTAGCAATCTATCAAATTTGGCGCAGATCCGGAATAACCAGTCAGCGTCTCCTCAATGCGCTACATGTCTTGCTATGATCATTCATGACCTATTCTTACTCTCAATTGCATGCTTCATGACCTCGTCCCACTCTAGGGCCCCTGACTGAGCCGAGGTCCATAACGAGATCCTCGGACTGTTTCTCAAAACTAACGAGTGTCCATTCTTACACCACGTGGCAGGCCAAATCCTGAGCTGTATCAGTAACCTTTGCACATGTCTTAGCATTGTAAAAAAGGAAGGAAATAATGTGTTTTTTTTGACCATTCTACACAGGAAGCCCTTCCCAGTGGTCAAAACCATCTATAAAGGAAACCTTACTGCCAGTTTAACCTGACAAAACAAAATTCAAAAGTGATCCAAGTAGAGTTTGAAGTTATTATTCATAAGTCAAGAAGTACTCTGTTCTTATCCTTGTAGTCAATACAGCTACAGTATATATAGAGCAGAGTTTCGACATAGATATTACTTGCTCATTGCTCCACCTTTGACTGAATCGCAGTATCTTTTCATCCATTGCATGAACTCTAAATTATCCAAAGGTCGGCCTTTAATAAGCTTGTTCACATCAATATGCTGCATTGAAGAATGAAAGTGTAACAAGGTAATGGCAACTGAAGCAAACATAAAAATCAGATGAGTACAAAATTAAAAAAGAAGAAACAAAACTACCAATATTTATGACGTGTTAGTAATGTATCGACTGAAAACCATTGAAACTTTCAAGTTTGTGTATCAAGTCATCAATCTTCACAAGTTGCTGATGGCAGCTTAAGGGAACAGAACTACGTCGGTAGAAGTGATCAATATAGGTTAGATAAATACATTGTAAAATGATGTCTTTTACTAACTATGAAGATGCATGCATCATTGAAAGTCATTCTACATCCCAGAAGCTCCTACAAATTGACATGTAATCGGTCACAAAGTTATAAAAATTTGAAATAGTTCCAACATACTCCTGCACATTATTTAGTTAACTACCTATCCAATTCAAAATTGACGCGGACGTTGGACCTTCTTAGTTGGCCTACACCTATTCTTTTTATTTATTTCTTCCCCTCTCTTGGGCCTAATTGGGCTTTTCCTTATAGTTTATATTTATTAGGGCATATTACTATTTTTAGCAAGTGAGATAGTATAAATACTAGGAGGTTGCGGCTGTATTAGGGGATTGATTGAAAGTAGAATTAATTCTTCTGTGTTTCGATAAGTTGAGAGTTTCTTTATCGTTTCCTCTGCGTCAGTTGGTATCGGAGCAGGAAATTGCTGAAGAAGCAATGTCTGGTAGCAACGGCAATGGCAACAACCACCCCGCTGACGAAGATCAGGAGGTGCAGGCTTTGAGAACGGCAATTCGACGTCTCGAAGCATCTCAACAGGACATGCAACGGGCTCTAGCAGAAATACTAGAGCGGCTTGATGTGAACCTGATTGGGAACACGGTTCGAACCTATGATGTGGCACCACGGGCAGGCCATGCTCGCGGCCAACCGATCGAAGGATCGATGCCGGCGGTCTGTGGCGATCACCACCGAAATTCTCTTGGGGACTCGGATTCGAGTGATGATTGGCAGGAAGATTTAGAGATGGGAGGACGTTATGGTGGTCGTGGACGCAACAGCTGGGGGCATGGTCGGGGTGGACGTCGTGGTGAAGAACGATTCAACCAAGACTACCACGGGCATGACAATGAATGGGGCAGAAATCACAACCGGTATGCTAGGCAAGGAGATTACCGGCTGAAGGCAGACCTTCCTAACTTTGATGGTAGCCTGGATATAGAGGGCTTCATTGACTGGTTGACTGAAGTAAATCGATTCTTTGATTATATGGAGGTTCCAGAAGAGCGGCGCGTCAAGCTTGTGGCTTATAGGCTAAGAGGTGGAGCATCTGCTTGGTGGGAGAGACTTCAGGAGGATCGACGGAGAGAAGGGAAGTCGAGGGTCTCAACATGGGAGAAGATGCAACGACTCTGCGGCGACGGTTCCTTCCATCCGATTGGGAGCAGCATTTATTTCATCTATACCAAAGGTGTACTCAGGGTAAGAGGAGTGTGCACGAATATACCGCTGAGTTCATGCGTCTTGCTGAGCGGAACAACATAAAGGAGTCCATGGCCCAGCAAGTATCAAGATATATGGACGGACTGCGGTCAACGATACGCGATAAGATCGGTGTGCAGATGGTCCTGAACTTAACGGATGCTCGTAACCTCGCATTAAAGGCTGAAAATTTGATGCGAGATGAGAAGTGGGAACCAAAGAAGAGTCGTTGGACGCCTAGTGAGGGGGATAAGAACAAAGGAAAGCAAAGCGGAGAGTGGGTCCGAGAAGAGGAGCATGGAGTGACAGATAAGTCTGTAGGGAAGAGGTTGGCTGGAGCAGAAACTTCCAAAGCTAACAATCCATATGCAAAGCCAATCCTAGGCAAGTGCTTCAAGTGCAACCAGCCGGGACATCGTTCTAGCGATTGTCCGCGACGCAAACAACTAGCTATAGTTGAGCGAGAAGGGGATTCTTGTCCAGAGGATGAGGAGGAGGTTTGTTGCGAACCTGAAGAGTCTGAAGAAGAAGGACAGATTTATGTGGTGAGGAAAATGATGCTGGCCCAAAAGCGAGGAGATGACTCGCAGCGACACAAATTATTTCGAACCCGATGTATTGTTGGGGAAAATCGATGCGATGTTGT
The DNA here is from genome assembly GCA_002076135.1 of Xerophyta viscosa. Taxonomy (NCBI): domain Eukaryota; kingdom Viridiplantae; phylum Streptophyta; class Magnoliopsida; order Pandanales; family Velloziaceae; genus Xerophyta; species Xerophyta viscosa. The sequence goes on along the minus strand of MJHO01000140.1, from coordinate 157,495 downwards.
TATCGACGGGGGTAGTCAGGAAAATTTTGTTAGCAAAAGCTTAGTTGACAAGCTGTCACTGACTGTTGAGAAGCATCCACATCCTTACAACATTGGCTGGATTCGTGAAGTTGGAAGCATCAAGGTGTCTGAGCGGTGCAAGGTACCGTTTTCGATTGGTCAATACAGAGATGAGGCTTGCTGTGATATAGTAGATGGCCTTGATGTGTGTGATCTTTTGCTGGGGAGGCCTTGGCAATTTGATGTCCACGCCCATCACCTAGGCCATGAAAATGTGTATAAGCTGATTAAGGATGGTATAAAGTATACCTTACTTCCCAAGAAGAGCAAACCAACTGGAGTTTCAACTGTAAACTCTAAGAATTTAATATCATTAGTTCAATCTTTGAAGGAGATGGAAGCCCAGGTGAAAGAGGTTGGTGAAATACACATGCTAGTGGTAAAAGGTGAACTACATGCAGAGGATAATAATCCAGAAATCCCCGAAGCGGTGAAGACGGTACTTGAAGAGTTTAAGGATATCTTACCTGATGAACTGCCGGCTGGACTACCACCCATGCGAGACATCCAGCATCGGTTGATTTAATTCCGGGAGTTAGTTTACCTAACCTACCTCACTATCGAATGAGCCCAAAGGAGAACGAAGTTTTACGGGAAAAAGTAGAAGAATTGTTGAAGAAAGGCCATATTCGAGAAAGCATGAGCCCCTGTGCAGTTCCGGCCTTACTAACTCCAAAGAAAGACGGCAGCTGGCGTATGTGCGTGGATAGTAGGGCGATTAACAAAATAACGGTTGGATACAAGTTTCCTATTCCGAGATTGGACGATATGCTGGATCAGTTGAATGGTTCCAGAGTCTTCTCGAAGGTTGACTTACGAAGTGGCTACCATCAGATCCGAATTCGAGCTGGGGACGAGTGGAAAACAGCGTTCAAAACGAGGGACGGACTGTTCGAGTGGCTAGTGATGCCTTTTGGTCTGTCAAATGCACCAAGTACCTTCATGAGGCTTATGAATCAGGTACTTCGTCCTTTCATAGGTGATTTTGTTGTTGTTTATTTCGACGATATTTTAATTTATAGCAAGAATACCGAAGAGCACATGGGCCACCTGATGAAAGTGCTAACAGTCCTAAGAGAAAACCAGTTGTTCATCAACTTGAAGAAGTGTACTTTTATGGCTAGTAAGTTGTTATTCCTTGGCTTTATCGTGAGTGATGACGGAATTCATGTGGATGAAGATAAAGTGCGGGCGATACGCGAGTGGCCTACGCCTAAGACCATTAGGGAGGTTAGAAGTTTTCACGGTCTCGCCACATTTTATAGGCGTTTTATTCGTGATTTTAGCTCTATCGTGGCGCCAATAACTGATTGTTTAAAACGGGGAAGTTTTCACTGGGGAGAGGAAGCTGATTCTAGTTTTGCTATAATTAAGGAGAAGCTTTGTACTGCTCCTGTTCTTGCCTTGCCGAACTTTGATAAATTGTTTGAAGTAGAGTGCGATGCTAGCGGCTTGGGAGTCGGTGCTGTTCTGTCACAAGAGAAACGACCCATTGCATTTTTTAGTGAGAAATTAAGTGATGCTAGGCGGAAGTGGTCGACATATGACAAAGAATTCTATGCCATTGTGCGAGCTTTGAAGCATTGGGAGCATTACTTGGTTGGGAAAGAATTCATTCTATATTCAGATCATGAATCTCTGAAATATTTGAGTTGTCAACGCAGAATTAGCAGCGATATGCATGCCCGCTGGTGTACATTTCTTCAAAAATTTCCGTACAAATTAATGCATAAATCAGGCATGCTGAACAGAGTAGCAGATGCTCTGAGCCGTCGAGCAACATTGCTGACCACCATAAGTAATGAAATTGTAGGCTTTGAATGCATGAAGGAATTATATGCAACAGATGAGGACTTCCAGGAAGTTTGGCACAAATTACAACAAAGGTTACCAATTGAAGATTATTATATTGAAGATGGGTTCTTACTGAAAGGTAATCAGCTATGTATTCCTCGCTCATCCTTGCGAGAGAAGCTTGTGCGAGACCTACATGGAGGCGGTTTGGCTGGGCATTTAGGGCGCGATAAGACTATCGCGGCCGTGACGGAGCGATATTTCTGGCCTCGCGTTAAGCGGGATGTGGGAAGATTAGTACAACGTTGTTACATATGTCAGACCGCGAAGGGACAAGTTCAAAACACCGGTTTGTATACACCTTTACCAATCCCGCAAGGCATTTGGGAAGACTTATCTATGGACTTCGTGTTGGGACTGCCACGTACTCAACGTGGTGCTGATTCTGTATTTGTGGTAGTCGACCGACTTTCGAAATTGGCCCACTTCATACCATGCAAGAAGACGTCAAATGCCTTTCATGTTGCTAGATTGTTCTTCTCTGAAGTGGTGCGCCTACACGGTGTTCTGAAAACCATCACCTCCGATAGGGACACTCGATTTCTCAGCTGTTTTTGGAAGAGTCTGTGGCATTTGTTCGGGTCTTCTTTGCAGTATAGTAGTGCTGCGCATTCTCAGACTGACGGGCAAACAGAAGCTGTTAACCGCACAACGGGAAATCTAATAGCATTTGTGGCGAAAAACCGAAACAATGGGAGTTCGCCTTGGCACAGGCCAAGTTCGCATATAACAGCGCAATTCACTCCTCTACCGGAAAGTCTCCTTTCTCCATAGTCTATCAGAAGACACCAAACCATGTGCTGGACTTACATGTGCTGCCTAAGTCTTCTGATAAGAGTGCAGTGCAAAGAAGTTAGCAGAACAGATACAAACCATTCAAGCAGAAGTAAAGCAGAAGTTGGAGGAAACTAATACGAAGTATAAGGAAGCTGCAGACAAACATAGGAGAAAGAAGTTGTTTGCAGAGGGAGATGATGTCATGGTCTTCCTTCGTAAGGAGCGTTTTCCAGTTGGGCAATACAACAAGCTACAACCAAGAAAGTACGGCCCATTCAAAATTACAAAGCGGATTAACGACAACGCCTATATGGTTGCTCTACCTACTTCCATGGGCATCTCACCCACCTTCAATGTTGCGGATCTGTTCAAATTCCATCCAGATGATCAACCTCTCTATCCGGCAGTCATTGACAACTCGAGGTCGAGTTTTTCGCAAGTGGGAGGGACTGACGCGGACGTTGGACCTTCTTAGTTGGCCTACACCTATTCTTTTTATTTATTTCTTCCCCTCTCTTGGGCCTAATTGGGCTTTTCCTTATAGTTTATATTTATTAGGGCATATTACTATTTTTAGCAAGTGAGATAGTATAAATACTAGGAGGTTGCGGCTGTATTAGGGGGATTGATTGAAAGTAGAATTAATTCTTCTGTGTTTCGATAAGTTGAGAGTTTCTTTATCGTTTCTCTGCGTCAAAAATCTACTTGTCGATTTGTATAGCCTGAATAGGATAATAAAAACAGCGTTTAAAAATTAGTGAATACTGCTTGGAACTAACATTAACTGATTACGAGAAACTACAAAGTTCGTCTTTTTCCTGCTTGTTAATTAGACACCTCCTCCAAGGTTCTTTGTAGCAAGCAAAACAATATGATCATAAACATAGTAGATAAGATCTAGCTCGCGTTTGCAGAAGATTGAACAATCAATTGATTTTTTTTTTAAAGTAATAGACGCTACCAAAGTTTGATCAGATGGGGGATAAAGATCCATCGAACCTTACTGATCTTAAGCTTATTGAAAACATCCTAAAGAACCTTGTAATTCTGGATCATATCGTACTCGTTCTTCGCATCGAAGTTCACCTTGTGCATCGGCACGATCCCTGGATGCGCTGCATCCATCAGCTAGCAGCTGACTGCACCAGCTGCCGCCTTAATTTTCAACCAACAAACAACCAATCAATCAGCACAAATCAATCAAATTATATTCTAGATCTGATATAATGAACTTAGAGTCGAGAAAGAATGCTGGAATCACGAAATCCATTGGGAATGAAAAACGCTACCTCTTCGACCTTGGAGAGAGTGAGTTGGAGACTGGAGTTGATCCACGCTAGGATGTCCCCGCGGCCGACGAAGTAGGCGGCGTCCATCATCCCGATGTTCGTAGCCATTTGCAAATCTTGCTCCGACCTCCAGCGAAGCAGAGTGCGAATTGAAGAATTCTCGTTCCTCCGTTGGAGGAGTGAGAATGAGATCCAGAATGGGACTTTGCAGGCGTGATGCTGTTGCGGTTTAAACTAATTCAAAATTTTAGAACACGTGGCAGAATCAGAATGCTCCAAAGCAATGGGCTATTTTTAAGAAAATGGGCCGGAGGGTTCTCCAAGGCTTTGTTTGTGTGCCCCATTATGAGCATTTGTGTCAGCTCGCACCGATCTGAACCGACCGAAAATTTAGACCGGCCAAAACCTAATATCGACCCGCCCACAATTTTTCTTTTTTTTTTTTTGTTGTGGGAAAAGCAGATTAAGATTAAAGGCTAGAAACAACTAACAAGTTACACATACAGATCAAAATTATAGATCAAACTTCATATATTACTAACTATTTTTAGAAAAAAAAAGATAAACAGAAAATTATAGAGCAAAGATGAAATTACAATTTTATAACTTTTATTTTTAAAATCGAGGCTAATTTTACGCAGACAGTTTCCAGGAGCTTCCCTTTTCTACTCCTCAGAGTTTCATATATACACATAGTAGCTAGCTACTCAGTAAGCATAAGCTAGGATTTTGAAATACATGGACGACGCCATTGATAATAATATAATTAGAGGAGCTTCATGAGGTTTCGTCCCAGTTGGACCAGTTGGTGGAGCTGCCGGTGCGCGGCATACTGTTGATCCGGGAGTACTTGTCGACCTTGAAGTTGGCTCCGCATATCACCCCCTCACTGTCTACCCTCGGCATCGCCTTCATCCTCTGCATCGGCTGCTCGAAGCTCCTCAATCCTCCGTCGCTATGAAACATACACCCTACGTACATACATACACATGAAACAAAAGTTAATTATTTGCGGTATTACTGATTAATATATGAGATTAGTTAATTAATGTATAGATAGACTTGTACCGGCAGGGAAAGGAGCGAAAGACTTGCCACAGCCGGATTTCACCACGCCGACGTCGTCGGAGATGACCACTGATCCGTCCGCCGCGATGCCCCAGTACAACGCTACCCTTCCGTCGGAGCTCTGAGTATGAAGTCTCTCATAAGTAAGTTAGTAATCCCTACCAACTAAAAGTAAAAACTGACGATGTTGAAGGTACGTACCAAGGCGGTGAAGACGGTGTTGGTTTTGCTGTCGTAGATAACGAAGGCAAAGGAGCCGGCGAGGTCGTTGACGACCTGGTCGGCGGGGTACGGCCCTCTGTCCCTTAGCGCTTTGTACGCCTCGATCACCAGCAGCGCCTCGTTCGCCGACTTGCAGAGCCCGTACTGTCTTATGAGCGAGCTCAGGTTGTTCAGCCTCCCCACAAACAAGCAGAACACGTCGTCGATGCTGCAGAACAACCTCTGGTGGAAGTACGAGGTGGAGCCGATGGTGGCGGCGACGGCGGCGCCGCCGGTGAATTTGGCTGAGAAGGTGTGGTCGGAGTGGAAGTCGCGGAGAATCTCGTCGGGAGTTTTCGAACTCCGGCGGCCTCCGACGGGGCTCTGGAGCTCCGGCGGCGGGTGGGCCAACGTTTTGTTGAATATCGCCAACATGTTGTGTCCAGAATGAACAAGCTTTGTGGCAAACTTAGAGTGGGTTAATAAAAGAAACAGCAGGATATATAATTTTATATAAGGACGAATAAGTGAGGTGGACAGAGAGAAACCGGATAAGATTTCACCATACTTCGTAGCTTAGATTTTTGCTTGGAATATGCTACAGTATGGTGAGGTTACCGCGGATCTCTAGAAGAATATGGGTGCTGGCATCAGTGCATCGTGGAGGTTTTTGTGGCGAGCAGTGGGCGAAGGATATACTGGCGGTGAGCGTAAGGGCGGACCCAAAGGAAACGTGGAGATGTAGTAGAGCAATGTACTATTGGAGACCATGTGCTCTTATCTAATCTGATGAATGATGATTATCCGATGTTTGCGACGCATGGAAATTATCTTACGGTTTCGTTCATAGATCCATTTTAAGTAAAAATATAAAGGAAAAGTTACAGATCCATTTTAGGTAAAACTATTTTACAAATCAGCTCTAATTTTAAACATTTATAAATTATTTTTTGATATTCATACCAAAAATATTTTAAATATTATATAAATATTTTTAAAATTTTAAATATTAAAAAATAATAAATTTTGCTATAATTTATAATTTTTATTTAAATTTTTTTAAAAATCTTTTTAAAATAAATATTTGATATTTTTAAAGTTTTAGTCGGTTTTAAAATTAATCTGTTAAAGCCACATATTTTCAGAATATATATTTAAATGATTTTTTAGAAAAAAAAAGTTTTGGATCTATGAAAAAATATTTTTAATGTGTTCAACAATTTTTGTATTCAAAAATAAAAAAATATTTCTAAATATGTATTTTAAGATTAAGAAAATAAAAAATTTAAATAAGAGGTTTATTTGTAACTTGTAAATAGTTGTAAGGGTTGATATGCAACTCTCCAAGTATGAAACTATTTATTATTATTATATTATATAATTTGAAACTATACTTTAAAAAAAAACCTTTGAGCTAATGTTATCTTCTAAACAGCGATTCTAAAGATTATTAAATTTTTTTAGAAATTCCATATATTGAAAAATAAAAGTATAAAATGTCATAATCAATGTTCTTCTGTATTTACGATTTTTTGAAAAAAATAATAATTAAAATTACTGGTTTTGAATGCGACTCCATTTTAATTACTTGTTTATGAATGCGACTCCATAGTATTATCATGGGACGGAACGCAAGGAACGAAAACACTATGGACATGGAAAATTATTTAAAAAAAAAAAACTCCTCACGTGACAAGCACGTGATGGAATGCCGGATCAGACGTCGTGGGCCATTCCATTTGGTCCTCCGAATTCTTGCCTGGGCCATAGCTAGCTTGAGAGCCCGGTTTTCCGGCCTCAGTACGCCTCTAAAAATAATGTTGCTTATTGAAAGGATATTTATATATCGGTCTAGACGAAAAAACTTCGATCGGACCGGTCGGTACACTCCAGCCCAGACAGGTATCTAAATAGTCCAGTCCACGGTCCCGTTACCAGTTGTTAATTGGTCTTCGGTCCGGTCTGGTCAAGATCAAAAAATTTGTGGCTCGGACCGAGGGCTTATTAGGAATCCGGCCTAATAAATTTACGAATCGAACTAATAACTAATTTACGGCCAAATAGTGAGAAATTTACTGCCCAAACTAATTTGCAGTCCAAGCAGTATGGGAGAATACACGGTCGAACCAGTCTGGTCCTGTTCGGTCCAATAATTCTGTGGTCCGATCCAATCCGAATTGGTTCAATTTCAGTCCGATTTTTTGTCCACAATATTGATGCTACTCGGTCTTTAATCCGATGCGATTTGGTCCGGTTCGGTCTTATCCAGACTGGTTGAACATCCCTACTTATTAGATCCAAATCCCTTTCATGTTTGGCTTTTCTTTTTTGGCTTATTTCTGTCCACATCTTATATTTGAAAAAAAATAAGTTAAAATTTTCTCGTTGCATACGTATGGTAACTGAAATTGACAGTTTTCCATGCTAGAGAAATAGACACCTTATGTTCACATTTTATTTGAGAAAAGGTAAATTTATTCCCATTGTTTCACTAATATGTTCGATTATTCGTGGTGATAAGTGAACTGGGCCGTTTTTCTTAATAGAAAAATAGACAATTTATGGTTGATGTAATACTATATAATTTGTTGATCGCGATCATTCTTGACAAAAAAACCCACATAAGTTTATAAAATTGAATAATTACATATGAGATCCTGCATTTATTTCCGCTTTCCAAATGAGCCTTTGCTTTTTTCTAATAGTTTATATATATATATATATATATATATATATATATATATATATATATATATATATATATGAGAAAATATGCAAAGAATTTTTTTTTTTTGATAATACATAGAAAAATATATTAATGTGCTATAAAGTTTTTCAGTTTTTATAATTAATTTTTTAAAAAAAATACATTCAAATAGATATTTTAAGGATCCAACCGATTACGGACATGATTTTTCACGTTAAGTCTCAATAAAAATAATAATAATAATTTTTTTTTTTTTTTTTGGTTTCGTGGATACTTAATCCTGTTCTGAATCTTTTGTTGGTAGAATATAGTGTGTGGTAGGTAGAGAGGCCGTCTACTATCAGCACGTGACTAGTGGTCACGTGACGTATGTTATCGTGTTGCGGACTGCACGTCACGTGCGCACAGACCATGAGAGCATTGCCTGACCCAGTCATTTAGAGATTAAAAATATTAATTTTTTTTTTTGCTAAAGTGAGTATACAGTATATATAATTTTAATCGTATATAATATTATCAGTTGATTTGAGATAAAAAAGTATCGGGCTGAAATGGACAACAATTTTGGGGTTCTTGCAGATCAGCCCCCCGTTTTCCATTTATGGACAAATCAGCCCCCGAAAACGCGTTTTCGGGGGCTGATTTGCTTTTTTTTTTTTTGCAGATCAGCCCCCCCGAAAATGCATTTCGGGGGGCTGATCTGCGAACCCCTAAAGTAGGGGGGCTGATCTGCAATTATCCCAACAATTTTTAACATCTATCAATTGAACAGTTATTGTGATGAGAAAGAGTATATATATCATATTATTAGTAATATAACTGTAATTGCAAATTCGTCATGCAACGTGCTTACAGTTTTAATATCGCAGATATTAAATTACTCAATGTTTATTTATATATACAACATATTTTATCCATATGGATTAATAATAGATAAAATGGATTAATGTGATGCATATGGATTAATAATATTGTTAAATAGTGATGCATATTTTTATAACAAAGTGAATTATTATATTTATATTATTATTATTATTATGATTATTATTTTAGTCTTGACTGCCGAGTTTGACTTATATCATACATCTCGATCTGGTACTGAGCGGTATACAGTAGACCCTGCCAATCAGATATTACTGAAATTAGAATCTATAATTTATCCTTTATGAGGGATAGACTTTTGGCCTCATCTCAACACTCGGCTCAGCTAGCCAACTGAGCCAATGCTGATTGGTATCATATATTACTATAAGCATCAACTCTATCTACAAATAAATACCAATAATTAAATATTGTTATTAATATTATATAACAGCAGTTTTTGTTCTATATAAATTGTTTTACTTTTTACAACAAATACAACTTGTCTGTTTAATTTCAATTTAAATTATTTAAGCAAATTAGTTGATTTTTTTTTTTGGAAAGAGTTATATCCTAAGTACACATGGGGTTTAAAATATAAGAACTTTTGCACAAAACAAAATATTTATTATGAAGTGTCTTAGTACAAAGTGTTTATATATATCTACTGCATGATTAATTATGATTAATAATTATTATATTACCATTTGATAGTGGAGCACTAATATTAACAATTAAAAAGTACAATATTATTAATTCTTCATGAGTGCATACCTACCCTAGTTAAGATTTTAGTGATCTTGAAATTTTGGGAGCCGGCTCCCCTGGTGCGAACGCACCAGGGTGTAGGCTTTTTTGCGGCCCAGATCTCGCCACGTCAGCAATTACGGATTACGAGACATCAGATAAAATTTTCGTTCGCTTATTTGACCTATTTTAAGGTGTTTTTAAGAAAAACTTTGAACTACAAAGTTGTAGATTTTGATGCGATCTATAATTTTGTAGTTGAAACTTTTTTCAAAAAATGCCAAACGGTATGCCAAAAAGATAATCTAAATTTGAATTATTTTTTTGGCATAACGTTTGGCATTTTTTGAAAAAAGTTTCAACTACAAAGTTGTAGATCGCATCAAAATCTACAACTTTGTAGTTCATAGTTTTTCTTAAAAATACTTAAAAATAGGTCAAATAAGCGAACGAAAATTTTATCTGATATTTCATGATCCGTAATCGCTGACGTGGCGAGATCTGGGCCGCCGGATTTCCTACACCCTGGTGCGTTCGCACCAGGGGAGCCGGCTCCGAATTTTTGTAAGGTAAAACAAAAGGAATATGCTGATTATTACATATTAAAGTCAAGATAACACTACTTTATTACAGCAATTTCGAACTCCCCCGTTTAGAACTCCCCCCCATTTCAATGGTGAGGTGATGATAATTCCAATTCTCTCTCTTTCACTCGAATCCCTTTCGTGATTCACTTTGGAGTTGTCCTCTTTTCGGGTCATATTCCTTGTCGATAGCTCGCTCGCTAATAGTACTTACGACGGTAGTCATTTTTTCTACAATGGGTTCAACCTATGATGAAAGTGATTTTGGCGGCTAGGGCTTGAACTTTTTCCGACTATTTCCATATTTTTGTTTGTAGATATTCTTTCTTGGTCATTTGTGCGACGTAAATAATATCTTGAAAATGGACGACCGAGATTCGTCATGCCGGTTCATAGAATTTGTCGCCTCAGCGGAATGAGCCGAAAAATAGAATAGGTGGTCTAACAAGTTCCAGCAGCAGTCTGATTATTGTTAACAATGGAATAAACCAATGTAACCCCTCTTAATTTGGGAGAAGAATAAATTAATAAGAACAATCTATTTTTGAATTAAAAGGAATGAATTTTCTTAAAACTTAGCCATCTTCTAGAAAGTATCGACACACTAAAGTTTCACTCTTATAATATCCAACATCGATAGTCTACAAACACGTACGGACATATATCTAACACGTCAGCAAAATGTTCAACAAATAAAAAGAATTTTGAATTTACATGTCGGAGACAACAAATATAAGCATCATTATTTATATAATTTATTTATTTAAATTTTTTGATATAAATAAAATATATAATAGTAGTAGTAAATAATATAATAGAGTAATACATTATAATTTTATATATTTTATCTTTATAGACCATCACCGGCAACTTTGCCCTGACTCGCGGACCGCAGCCTTAACGGATCGGATCTATCAGCAACTAACCCGAATACAGTCCGATTCATTCAACTATCAACGCGCCGCTTACCAAGAGCATCTTCCGTCTTACCGCGAGACACACTCCAAGTCCTTCTCTCTCTCCACGTGCCATCTCGTCTCCTACCTATAATTAAACCATACCATCACCTTACTCTCCTTCTTCCATCTATGCAACACACCAACTCTTCTCGCCCCCTCTTAATACTAATTTAAGTCTCGTAGTACTTATCCTCGCAACAAAGAGATAATCTCCGGAGCTGGAGATCAAGCACGTGCATGGAAGCTGATCAGGGCCTCCTGTGCCGCGATGTGTCCGAGCTCTGCATCGGCAAGCCGCCGGTGAGGCCTCTGCCGGCGATGGCGACCGTCGGCGACGCACTCCGCGCGCTCAAACGAACAGCTGAGCCTTGCCTTAGCGTGTGGGCTACCGACGGGAAATCCTGCGTTGGCAAAGTCAGCATGGCCGATGTCATCTGCTATCTCTGCTCCGACGAGAACATCGCTGCCCCCGCCGCCGCTCTAATGGCCCCTCTCTCAGCCCTTCTTCCTCCGCCGAGCAGCTCCACCGTCGGTGTTGTACAACCTTATTCCAGGTATATAATTCATTTTGTCTTTATATGTGGCATTGCTAAAACTTTGCAGAATAGTAAGTTTGTGTTCTAAGTACTAATTTCTTTGCAAAACCTGCAGCGTATTGGAAGCTCTAGATATGATGTTAGATGGGGCGCAAAACCTGGTGGTACCCATCCGCGTTGGAGCCACCGGCGGGGAGCGGAAAAAGTTCGCCGGCGCCGGCGCCCCGTCGGATTACTGCTGGCTGACACTTGAGGACTTCGTCCGCTACTTCCTCAATTCCATTGCTCATTTCTCTTCTATCCTCTCTCTCTCCGTCGCCGAGCTAAGCCTTATCCGCCCAGTCGCCGCTGCACGCCGCCGCGACACTGCTCTCTCCGTCGTCCCTCTCCTCCGCGTTGCCGCCGCCAACCACACTTCCGTCCCCGTCATCGACGACGCCGGCCGCATCGTCGGCGACATTTCCCCTCCGTCCTCTCTCATTGTGACGAAACAGCCGCCGCAGCCGTCGCCACACTCTCCGCCGGCGAACTCACTTCCTACCTCGACTGCTGCTCCCGGAACTTCTCTCTAATCTCTCTCCTCCGAGCTCGCCTTCGAAGAAATAAGCTCGAAGGAATGCTAGAGCTTCTAGAAGAAGACTTCTCCCCGCCGTCTTCTTCTACGTCATCATCGTCATCTTCCTCGGGGTCATCGGGGTCCTCTTCGTCGTCGGATGAAGAACCGTCAGTGGAGCGGCGGCGACGGCTTGGGCGGCGGAAATCGGGAAGCTTTTATTATCAAGAATGCGCGACGTTGTGCAGCTCGAAGAGCTCGTTAATGGCGGTGATGGTTCAGGCAGTGGCGCACAGAGTAAGCTACGTCTGGGTGGTAGATGACGGCGAAGAATATAAGCTCGTCGGAGTCGTTGTTTTCGATGATATTGTCAGGGTTCTCAGAGATCACTTGTGCGGCGGCGAGGTGTAGATTTTGAAGTGTACTGTGTACATTTTTGCAAGCAGATGAGGCCCATTTTCACTTCTTGATGAGATTTAAGTAAAACGGAGCATTAACTCAAGTTTAAAATTAAAGAATAATATATCCACTCTTTACTAAATTTATGTAAATTATTTTAAATATTTTAAAAAAACTATTTGATAAGATATATTTATATATTTAGGATAAATAAATATGATGTAATAGTTTGAAAGAGCAAATAATATGTCCGACAAACGACCGAAATTTAGGTTGAATTAATGTAATATTTTAGATGAGTAAATAAGATATTGAATTTGAATAAATAAAATATTAAATTTGAAATGTTGATTTTTTTTTTTTTGAATTTTATAAAATTTGAAGTTTTTATAATCATCCTAAAATTAATCAATGGATCATTAATAATAACTCTTGAGTAATAATTAGCATGCATTAAAAACTCTATAATTACGTTGTTGTTTAACATATTATTTCTTTGGAATACCATTTATTATCTATATACTATTAATTTAATATTTACATCATACGTTGAAAATACTACATCATAGGTTGAAAATATTTTTAATAAAGTATGCGGAAACATGTAACTATGAAAAATAAATTAAACAAAGAAAAAACGGGAAACTGCGTATCAGCCCCCTATTTTTGGGAGTTCGAAAATCACCCCTCAAAACGCATTTTCGGGAGGCTGATTTGTCAAAAAAAAGGTAAATTAACTTCTGAAAATACGTTTTCAGGGACTGAAACGCGCGAAAAATAGAAACGGGCTGACACGTAAATGCCCCAAGAAAACACAAAAATTATGTGACCTCAAGAAATGTAACCATTTAAGTTCGAATTTACGTGGGATAAAATTTGTTACATAATTTTCCATACCATACAGTAGAAATTCTAATTATGAAAGATCTCTACTCCGATCAGATAATTTTCAGAGCGTTGATCAGAACCGAATGTACAAAAATTTTATGAGTTTAAGATTTCTACAGGAATATGCACTTACATTACATATTTTAGGATGATGATCTTAAAAATAATAATTATTATTATTATGTAACCTTTGTGTATTCCTTACTCTTTAATAGAACAATATATTTGTTATTCTGCCAATCCAAAAAGAATAACGAATACTTAATTTAATTTTATTCTATTCTTATATTCGTCTTTATTTTACTTTAGAAATATACATTCTCTTGATAGATGAGGAGGTCAGCTATTATTTTCTTCATCATGGGTACTAACAAACCATCTTTTACTATGAGTTAATTTTTGGATCGGTGTTATTTATGTATTTATATATTACGGTGGTCGTACAAAATTAATTATTTAATGACATAATTTTTTCACGAATATTTAAAAAAAGAACTACTATATGTTAATTTTCTTTTTAGCAGCTATAATAAAACAAAATTTTTACAATTTTAGGTCAAGTTTTGTGACAAATCTTCATATAAAACAGCTCCTCTAAGTTTCATATTTCTATTAGGCACCCTATAAGATGAAATGTTTTATATTATATTTAAAAATATTGAGGGTATTGTGCTATGTGGTAACATATTATTGGATTAGATATTATTTTTTAAGTATTGTCTTATTTTTTACAATTTTAAGTTCTGAGAAAATAATAACAAAATGGTGAGCTTTATAGTTTTCTTGTGTATTTTTGGACTTTCAAAAAAATACAAAATTTATGGCTAAATTAAAGACCTAAGTATTCAGAAAGTCGATTGAATTTATTTTTTATATATTTTTTCTTAAAAACAATTTGCTCCAGTCTCCAACTTTCCAGACCACAATTTGCATATTTTCACGCCTTATAAATTTTTTTAAAACCAATATGTTTGCGTAAAAGAAATTTAAAAAAAAAAAAAAAAAAAAAACTAAAAGACGATTTAAGATGAATGTATGCTGACGTGGAGAGTTGTTTGGTTGCTAGTTTGGATGTGACCTTTTTGGTGCATAATGACAGCTGGATAATTTTGGGGTTTAGTTTAGAACACACTCACCAACATTTTGGTGCATAATCTCTAACATATATCCATATAACATGATTATTTAATTTATTTTGTAATTTAATGATTTTTTATTAAATTTTACTTGTTCTAGTTGAATTGATATATTTTTCCCTATTTCTTATAACTTTTGATATTAATTATATGCTGACATATACTAGATAAAGTGGCGAGATACTTTTTTTCTTTTAAGTTTATTATGAAAAGTCTATCCTTAGCTTATTTATATATGATCATTATAATAAATGAACTTACGAATAAATATTGATCCAAAAGAGGTCGACGAGTAAGCGCTCGGCATCTTGCCATTCGAAATATTTTATTATATCCATTGCGGATCCAAAATTTCATAAAAATATCAAATTGCGGATAATATAAAACTAAATAAATTGGAGGCCAGCGGAGATGCAAAAGATATTTGAAAACAAAATTGTACCACAGTAACAAAGAATGTTGCCTTGTGATCAAACATTTTATAACGTCACATTTCGGACCAAAGTTTTAGTAGATTAGTTTTTAAGCCTATTACGAGTTTGAGCCTCAAAATATTTATTTAAAAATATCTTTTAAATTTTTTTTAAAATATAGAAATTATAGTGCACATCAAAATCTATTTCTATTTTTATTTCTATATTAATTGTTTTTTTAAAAAAAATTACTAGTAAAAAATTTTCTTGCAAAAATTTTGAGAGAGAGGGTCTGATACGCAATTTTTCCTGAAACAAGGAAAATATTAGATAACCCTCTGTATTAGGCTCAAAATAAATTAAAAGGTGGCATGAAAAACAAAGGATTAACAGCATAACACTTGCATGAGATTATCGACATACAAAATGCAATTGAATGAACAGATAAGGAGAGAATTATAAGCGGATAATCAATGATTATTAGTTAATCATTGCCTTCTATTATTGGACATATGGATATTGATATTGACATCGATCAGCGTTTAGTTACGTTTTGGTTATATTTTTAGGAACTGTATAAATTAATTTTTAAAAATAAAAAAATAATAATGTGAGGGTGCGCACAAAGTCATATAGCATTTCTATTTTTGAAATTTAAATATATATTTTTGAAAATCGGAACTAATACAAGCCCCCTTGATCATTTATTTCAGCTCATAGGCTAATTAACAAGTTTGTTGAGTCAGAGCTGACTTAGCTTCTCTCTATAAATTGTGTAAAATAGACTTTTTATTATTTTTTTATTTCTTTCTTCTTTTTTTTTTGGCGTTGCAAACTGTATAGAGACACTTGGACTTAAAAATGTTGGAGCCAGATCAGCCTCGATGACGTGTCCGACATTAATGGTGAACTTCTATTTTAGTTTTAAAACTGGATTGATACACTGCGGCCCGCTGTAGATCGTATCAAAAATTTTTAATATAAAATTATAGATCATATCAAATTTCTTGTTAAAAATTTTTAAAAATAAATTAAATAAGCCAACGAAAAATTTTAAATAAAATTTTATGATACGTGTATCTCTGTAGAAATCTTTGCCACATAGAAATTGTATGTGTTTTATGCACAGATGATCCGTCTGAAGACGTAAAGGGCATAATTATGGTTGGATTGGATTTCTAAATTTGGGACCGGTTTCTGTATAGGAAAATATTTCTTCCCAATTAATTCATTAAAAAATTCATCAATCTATATAATTAAAATAAAATATTTTTATAAAATAATTATATATAAAATTTGATGAAATTTATAATTTTTATATTAAAATTTTTCGAAAATATATTTCTAAATAAATATTTTAGAGGCCAAAATTTAATAGATTTAAAAAATAATTTTAAAATTCATTTTAAACCGTTCAAATTTAAGTCCTAGAATAACTATTTCAAAATATTTTCAACATAAAAATGTAAATTTTATCAAATTTTATAATTTTATATTGAAATTTTTTTTAAAAAAAAATGCTCTCATATAATTTTTTTAATTAATGAATTATTGGAGTTTTTGGTGGATTTTTTTTTCTGCATCCAATGGCAGTCTATTGTATTTGGTGGAGTTGGATCCCCAAAAATGGTAAGAAAATTAGTTTAAATTATTAGTTCTTCTATCTTAAACAAAGAATTCCTCAATATCCGCCAAAATAAACTGACAAATGAAAGATTTTCTTTGTTTAAACACGTTATATTGGCCCGTGAGAAACACGATGAACTGCATGAATGCTACCTTATTTTACCAAATAATATATTTCTTCATTTGAATTTCACCTTGCTTAATAGGATTTTTTTTTTTTTTTTTGAAATTATCGTGGTGGAACCCGTAATATGAACGCACGCTTCCGTAAAAATCTCAAACTCGCGAAAAATCCCACGTCCAGCCTCAACTGACGCTCTGAGATTCTAATACAAGCCTTTATTGAACTGGAACTCCTATCACGGAGTACATAAAACTTTTCAGAAAATTTCCTATGGGTTTTATTCAACGCGTACTCGAACTTGAGTAGTAGCACTCTCTGATACGCCTACCATTCAGTCGAGCTAACGGTGCTCTGTTTGCTTACTAGGATCTTGAGTTGTCACGTTCTTTGCAATATATATTAAATTTTACTGTGATAATGAGGACTTAAATATTTGACTGTACCTACTATTACCCAAGAAGCCGGGCATCGTGCTCTGGATCGACAACTACAAATATTTTTCAGGCTCCTTGGGGTCGCCTCTTCGTCTTTTTGGCCCGGATCGAGGAACTACGCTACCATACTCCGTTTGTGCTCGTTGGAGCTCTTGGACGGACCGCATACAGCCGGCAGACCTTCGAGTCGAAATGGGATTATATGGGACTATTAACACCTTCTGGTGTATATGGCTAAGACTTTTTACTTCCATTATGAGGGGGAGAATTTGTAAATGTTTTTGATAGTAAAAGATAATAGAATAAAAATCACACAAGAACCCGTATTATCTCGTTGGAAGGCTTTTAGACATAGATCTGTAGTGCATACCTCTGTAGAATTTTTTCATGTATTTCGATAAAAAAGATAATATTACGAAAAGAAAAGATTCCTGGAATCACTGAGGAATCTTTCATCAAGAAGCTTCGATCGTAAGGAGCTCCAGCTCTGTGTGAATTCATGTGTGTTATAGGGAATCTATACATTGGGAAGAGTAAATAAATCAATTTAAAAAGTTAATATAAGCTTTTACAACTTCAAAATATGGATTCAGATCGGTAAGCGAACGTGTAAATGACTGGGTCAACTTGGACGGAAGGCTGAAGCAGAAAATATTCAAATGCTTGCTGTCTGTTGAACAAATTACAACGTTTTAATTAATTTATTTATTTTTCCTGACATTTAGAAAGGATAATTAAAACATTTGTCTTATAAAATGGAGGTTTTATATTCGAATTCCACAAATGCCATCTGTAACGGTTTAGAGGATTTATCTGCTTTGTACTCCGTAATTAAGGATAACATCGATATTTGGATTTGTTCAGATCGAAAGATTACGACTCTTCGGTTGATATAATATGGATCGATATTATCCGTAAATTTATCTATTACGACGGTCACACAAAAATTATAGATATATTTTTTAAAAAAAATTAAAATGCTGGCATTTCAGTTTACACTGTATCACTGTTACCTATCGACCTGAAGTTGACATCAAAGTTCCTGACATTATGAGATAATAATGCAAGATTAGCCAGCGGAAATGATAGTGCTGAAATATGGTTGCGTCATTTTACGCTCCTAGACCCATTCTAGCAGAAATTTATCAATTGGTTGATGTTGATGACATTGTTGTCACAATAATACCCATTTCAGAGTTTTTTCTTTTCATGAGGATAGGGATTGCATGTATAACTCCGCACACTGTTTTATCTGGCGGATACTCACTAGTATTCATCCACGAGCAAAATCACACGTCACATGTTAAGGGACGCATATGTGCATCCTCATCATCAAGAAGGAGCACTGTCAGAAAGAGGAACCAAATCTAGATTATAAAGATTCCTAAATCTCCGTCAATCTAGTGCTGAATTCCATCATCCTCACCTATTTTAGTGTTGGTAATATTTTTGTTTATTTTGATAATGATTATATATATATACAGATTAAGTAATAAAATATTAAAAAATAATATTTATCCTTTTTTTAAAAAAAAATAATAATATAAGAGTACTATAATTGCTTCATGTTACATGTACTTATAATCAAATTAAAGTTATAAAAATAAAATAAACTTTAGTATTTTAATATATATTATATAATAAAATTTATAACTAATATCCGTACATCTTACATGCATACAAGTAGTCCACTCATGTTTTTGTTCTAATGTATTTCTAGTGCAATCAAAACAGCATTCAATTCAACTAAAATAATGATACGTTATTTTCTTACTAACATAACTAAAATCAACTTCTACCGTAAAACATAACTAAAGCGGCAACAAGAAAAATAATAAAAAAAAAAAAAGAGAAGTAAATCATATTCGAAATTTCTGATGTTGATGGTGATTCGAATTAGAAATAAGAAGTGTATTCATGCAGCTCCTCCATCTCCAACACCCAAAATTTTGCAAACCTCTATGCATAAGTTTCGTTATTTAGAGTTATTTATACAAAAATAACTAAAATTCATATTTAGAATTATTTTTTGAATATAACAAAGTTTTTTTAAAAAAAAAATGAATACATAATTTGTAATTTTAATTATTTAAAAAAATATCATAAGATCTCTCAAAATAATTATCAAAAGTATTAAAATAGATATTAATTTTCTTGTGCATGATATTTTGTCTATTATTAGATATTATTTAATTTTTTTAAAAAATATTTTGAACTATAATTCTATGTATTTATTTTTTTGAACAATTTTGTATTTGAAAATTTTTCTAAAATATATATATAACAACTTTGGTAAAAGGCTAGAAATTTTGAGAAATTCAACCTATTGTCCATCTTCTTTCTCTATCAACTCCTCAACTTGACATACAAATTAGTATTCCATCACACTAACTTTTTTATCGTAATAGTACGATTTTCAATCTCACAGCACCATCGTATTTTATAAATAATATTAGATATACTGCTAATAACACTAATATAATTTATTCTAAATATTCTATGCCCTATGATATGTTGTTAGTAATATTATCAATACTACTAACAACATCAAACTAGTCTTTTGGAATACTCAATAAGTTTTTGGCCAAGTAAAATTTGAACAAGTTTTTTGTTAAGGTGGAACTCAAAGAAATTTAAACAGTAAGGACTGATATCATTTATCCAAAATTCTTTATAAAAAGTAAAGGGCAAATACCAATTCAGCCCTAGATTATCCCTACTCATCCAAATCAACCTCTAGATTCCTTAGTTACTGTTTAAACTTTCAAAAAAACTCCTCTCTCGATATTCACGCTAAAATTATTTTGACCATTATATATATATTTTTTGAAAAAATTTTTAACATAAAAGTTGTAGATTTTGATGAGATCTACAACTTTTATATTTAACATTTTTTCAGAAAATGCTTAAAATTAGATGTTTTGAGATTTTAAAGTCTTAGTGGGTTTGAAATTAATCCATTAACCCGCTGAACTTTGGAGCCTCCAAATATATATTTGTAAATATTTTTTAAAATAAAATTTAACATAAAAATTATAGATCTTATCAAAATTTACAACTTTCATGTTGAACATATCTTCAAATAATAATTCTAAATAAATATTTTAGGATGTCAAAGTAACGGGTAAAAATGAGGGGCTTATCCGTCAAATTTGGAAACTTAAGGGGCTGATATGAAAGTCTCCCAAAGTAAAAGACCATTTTTTACAGATTTATTTATTTTATCTGAGAATTTAGCTCAGGATCGGATGCTGGGCACCTTCCCAGCTACTCCATGCCATGGAGCCGCTCTTCGTCTCCGATAAGCTCCACTATTTCTCCCCCTATAAGCCCACTAATTCGCTTCCCGATCCCCACCAAATCTTCTCTTCCTCGCACGCTTTCTACGCACCCACAGAAACACAGGCGCTTTCCATTTCTTCGCTCCACCTCCGCCGTCGCCGACCGTTTCCACGGCGACTACGGCGGCTGGGACGAGCTCGAGCTTCTCCACGAACAACATAGAATCTCAAGTAATCTCGATCCACTTGATAGTTTGTCGAATTCGGTCGGTATTCATGATCGCAAGCAAGTGTTTCTGATTTTGATTGGATTTCTTTCCGCCCTGGCTTTCACTAGAGTTAGATTCTCAGCCGTGGTGGTGTTTCCAATATCGATTTTGGTTTTCGTGATCGGCTATGCAACTGGGTTGGTTCGAAATGGTGGATTTGTGAGCGATTTGATGGATTTATTTGATGACTTCGATGATAAGTTTGTTGATTTGAAAGCTGAGTTGGAGAGTTGTGGACAAGATGAAAATTTTGAGGTTGATAAGTATGAGAATTTGGTTAAATCGATAGAAAGTTTGAGATTGACCATGGGAAATGCTAAGAAGAATGTGAAGAATTCAGTTGGTGGAGAATTAAGAAATGTTTATTTTCATACTGGTCTCGAAGCAAGAAAGGTGTTGAATAAAAAATCGACTAGGAAAAGAAAGGAATTTGGGGATATTGGTTATGAAATTGTTCAGTCATTGGGAAGCTTGATAGTTGACAATTTGGTGGCTTTGAAGCCATCTAAGGCGAAGGGTACTGTTGAAAAGGAGACTACTGAGAAGCAGAATCACACGGTGAATAATAGTGCGAACTCTGCTAATGTAGTCACAGAAGAGAATTCAAATAAGGTAGAGAAAGCTGAAAAAGAGGTCGGAATTGGTGATTCGGTAGAAGATGAGCTACAAAGTAAGAAGGGTGTTGGGTCTTCAGTTGACGATGATGTTATTGCAAGAAATAACAAGGCTGGTTGTACCAGAGAAAACCCTTTCGGTTCTAAGTATAGCGTGTACTCCAACAATATGCTGTTCTATGATGAAGAGCTTGGTGACATAAACAGAACTTCGCAATTCGTGAAAATTAGAGGAAGTTCCAAGAGAAGGGTTGTTCAGCATAGATGCGAAGCAAATCATGGTGGGAGTTATAGAGAAGCAAAAGATTCTATGAATTTCTTTACAGAAGAATCAGAGGCATCTACATTTGTGGAAGAAACTAGGGAAATGCATACTAGATCCTTCCTGCCTTCTTATCAAAGAGAAAAAAGGGAGTTTAAAGATGAAGGGATTCGAGAATCATTTAACAAGGAAGACGTAAATAGTGTGCCTTCATCTTCAACAATCTCAGCTGATGAAGAATTTAGTCAAAATGTAAAAGAGGCATCAGACCTTTTAAAAAGAGCAAGAGAATATATGGCGAGAATAGCAAATGAAGAAGTAGCTGATGCCATGTTGTATGAATCTGAAAATTTACTCTCTAAAGCTCTTGAAGTGAGGCCAATGAGCCTAATGGCTGTGGGTCAGTTAGGGAATGCATATCTACTTCATGGAGAACTAAAGTTGAGAATTAGTCGGGAACTAAGAACTCTCCTGTCTAGAAATGATGATTTTTTGAAGGGAAAGCATGATTCCTTGCCGTTCAAACATTTGGACGTTAGAAATTTAACCAGAGATAATGTTAGATCGGTACTTGTGGATGTCTGTGAAGAATGTGAATTGCTCCTTATTGGTGCCGGAAGAACATATAGACTGGCTTTGTCAATAGATAGCAACGATGTCAGATCACTTTATAATTGGGGGCTGGCTCTCTCCTATCGTGCTGAACTTATTTCAGATATTGGACCGGTATGCGTTCTTTTTGCCTTTCTTATGTTTGAGGTTACTACTTGCCTACTTGGTAGTTGATGTTTGCTTCTGCAATATTGGTTTTATTATTATCTTTTTTGCTTGGCTCAATTGATGTATTTATTTTAGAATAACATGGACATCTAACTGCCTCACCTCATGCTTTTAGCCTCTTCTTGATGAGGTGGAAGTGTATCGAAAGGCCCTATACATGTTGAGCCCTTCTTAAATGCTTTTTACTATATGTATGGGAGCTTGTGTATAAACACAATAGTTTGTGCATATTTGTTCATAATTTTTTGTGCATATGAAAAGTGAAACCCTCGGATATTTAAAAACAACAAAAGCAAATCGCATTTGAACCTGTATGATATCTATATTAATGTCAACTCCCCACTATCACAAAACCATTCTCTGCAATACGCTCATAGCACCGAACTGGTTTGTTGTCATTTTCAGGAAGCAGCTTTTGATGCTGACAAGGTGTATCTAGCAGCAATTGATAAATTTGATGCTATGATGAGTAAAAGCAACATTTACGAGGCAGATGGTATGTCATTAAGCTCGTATATATATTTCTTCAAGTGATTGTGCTACAACCAGTATGAGTTTTTAACTTGCTATATGCCCTCCCTTTTTTTTAAATATCTTAAAACAAAAAAGTTATTACCATATTATGTTTTAACTTTGCTATATGCCCTACCATATTATGTTGACACATTATATGGTAATAATAACATTATATTTGCCCTCCGATCTTGTATGTATCAAATAGCATACATGTTCTTCTATGTATATATTTACTAAAACAAGTCCCTGAATCATATACATTTTATTCAGCTCTGTATAGGTGGGGTGTAGTATTGCAGAGGCGTTCTCAGTTAAGACCTGATAATAGCCGAGAGAAAAGGCGACTGTTACAGCAGGCAAAGACCCTGTTTGAAGATGTTCTTTCGTTAGAATCTGATAATGAGCGGGTCAGAGACGCTTTATCTTCTTGCATCTCAGATCTCAACCTAAGAAGACAGTGGTAACTACTTTCAGTGCGAATAAATTTGAGATTCCTCAATTTTCTCTTTTGTAACGCCACTACAGAAAGGTGAAAGCCGAAAAGCAGAGAGCGTCGCCTTTGACATGCTCCTGGCCACAGTGGCTCGTAGAGGCACCGGAGTAGCTGTGACTAATTAGATTTGCTTTGTGTATGTGAAACTTCAGCTTTCTTCTGTAGCCTGATTTAAGTTTGATTCATAAACAAGCTCAATCCAAGCCTTGGGATATTCATATTCTGCTTGTTTAGGCCCGCAAGCTTTTTAGACTCGATAATGTTAGATATAGCTGAAACCATAAAGCCCAGCATGAGAAGTTATTTCTTTGGATTAATCTTCATTTTGTGAAAATGCTGACAATACTTAAAAGTGTAATAGAAGTATCTGTTAATCACACATTTCTGTACTTAATTGTATTTTGGTGTTTGTAGAATAATACTTATCTGAAAAAATTATTTTTAGTTTGTGAGCCCCTAATGTAAGAGGTAATTTTTAGTGTTTGAGTATTTTTTTTATTCTTTTTAGTAATTTGTTCAGGAGATCCTAACATTACTCTTTTAAAATATGGGGTAGAAGTTGGAACTAGTCTCCAGTACCACTATTAATCTAAAAAGCCTCACTATTTTTTATCGGGTAATGTGCATTGCATGATGGAAAGATGGGAAAATGTGATAGAAGCAAATTTGATCGATTTTGGGATAAAGTTAGGGAGTTCTAACATTAGTCAAAGAGCACTACTATACATAGCCTTGTTTATCACCCTAGTTAACATCTTCTTCACCCTACACAGTGGGGATGAGGGCAATTTAGTATCTCAGATTTAGTACAAAAGGTTAAGTGCTGGGAGATGTGGGGAGGTGTAACTAGACATTGACTTTATATTTCCAGAAATAGATGAAGATCTAATTATCGACCCAACGAAATAGCGGTATAAATTTTGAATTACTGACGTCGTAGTTTAAATTTTGTAGTGCTATTTTTTATATTTATTTTTTGCATCTATAGGTTTTTTATTTTCTTTTTACTATTATATTATGAGTGTAATCATCCATGTGGTCCGTGCTACATAGTTCCGGAGCGGCGATAAAGGAGGCGGATTTACGAAATTGTGTGCGGGATCTGATGATCCAAATTCAAGAAGGACGACGGAGTCAAACTTTGGTTCATTTTAGAGCTCGTATCTCCGATAACATCGAATATTAACACGAGTGGGCCCTACGACGGGAGGCCGTTTGGCAATATATCGCCCATTTGAATTTCACCGTCTGTTTGAATCGTATCATTTTTTATACGAATTTTGAAATAGAGATAGAGTTGTAACAATTTTTAAATTAAAACTTGATTTCTCAAAATTTTTAAGTGCGAGTATTTTAAGCTCGATCATACTAATTAATAATACATCATGATGCTACGTTTTTTTTTTTTTTAAAGTTAGGGAGTTGTGTTTTTTATTTTTGTAACATATACTAATTTAATCCTAACTTTTCCTAATCTTGTATTTAATTCATAATAAAGTATTTAGTGAACAATAAATATATTTAGTATATGTTTGCTAATCTTATAATTAGAACTATATGTTAAAAAAAGTATGTAGTTTAGTTGTATGTAGTAAATTTATCATCATTTTATTACTATTACAAGTTTCGATAAGTTTGTAATTAAGGAAAAAGTCACTGTGAAATAACTGTATAATATTTATTTTTGCTAAATCAAATAAATTATTTATAAACTATATTTTAATTATATATATTTACTTTACTTTCGTCTAAAGAGAGAGAAATTAAGATAATTGTTAGTCTGAATTAATTCGGAATAGAAAGTCAAAATAATTTTAATATAAAACTATTTTTTATATTAATAATATAATGTCTTGGATTTAAGATTTGTTATATTAATAATAAAAGTATTGAATTTAAGACAATTTTTTTCTTGACAAGATTTTTTTTTTTTTTTTGTATTAGTAGGTCATCAGTTCTGAATTAATTATATATAAGAACTACAACCGTCACTGTGAAAATAAACTAAATATATGTAGTCGGCCCATAAATCCGGGCGCGGCTCCCCTACGTGAGAAGCAGCAGGAAGCAGGAAGCAGGCTGCATCGCTGCCGTCCATCACTAAACGTACGTATCTCGAGAAACCGTATAAAATTTTCGTCCGTTTATTTGACCTATTTATAAGTATTTTTTGAAAAAATTTTCAACTACAAAGTTGTAGATCTTAATGTGGTCTATAACTTTATAGTTGAACATTTTTCAAAACAATGTCAAATAGTATGTCAAAAAATTGATCGAAGATTTTGATTATCTATTTGGCACAGCGTTTGGTATTTTTTGGAAAACTTTTCAACTTCAAAGTTGTAGATTACATCAAGATCTACAACTTTGTAGTTGAAAGTTTTTCCAAAAAATACTTATAAATAGGTCAAATAAGCGGACGAAAATTTTATACGATTTCTCGAGATACGTGCGTTTAGTGATGGACGGCAGCGATGCAGCCTGCTTCCTGCTTCCTGCTGCTTCTCACGTAGGGGAGCCGCGCCCCATAAATCCGGCTAGTGACAGTAGGTCTATTCAATGTTTGTACTGGTGGGGTCCCAGAAAATCCATCATCCGACGCAGCTCGAGAAAATCCTCGTCCACGTGGCAATTACTAGAACTTTCTCTGTGTCTCTCTTCTCTCTCTCTCTCCTCTGCTTCAAATGCCGTGCTGCACGGCTGCACAGAGTCGGCTCACTGGCCCGAGCGAGATAGAGAAGAAAAAAAATCCGAAATGTTCATGAGATGATAGCCGATATTCGAGAGTTCGAGAGAGATCGATACTAGGGTTTTGGGGAATTTGGTGGTGAATTGGGATTGCTGGATGATTTGATCGAATCGAATCGGCTTCCATGCGCAAGTCATTCAAGGATTCGCTCAAAGTCCTCGAAGCCGACGTCCAGCACGCCAACACTTTGTGAGTTTGAATTTTAATGGGCAAGTTTTCTCTATTTTAGGCCTAATTTCCTCGTTTGGAATGTCGCAATTGTGGTTGACTAAGCAGTAAGCACGGTCTCTGTTATGTGTTAGTAATTAAAAGTTGAATTTTGGATTTGTGTGGTTAGTTTTTGTGGATCTTCGACATCTTATTGTCGTGAGAATACTTAAGTTTATTCAAGTTCAATATTTGTGGAGTCACAAGTGCTTTAATATACTTACAGGGATATGATGAATGGGACCCCTCGATCGGTGGAACAGGGATCGGTGCCACCCGTGGGTTTACCTGTTACGACGGTCGCTCGAATGAGGGCCGGTTACGGGCAGGGTTCCCCCACGATAATCTCAAAAAAAAAAAGATGAATGTTTTTAATTGAGAAGATGATAAATTGTGATAGCGAACCGTCAATTGGGGATCAGAAGATAATTTTTTGTTGCACTTATAAGAAATACCAGTACAAGTACAGGTGGTTGTTGATTGCCCATTTGAGAGAATCTCTATGGAGTTTAGCTGCATGGATTAGAAAATCGTTGCTTTGAGCTGCTGTGTTCTGTAACACGGTCTTCATTAGAATATCGTTTCCTTTTAATATGTATTAAGTCCCTTTTGCACGAATTATCATTGATTATCTGAAATGTCTGAACAAAATGTGTCATCACGGACACTCTTGGACTATTGATATCATTAAGCATATTCTGGGCAATTCCTCTTAGAAGGAACTTGAAATCACCTTCAAGTCTAGCAATTTGCTTTACTCTTGTGCTGTCGAGAAATACACGGATCTTCAATAGCTCTTGCTTCTTTGTATATCACAGCGCATAATGAATCTGCACAGGGCGTTATTAAAATAGACACTTTTTTAGTAGGATTTGCATGCTGTTTTTTCTATTAGTCAAAGTTGTGTTCTAACGGCTTACTGTATTTTATTATGTATAGGGCCTCAGACTTTCCAAGGGAATTTGATGGAGCCTGTCTCCAGATGCGGGTGTCATACAGTCCAGCTGCAAACTTATTTCTTTTTCTAGTCCAATGGACCGATTGTAGCCTTGCAGGGGCACTAGGTTTACTTCGAATTCTGATATATAAGGTTGAAGCTGCAAACTTGTTTCTTTTTTTAAGCCTATTATATATATAGTATTCGCTAGAAATTTTTTTGATGTATCGATTAACGTATCATCTGCAGCAGGTTTATGTAGATGGAACGACAACTATGTCAACACATGAGAGAAAAGCAAGCTTGAAGGAATTCTACTGTAAGCCATTTGCCCTGCACTTTTGTTTGCTTACAGTTTCATCCTTGTTCTTATATAATTTCATTGTTAGCCGTCATATTCCCTTCCTTGTTGCAACTACAAAAAGGGATCACTGACATGGAAGATAGAAAGCAGAAGGCTATATTTATGGAACGATATAAAAGAAAAGACAATAGTGATGATCACAGGGATATATCTGAGATAGACATGGAAAGGGAGGAAGAATGTGGTATCTGCATGGAAATGAACAGTAAGATTGTGTTGCCAAATTGCATCCATGCAATGTGCACCAAGTGCTATAGCGATTGGTAAGTTATCAGTTTCCCTTTTATGGAACGCTTAATCAGGGCAGTTTGGTAGTGATCATAGTTTTCGTGCTAGTCGGCATATTATATACCGGGTGGCATGTTCTGGCTCCGGTAATTATCGGCACTGGAACAGATCTGCAAGGCATGTGCACGAAACCTTTGTTTTTAATTTTAATTTATTTTGAATATTTTTGCTGGACTTTTGAAAAATAAAATATATGTGCATTGACGCGGGGCGTGGTTGTGCATGCTGAATATGAATTTACTGAAACTCGTCTCACTCGCACTAAAAACCATGTTTGATAATATTATTTTCACATGATAATATTATTAACATATATAATATAATTTCATATGAACAATTCTGCTTTGTTCTTTACTTCCTTTAACTGTTATGAGAAGGTAAAGCCTTCGATGATAGTATATATGTAACCTCAGTAGATTTGCACTTTAATGCTGCTATTTTATTCTTTTATTTTCCTTTTGAGAAATTGCAACTCATGTAATTTGACACTTGCAGGAACTCGAGATCTAAATCGTGCCCCTTCTGTCGTGACAGCCTCAGAGGTGTAAAGTCAGATGACTTATGGGTATTGACCGATACCCGAGATGTTGTCGATATGTCCACCATATCAAAAGAAAACCTGAGACGTCTCTTCCTGTACATAGATAAGTTACCTGTAGTTATCCCGGACTCTGTTTACCATGCATATTGATTCTCATATAACATGAACTACTGCACTTTGCTTCAAGCTCCTAGCGTAATGAAGTTAGTAGTTTGAGGTTATGAAAGCAGTGGGATCATAAAAAAAAGACCCCTACGATGCCCGAGTTATTGGTTTTGAACCTGGCGGGACACACGTAAAATCCTCTCGGGGACATTGTGGTGCACTTGCATCTGCTGCGAATACATGTACAGTTGAGTTTGGATAATGAAGTCCACTCTTCATTATTAGAATTATAAGTGGATGTTTTGCATCAGCTTAAAGCCTTAGCTGATGGCAACAGTTACAGAATATTCAGGTTTCCTCTGTATTCATCTCATTCAGAGGATTAGGTCTTTATCAAATTTATCGGCAAGTACTGCAATGAGCTATAGATCAAGGACTCTTGTCTCAAGGCTTGAAAATTTGGCCATCCGGCCTTGTGCGGTTAGAAAGTAAAGAAGTAATATGTCAAGACCAGCAGTTATTTTTTACCAAAGAAAAATAAAATTTAAAAATAAGAACACTGATAACCAGGTGGGAACCATATGCTGTTTGATGTTGCAGAAGCTTCACTTGTTCTTGTTACATTATCTTTTATTCGTTTCACTCGTCTAAGTGCGCATTCATAATCACTACATAATCACTACGATTTGATTTGCCTGAAGTTGTGATGCCATGGCTCTAGTTAGTGTTGCAAACCATACGGCCCGAGCTGACCCGCATGGTTTGATGTGGGCCACCCCACTAAAAGCGCCGGCTGTAATTTAAAAAGATAAAAGCCATATTATACGCGTGTTGCCTGCGGGCCGGCCTGTCTTGTCCCGCGCGAGCGGGCAGATTTTTTCAGCTCGGCTTGCGCTGCCGTTAAGGCCCGCCGGCCTTGTAGGGCGGGCCAGTCCACGGCATAGCGAGTCGGACTACGGTACGGGCCACGGACAAATTAGCATCTCTAGCTCTAGTAGTCTGGGCTTATAGTCTTTGGCTGGAACTCTTGGGATATGTATATCTTCTATGCTTAACCTGTAAAATAAGATAGTAATAATCAAAAGATGTAGAAAACTGTAAGTTCCAAGATAACCAGTTCAAGAGAAACTAGATGTGGAGTTTATTTACTATATATATATATATATTCATCTAACATGTTAACATCGGAATGGATGAGTTTTATGGCACACATATAAGCAGTAATGAAGATAAATTGTTAATAACTACATATGCTAACAGACATTACAAATGATAAGGGGAACCTAAAAATAATTTGAAAGGTAACAGCTAGACAAGTTCAGAAATGAGATATGGCTGTTTCTAAATAATTCACAGAGCTTATATGTGCTTTCTTTTGTTTTTTTTTTTTTAACCAACCACATCTTTAAGCTTATATTATCTACTGTAAGCTGATAAATGTCATCCTTACTACCATATTATGCTATAATTAAAAATAAATACCAGAGTTGAATAAAGTTCTTTTAGATACTACTAATCTCAGCGGCACGTGACCAATGAAGTTTCGCATAAACTTAAATATTTATTTATCAGTCACAATGAGAGCCACTAAAGACCAATTATGATTTACGCTTGCACATATTTGATTCAGAACCATAGATTAGAGATCTAGTGCCTTGCGTGTCTAGTATTTTGCTGTAATATCAGTGATGATTATGTTCTTCCTCGTTTGAGGTAACAATTTGAAGATTATGGCTACATGATTGCAGGATTAGCTTTTCTTTGACTGTAATAAGTTATTAGAGAGGTGATAATATTGTTATTGATAAATAAATTCTTCTTCTACAGTCGTGATTTGCAATATGCGAAACATAGAAACGATAAATTGAGATAGAAATTATATGTTAAAAACATGCACGATAAAGCAGAAACTTATCTAATGGACATCTTTCTAATCTTGATAATGGCAAATGTTCGACCTATCAAGCTCTCCCCGACCAAAATCCAAGTGCTTGGAGTGGATTAAGAAGTTGGGAGTTTGTTAAAGCTATTACCTCTCCAAGTTTACCAAAATTAGAAGTGTGCACTAGATACCCAGGAATCCTCACATGACAAAGTTAGGGGTCTTCAAAGAATTTATAAAGAAATCTCTTTAAGTGACACCACTTTTAAATTATCTGGTTCTTTAACTAAAATGGTTAGTGGCTCCAACTTTTGTGTTTATATGTGATTTAGTTTTTATTATATTGTGTTACACCAAGTTAAAGGGCTGCATCGACAATTATTTCTTGATTTTAGAGATAATGTTTGCATTCGTTTACCTCCTGATACAATTCTGGCGGCTGTTGATGTACGTATTGCGTAATGGCATTATTATAATTGTATATGATTCGATTTCTATAATTAAAGAAGCATAGCCGCCCTATTCGTCGTGAAGATTTTTATGATTATTCTCATTTGCTACTTTCAAGTACTACATGTTACAATAGAAGATGACCCTTCACTGATAATGTAATCCCTGGCTGACTTCCTCGGGTAACTTCAGTGATCCCGGGCCAGAAGTTGACAGAAATGAAAACCAACCAAAACTAACAGTAGCGACGTGATCTATGTTTTTATGTCCCCGACTTTATGAAATAACAAAATTATCCTTTTCTTTTTTGAAAAAATAAACGATAGTTAACTTGTGAATTAGGAGACATTTTCGAATAATCGGAGGACATAAAACGCAAATACTCATAAAATATATCAGGCAAAGAGCATTACAATGTTCACGTATTATTTCAATATAACCTCCAGCTGCAGACTAGCAACATCCAGTTTGCATATACCTATACCAGCACATAGAAACCGGCGACTACGAAACTGGCTCCATGACGAGGAAGAGTATTTGCTGTAGATTTTCCAGAGAAAAATTCTCGCCGATAAAATATCGAGAAACAAAAGACATGGACAGCTCTGACTGGAAATTTCAAATAGAGCTTTTGTTTAGTTCTAGTGATTGAACAGGTCAAGCATGTCATGAATGTTAATATGAAAATGTGCAAGTATATCCATCATCTTACAAGATGGTGATGGTCCAATTTAAGAGGAAAAAAAAAAAAAAAATCAAATAATCATATTGTACAACTTTACAGCAGGTGAATATTTGTTGAACATAATTTTTTGGAGGGCAATAGGCATCCTAAGCAGGAATGAATTTCTTGAATTTATTGTCTTCTTGATCTTCAAAGAATCGATCAAAACAAATCAGATGACCAGGGATAAATCTACGTACAATGGAACATGGTTTTTCTGGCGATTGCATATCGACATAACCAAACAGGGAAAAGTTAATACATATGTTATCCTGAAAAAGATAAAAAAGAAGTCCATTTGATTTTTGATATACCATGAGCCCACAAATAGTTGTTGGCTTTGATAGCCACAGCCTGAGCCAGCTCCATTGTTAATTCAGAAGGTGACCTGGAAGAGGTAACATCACAAAAAGATATCTCATAACAAAAGCCAAAATAAGAAAACATGAAAAGTTCAAAAGCACGGCAAAAAATTTTATTTGGATACATTCGAATATATCATCTTTCATTTTATAATTTTATTTTTTTCTACTATACATTGTGGTTTTGAGCAGTAATCCAGCTTCAACGGTTAAAAAACATATAGCAAGTAAACTATTTGCTAAAGAAAAGGTTGAGAGGCATGGTCTGTTGTCTGAGGTGTGCATAAATTTGCTAGACAGCAAGCATGATAAACTAGTCATCTCTCATCCCAACTAGGAACTATCAATATATAGTTCTTTTGTTAACGTGGAAAAATTCTTATCAGTTGTAATATTTAAACCCACGGATGGCACTGACCCATGTTCCATCAACTGAAAAGTCCCAACCTTTTGATCTGGACAATGGTGGGCAAAGAAGATAAATCTCCTACGTTTTTACGGGTGGCGCTTAAGGATTCATACCTGAGAGCTCTACTTCAAATAGAACTTTTGAGATTTTAGTATGTTCGCAGTCTTCTTTTTTTTTAAGAGAGATGAAGGGAACGGTTACTTTTGGGGTTATGACTAATGACGCCAGCCAATACGCTATCCACTTTCGTCAATCCAAGCCCACCTGGGAAAACAACCGGGCTGAAGCCTAGAGACCTGCCGCACACAGGGGATACTAGGGGCACTACTGTGAGCGAGAGATAATCCCAACAAAAAATTTCCTCTCCCATGTTGCAGATGAGAATCAAACTTGAAGCCTCTCCCTTCCTAAGCCGGTACGAGTTGACCTCTAAGGTGGTTTTTTCAGTCTTCTTTTTATTTCTCTTCCAGAAAACATGCTAAATGTTTCTTTTCAAGACAGACTCGCAAAAACTTAGTTATAGAGAGTACAAGCAACGTGGAAACAAAACAGCAAGAATTGAACACAAGGAGACTAATAATGGAAAAACAGCCACCGGATGTTTATATGGAACGTATTATCATCACAAACCTCAGGTAAC
Organism: Xerophyta viscosa; assembly: GCA_002076135.1. NCBI lineage: Eukaryota > Viridiplantae > Streptophyta > Magnoliopsida > Pandanales > Velloziaceae > Xerophyta > Xerophyta viscosa. The sequence goes on along the minus strand of MJHO01000140.1, from coordinate 124,406 downwards.
TGAGAATTCTGTTGCAAAAACCACCATGGACCTCTCTTCCAGCATAATCTGCACAGGGAATACATACTGCTATTACTAAACCATAGCTAGGAATAATAATTGTTAAACATAAAGAAGATGCGCTTCATTAACAAGAGTATGCCAAGATGGATAAAACTACTCCACTAAGTAGAAAAACCTAACTAGGATGAAACATGAAATACGAAATTGCTTCCTTAGAGCATATTTTAGACTTATTATAAATAAATAATCTGATCACCATGAAGTAATGAATGCAATTTTTCTAACCACCACAATATGGCAGTTCATTAAAAGATTCAATATGCAGACACTCTATCAAACAGCACAGTACACCAGATAAACTAGAGCAGGGAAAAAAAGGCAATAGAATTTACCTCAATAACCCCGCAACCATGCGCAAAGTCATCAGCAGTGTCAAACCATACCAAACTCCTGAAAGACCATATAACGAAGGAGAAAAGAGCATAAAAGCAGAAGATATTGCCCCAACGACCATCTATAGTGAACATGCATACATATGTCAGTAACCAAAGAGTATCAAAGGTCTTATTATTGAGTATAAAATCAATGCAGTTTACCAAATAGCAGCAAAAGTAGCAACAGTTAGAGCAAAGCTTACCGTGGAATATCCTACATAGGAGAAATCTGAGACACCATAATGGAGTCCATCGCATATAAATGCAAGAGCATTGATTGGTTGACTTGCAGTGACAAACTGCAATATATATCAAGAATCAAGTAGTTCATGAAAAGAAGGGTATATTTACTCTATGAAAGGTATTTGCTCCCATAGAAAACTGCATACCAACGCAATAGTTTTGATTATCTGCAGCACTTCCACATCCTTAGTAAATAATTCAGCAATGTTGCCAAAAAATGCACTCATGACAATAGACAAACATAGACCAGCAATAACTCCTGTCTGAAGATATAAGTAAACCACTTAACAGTTTGGCCTTTTTAAACTTATCACAAGCTAATTGAATATAAAATAAGGGAGAAAATTACCTTCAGGACGTAGAGGGTAACATCTTTTACTCTTTTGTAGTCAGATTTTGCAAATGACCTTGCAATCATTGCCTAAAAATAGCATAAAATTTACGTTTATATGATAGTTTTTATTAGCAAAGAAAGTGTTTTGAAGCACAGTTAAAGAATCTATTTATCTTCAAACCCTAGGCATCTTGGACCTGTTTCTAATTTGTGAACACCTTATACTATACTACTAGAAGCAAATCTAGTAACATATGGAATTAGAAAGGGAATCCAAGCAAATTTCAAATGCTTTTGGACCACGGACACAGTTTATCAAGAAATTTGCCTATAAACTTATGATGCCAATATGATGAGTTTAAAAGATTAAATGGCAGTGAATGTAGATTACTCGTCCATGCAATATGCTAAGTTTGTGGAACTGGATTAGAACAAGTGCACAAGTTTGCAACTAGAAAGTGATTTAATTAATTTCCTTGCCTGGGCAGAGACAGCCAAAGCATCAGCAAGGAGTGATACAGCAAGCCACACTTGATAACAAATTTGATGAGCTGCCATAGCCACCGGTCCTTGTCGTGCGGCCATTGAAGTACCAAGTGTCATAGTTACTAAGATGGAAAGAGTTCTTCCAAGCAGTAAACCTCCTGGGGCAATCAATATATTTAACATTAGTCACAGAATTAGAACTGAGCCAAGTTATGTGAAAAAAATTAGCCATGTAGATCTAAAATGTAGTAGGCTGTCTTTTCTCATGCCTACTTGGGACCGCGTGACAAAATTCTGCTTCTATTCCCATGAATACATCCATTACAACAAGCAATAATGATCAAGGACAAACAAGGAAAAACAAAAGTCAAACACAAAAACATAAAGGTTAAATAATCAGATATTGGCAAAAAGCACATAAAAAGGTATTAAAGGATAATCAGATCTACATCTAAAGCACGAATAGAGCAACCCGAAGTTTCAACAATCCTAACAGCATAAAACTGAGGGCTCTGTGAGAAAGTTACCCCAACACCTTCATTCTGTAAACATTCACAAATCAGATTTTCAAAGAAAGATGGTTCAAACTTCTAAAGACAAACAGGAGCAAAATGCTTCTGTTCAGAAAATATATTAAGAGATTTATATTACATTACGATATATAATAGGATTTCCTATTTAGTAGGTTTCCAAGCCTAGTAGGAGTCAAGGTCTATATATGATTTCAATGTAATCAATCAAATATCAATATCAATAAAAAATTTATTCTCCTTCTATTTCTTATCAAGCATATATTTCTAGTCCATTTGCCTGGCTTAAATGGACTGAAAGTTCTATTTAGCTGAGCTTGTTATTAATCCTGCAACAGTAAAGTAGTCATCTAATGATTAAGCAACCCAAAAGTCTCAAATGAGTGGTGGTTATTGCTATCATGTGTGTGCTTGGTTCGTTCTTATTTTGGGCGTGCTTGATTTTTTTGCTTGTTTGCAAACTTTTATGCTTGTACGATCGTGTGGCTTAGGTGTTCCTTATTCAGGCTGAGGGTCAGAACAGCCTCCTCAAGGATATGACTGACCCTCCCTAAATCCCGCCTAGACGAGACTTATTACTGGAATGTGGTGGTTGTTTTTGTTATATGTCTCAAATGATACATCATCTATGTAACTTGGACTAGTTAGAAGTGCCCGACTGATGAGAAGTACCAAACGGGATTGTCAACTGTTTACATATTTAAGTTACCCAAGTATCCGCACTCATTCGAAATGTTGATCATGTGTCTAACACGGGTGCGTCAAGGTAAATCAAAGTGTCCAGGTAACATCCATGTTTGGAGCCCTTAGATGTGGTCAATAGGAACTTGCAAAATAGGCTTAATCGAATGTGAAAACTAGTTTCATCAGAGTCAAAAAGTAAATGCAATACCATAACCGTATCTCTCCATGATGCTACATGAAATAACATGTTAGTCATTTCAAAAGCAATGGCACTTTCAAAAGCAATGGCACTGTTTGCTACGATATACTTTTACGCATAGTCTTACGTGTCGATCGGCACGGTCTATGCCGTAGGGCACCTCTGTTGCTATCTACATGGCACGAACGAGCAGCACGTGCCGAAACCTTACATATAAATTACTAAATTATTTTAAATATTTTACTTTTGCTTTTGAAAAATACAAATACATATGTACCAGGATGGTCGGCAAGCATGGGCACGTGCTAGAATCTAAGTTCACCGAAATTCGGCTCCGCTCAGCATGAAAAACCTTGCTTTCACATTTAATATGAAAATGCTTTAAGTACTATTTTTAACCAGCTGCATGTTGTAATTAAAAAATTATAAATGCTAAACTGGCGGCTACTATAGTCCATACTAGTACAATCGATGTCTTAAATAGCACATACCTGACTTTATATATCCACCGAACTCCAAATCTTCAAGCTTAGGAGGCAAGATGATAGCCCTTCTACTTAGAAACCAAATTAGGAGGACGGTAGTGATATACCTAAATATTTGAAGGAAATAATACAACAAAGCTATGAAATCAGATAAACCCACACAAAAAAGTTTGAATATATAAAAGTTATACATTCGCTTAGTGAAGGATGTTTCTCGGATATACTAAATAGGGAAGATTTACATAATCAGGCAATGAATGTCGCAGCATTTCAAGAGATTCATAAGGTGATATAAACAGAAGGGGAAATGCAAAATGCTTCTGAATATTATATACTTAAAAAAAGAAAAGAGAGAAAAGTAAAACAAAAAATAGACAGTCGCATAGAAATACTAGGACAAACTACAAAACTTTTAGCTCATTTATATGATATCTACATACTGGTAAGGTTGAGTGGACAAACACAGCTATAACACATCCCTTTTCGCCAGGTAAAGTCAAACATGAAAATACAAGTAATGGAATTGTACAGTCCAAGAACTGCGCTACAGCTTTACAGTTACATCTAAGTTGGTTTGCGAGGTTACTATATCCATAATTGCGCAAGCACCTAAACAAACATACACTGTCAAAGAAAGGTAAGTATGGAAAATCGAAGACAACATAAATTACATAGTAGAAGCAGGAGATGTAACCCAGATTACTATGTTATCTATGAAGGAGCAGATAAAGCGATGAAATTTACTAGAGCCTGGATAAGAGGAACTAGAGCAAAAGAACTTGGCAATATGCATAAAAGGCTACAAGAAGCTGAAACAAATGTAGCTTTCGGTTGGTGTCACGGATATGCTAATCTTTATAGCTATTATGGAGTTTGGACAGAACGGAAGGATCCTTCTATTGAGTCTGAGTCGAGTTTGCATCTAAGTCAATAAGAGTTGTATTAGGAAAATATTATTATTAAATATGAGATATTACTTAAGAATTAAAGAAAAGAGTTTAGCGTTTCTTAGGAGTTTAACCTTTATAGTGGTTCTTGTTTGATTATGGAAGAAATAATTTTGTTTAGTATTGAGTTTAATTATCTCTCTTACATAACTATCCCGCCATCACCGGGCCTCCAGCGCCTATCTCGTCGCCGTTGGGCCTTCAAAGGATCCCAATTTGTTCACATCAACTCGTATTAGAGCAACCGATACTTTATCGTGGAAGCTTTGCTGCCAAATTATGCCTTTCTATGCTGCAAGTTGGGCAAGACTGACTTCATCATTGTGCCTCCCAAATTTCATTTTCACCATCTCCAATAGCTTACTGCTGCTAGACCACGATCAGTCACCGCCTCACCACTGCAATGATTGTTACCACCGGCTCCAACATCGAAAGTCTTCGCAACTACCTGAATCCTCTACAATAAAACCGGCACGGCCAGAAAATGATGGCACCAGTCGTCCGTGCCAGCCGGCACAGGCGGAGCGGCTGAGATGGGCTGGCACGGCCAGAAAACGGCCATTCCGGCTGTATCTGTGCCAGATCCGGCACTTGCCACCCGGCACCTAAAACCTTGATGTCGCCACCGTCGAGCCTTCATTGGAACCGACCTCGCGATTCATATCAATATCTTAGGTTTGAAAGGTTTCTTGTGGAGTTTCTCTAAGCAATTTAATCGGAAGGATGTTCATAAGACTTCGAAATTTCCCATCCTAGACTCGCCATTGGGCAATTACACATTTGTAACGAATTTTCAAAGTGTAATGTAAATGTCTGCTACAATAAACAGAGCAGGCACGCTTTTAGGGCCAGTAAGAAACAATACAACTGAATTAAACAACATAACAGAATAAATTGTAAATCTTGAATCATCAAAGATCATAATATCATATATGGACAGCTTGCCATCAATGCCATATTTGAAGCTGGACAAACTGATATCAAAGAACTTATTAAATAACGTACTGAGAAGCAACAGTAGCAATAGCAGCTCCAGTTATTCCCAAACGGAATGTATACATAAGCAGTGGTAGTAGAAAAATTGATGAGATGTTGCCGACACCTGAAATGAAATGAGTGTCATCTTCAAAAGCATAGCTAAGGAGGTGATAAATGAGAAGGGCATATACTGAAAGACACTTTACAAGTGCAAAAGGTGATAATCACAAATTACACTGCTTCATGCAATAAACATTGAAAAGCAAAGGTACATGACAAAATAGAGAAAGAACAGAAGTCCGAAGCCTCTCCAACTAGTTCGATAAAGCGTCAAATGGCATGTTCACAGTTTTTACGCAACTATAGATGAGATGTTCTATTAGTTTAAGTGCAAAGCAACACAAAAAGTTAATTGTTTTATTTACTAAAAAGGTGAAATTTCAAACTCATATCTAATAATGACAGAGACTTACTCTTGGAATAGTGATTCAGGAATCATAAAAAATCGTGCATTCTGCCAAGCAATAACAACATCTCAATGAAAAGTCCCGAACATGCAGATCTAGGGAGGACGTACACAGCTATGCCCTGAAAGCATGGTGCTGCCACTTGGCGGCACCGGAACGGCCGAAACGGCTGTTTTTCGGCCGTTTCGGCCGTCTCGACCCGTGCCGACCGTTTCGGTCGGCACGGTGTGCCTGTCTCGACGGTAAACGGTCGGCACGGTCGGCAAATTTCGTTTTTTTTTTTTTTTTTTTTTTTTTTTTTTTTAAATAATGAGTATCATCATATTTATTCATGGGATATGTGGGTATATTATTTTCAAACAAGGCACGGAGTAAATTTATATGATTTAGATTTCGTCGATATCAACCACACCAACACTCAATTTGGTAATAATTTATAATATGTGCTTTGAATTTTAACAAATGAATGAGACTTCTTGTTATTTAATTTTATTACTATTTATATAATAAATCTTATATTTTTTTATATAATTGTACGATTCGGCACGGTCGGCACGTCTCGAGATCTGAGTTTACCGAAACTCGAAACGGCACGGCACGGTAAACCTTGCCTGAAAGAGCTATTTTCAAAAGACCCTAGCCTAAAAAGAATCCATGCACACCAATACAGAGCAACACAAGTATAGATGTCAATTGGACTGACCCATTTGTACTTTTTTCCCCAAAAAACTAGTAGACAAATAAAAAATAGCAAAAAATAATATAATAAATATTAGGTTAAAGTCATACACAAAGGACACATTGTTTGTACTAAATTAATTTTCATAGTATGAAATGGATTAATTTATTATTGTTATGGTGAAAATCCTGGACCATCCTACAGCAAATCTGGGGACCTTGTATTGTTACTGCAATTGAGTTGATGTTTATTTCTATTAAAGTTTAAAAAAGTAAAATAATAATTATGAACTTATATAAAATCCGGCCCAATTTGCAATGTCTGGGCCCGTGCCTTGTGCCTGAGTTTCACGCACAGGCAAGGCTCGGACAGTATTCGTGCCATGCCCATACACAGTATAAACAGTGTCGTGTTGTTCAAAAGCCCGGCACAGTTGTGTTGGGCTCGGGCAGCATGATATCCCTGCATGTAAGTGCACAAAGCAGCGACAAAAAACAAATAAGGCATTAAACAAGCCATGAAAACAGGCACAGTGCAAGGAGGCCTAAAAACAGGATCATATGAACCTAAATACTGTGCCCGATCATGCAATATCATCTCCACATGGATAGCTACTCTATGCCAATTGATGGAGAAACAATACAAAGTTACAAACTATCCCAATTGATGGAGAAACTACTACCTCTTTGTATCACCTATACAAGTGCTTCAATTATGTTTCAATCTACTAATTGATAGGACCCAGCTACTGGGATCCCCTTAATTGCTGGCAAGGGCTACCTCCAAAATCACAGTTGCAACCATTTCAAAAAAAAAAAAAAAAAAACCCAAATCCTGATACCTAGGGTCGCATTGAAATGACCAGGCAATCAGAACCAACATAGGGTGGCATTGAAATAAATCCCTTTGCAATTAAAACAAACCAACAATAAAACAAATGGAACATATTGCTGAAAAGATATTTATAGTTGAAAAATTGGTACTAAGCTATTGAATTCAACCAGGAGAGGAGTTTTTAGGGCCTGGCATGGTACAAAACTGAAGCTGCTTGGAAGAAACTACAAATATCTACAGCGCAGATCACTCGGTGATTTCGCAAAAGCTTAAAATCCCAGGAACTGGGTCCCTCATTTATACATTAATTTATCGATTCATTGTTAGGCTTTTAACTAATACATAAAAACAAAAGTATAAATTCTATAAATGTCAAATATGAGCCTTTAATTGAAAAACTTGAAATCCAAACAATAAACTTCAAACAGCCAGTTAGTTACAAATGCGGAGGACCCTTTTACCAATATCACAAGTCAATGGAATCGCAATACCATCACAACGAGTATCCCATTGCAGGAGGATGTATTACAATAGTCTCCAATTTTAGCCCACTTTAGGAAAGGGCCGAATTCTGAAGTTTGTAATGGTATTGGAGGCTCCAAAGACTTATATTCCTAGCCTTGCAATTTCCAGTGTCATAACCAACATCCAACAAGTAAAAGTGATAGCTAAACAGACTAGCTGATAAAGTCAAAGAAAGACAGTGATCTGAAAGTCTGAAACCAGCACAAGTCCTGCTAAAAATCAAAACTAAACTGAAGAATGACCTTTGTAGAAACAAAAGAGAAATACAGAGAGCTTGTACAACCAATATAGATTCTCCAATCATGTATGACATGTGCTACTACTAATATCAAGAATCTACAGTTATATTATTACTATGAGTTTGTGAGGTATCAATTTTCGTAGATGAAGCAAACATTACCTATACAAACTAAGGATGTGTGTGTATCCTTGAAACCGCGGAAGACGCCTTGGATTGCCAGTGAAACTACTTGAGCAGGCGCCCCAATAGCCCTCAAGCAGAGAAACTTCTGTCCTAGGTTCCGCATAGGTGACACCTGTGCAGAAAGAAGTTTCACAAAGAAATCTTCAGTCACCATAACCTTAAGTAGATAAGAAAAACAACAATGAGGATGAACTGTATTTGGGCAATTACTGCTCATACATGTTATATCTGCTAAGGTACAAGAGAACAAAGATTGAGAAAGAACATATTCTAAGTAAGTAAAAATCGAACTTTAAGAAGGCAATAACTATCCGAGCGCGGCTAGCTTGACCGGTTAGGAGGCGCCTCAGGAAGCATCACCACCCAGGTTCGAGACCGCGTGGGGTGAAATCCCCCGCAGAATTTTCCGAAGGAAAATTATCTGTACCCCGTGGCAGGAGCCCCGTTCATGAAAGGCCTGTACACGAATCCCAGAGCATCGGTCAGGGCTGAGCGTGGGAGTTTTCCGCGAGTTTGAGGTCCATACGGGGGCGTACGCTCGCATTACAGGTTCCACTACGATAATCTCAAAAAAAAGAAGGCAGTAACTGGAGTATTGGATATTCAATGTATACTTACAGATGATACACCCATAAGCTCAAGAAACAATCCAGAACCTAAAGACAAGGCTAAGCCTTCAATAACACCAATTGCAGAAGCTAAAAGTAAAGCAGTAGAGACAGAGGGCAGTCTCATTCTTCCCTCATCAGAAGTCTCTTTACCATCACATACATCATCCTCATGTTCATTACCTGCAAAACAATTAGCCAAGCATAAGTAAGATCAACTTCAAGTCGCCATACATGCATGGTTGATAAATAAGCATTTTATTGAATGTAAAGTACAAAATTTCATGAACCAGCTACCTGACATAAACTTCCTACTGGAATTTTTTGAAATGTCTTCTGCCACAAAAGAAGTCGTAATGTTAAGGAGCGGAATATTGAAGATCTTAGATACAATGTTAAAAATCGACACAGAGATCCCAGCTGAAGCCAACTCCAGCGGACCTGTCCATAAGATATGACATCATAGATGAAATTAAATAACATGAGCATGAAATATTGCCAAAAACTGGTCAGCATATAAACAATAAAAACAATGTAAAAGATAAAGGTCATAAGCAAAGGATAACACTCATGAAAACACCAATTAGCTTATGTACCAAAGAAATTAGGGCCAAAATTGATTGCTAGTCAACATTTGACAGTCAAACATCAAAGAAAATACCGAAGAAATTTTGCACCATAAGAGGGAACTAGAATCTGAAAATAATAAATCAACCTTTTGCAGCAATTATGCTTATGCTTATAGAAATTGGGTGGTTTACGATAAATTGTAATATATCGCCTCAACCAATCACCAAGAGGTTCACAAAAAGAGATTTTAAAGCTTCTCATCGTCACCACCAGACGCTGCCACCACCTCAACCAGCTTATCTAATAATCTCTTCGATCACTTAATTTCTAGTGTCAGATTTCAATAAAATATTGGAGGAGGATTCGCAAAGTAATAGAGAAGCATTAAAAGAACTTATCAAAAAACTGGGGCCAAAATGCGACTTAAAGATCTTCTCCTTCTTCGAATAAATTAATTTATTTAAGATACTTAATCATATGAGTAGGGTAATTATAGAGCCGCCACCGGACTGCTGGAGTTACTATCGCTACTTTGGGCCGTTGACGAGAGCCGACCCGATCAGTTCATAACAATTTAGTAAATGCCATATAACATAATGGAAACAACAATTTGAGTGGCCCAACATAACAATTAACAAACAAATAGAAATAAAAAGAATTTTAAATTCAACATATGCATCTTAATGAGCATATTATATTACAGACTCCACCAGAATTTAAAATAGCAAGAACCAGCGACTAATGATCTACTAATCATAATAAGTAGATTATTACATAACACCTACTAAATGTGAACTAGACTCCAATTGCACAGATGTATTCAGATGGAGATTGTTCATCTCTTCTGGTGCGTTATATATATATATATATATATATATATTATATATATATATATATATATATATATATATATATATATATTAATATATTATTATATATATATATATATAATGTACCACCAACAAATTTCCCCATCTCACAACTCTAAAACATCCCGTCCCCCTATTGCTAAAGCTCAACACCAAGCACCAAAATGCCACATGAACATGGGTGGTTTTGTTGGTGAATTGGTTTGAGGGGCACTAGCATTGCCTATATATATATATATATGTGTGTGTGTGTGTGTGTGTATCTTGAAGTTACCAAATATCAAATGGGTGAATACAAGGGAAATGAGTAATGAGTAAGCAAAAATAGGACATTAAAATTATAGCCTTAATACATAACTATATCAAGGACATAGTACAACAATGTACTGCAAATACCTAGTTTGCCAACATAAGATGTCTCCATCAGTTGTGCTAATGGGTCAACAGCTTGTGCAACAACTGCAGGTAATGCAAGAAATGCAAGCTCACTTGTGATGCTACCCGGTTGCAAACCAGCAATGGGTCCACTAGCGAAGTCACTGGGGAGACAACAAATAAATATTTTAAAGGAGGCTAAAATGTGATGTCATCACAAAAACAAATGAAAAGAAAAAACAGAAAAAAGTTAAAAGGAATGATCCATGGTGTTTTAACATCCTGAGATTAACGTGAATTTAACTACTACTTCTCAGGAGAAGCATAACTTAGGTATTTCACACATGAAGAACTAGTGCTTTCACTTGTTCAACCTACTATTAGACCTACGCACATAAGTCTACACAAATATCTGAGTACATAAATAAATATCACTTAATTATTATGAAAACATTTCTTGTTCATACTACTCCATATCTAACGTAAAACTGCAATAGAATCTGTCACATTCTAAAAGATTTGATCTATCCACCTACTTGTAGGAGCAGCAATACTACTCTACTGCTTCACAATAAGAAAACACTTTCTCAACCAACATCTCTGTCCACAACTCCACCTTAGCAATGTCCTAAAAGAATTTGAAATCCCATCAGCTAAGGCGATGACATAGATTGATTTAGTTGTTGCTGGTATTTGTTGATTGTCATATCATTGCAGATTCATACAACAACCAGTAATAAGCTGCTAGAGCATAAAGGTTAAAGTAGCAATCGTCACAAAATGAAAAACCACAAATGAAAGATTAAGAAGACCTGAAAAGGCGTCAATATCAAGCTTACCGAATAGCTTTCTTTGTGTCTTCTAAAGGCTGTTGCTTTTCCTTTGCTGAAAATGTATCAGCATTAAATGGATCTGAATCATAACTTGAATGTGATTGACAGTTGACCACAGGATTGGCCCGCCTTCTACATGCAGTCGTTGAAGAAGGGAAAAGCTTTGCATGATCAACAGATTGAGAGCTCTTTGCGAGAGCAGCAGATATACCAGCAACATTATTATCTTTTAACTTATTACTATGGCTTTCAACTGAACATATAGGAAACGATGAACTATTACTCTTTTTCTTTGCTTGTGTATCAAGTCCAGCAATCGGTTGCCCGAGAAAGGTCCCGTTTTTCTGTACTGACTTCATCACAAAATTCACCTTGAGCGGATGGATCAACTTAACCAACTCTGTGTTCACTTCAGGAAACCAATCAGCTACACTTTTCGTACCACGGTATTACTTTGAATTTCTTACGCACAAGAGGAAGATGCAATTGACCCAACTCAATTGCTTCTGAAGAAGAATTTGAAATAATAAATTGGAGATGAATCTATCACCGCGGCGGCGCAAAGGGTGGGGATAATACCTTGCGAAGCCGGAGGTAGCGAGATTAAAGGAGGGAGGGAGCGAGAGAGAGGAGAGAGAGAGAGAGAGAGAGAGAGTATGCGAGTGTGTGTGTGGGTGTGTGTGTGTGTGTGTGAGACAGAGGGCGGAGCGCCGCAGGCTGTTGAGAAGGAGAGGAAGAAGATATCAATAACCGAAGAGGTGCCGTGGGCGGTTTACTGTCCATTAGTCCTCCATAAGGCCTAATAAGGCCTAATATTAGTGAGTTTAAAAAGTAATTCTGCTAATATGCTAAAATTTTGGAATGTAAAAGTATTTATTTAGAAATATTTTTTTAAAATTATAAATATAACAAAAATATATTTTGATATGATTTATAATTTTTATTTTTAAAACTTTTCCAAAATTATTTCTAAATAAGTTTTTTGTAGCTAAAAAAAATGAGAGGTTTATTTATAACTTAGAAATAGTGCATGGGCAGATTTCTAGCTCTTTCTTTTTTAAGATTTATGAGAAAAAATTATGTCCATAATCTGCTCATTTTGTACAATTGTCATAATATATAAATCATCCGCCGGCGCCTAATCCTTATTCACTATCGGACCTTCGTATCCGATTTGCATGCTCAAATAACATTCATACATCCGATAGAGGATTAGGCATCCGTCTTGATGCTTAAACTTTCTACATACATAGTCACTTATCTGCATCTCGTAAAATTATATTTTATGGTCATAAAGAGTCGAACGAGCATCTGGACCCTCGCCGCATCCGCATCCTCATGGCGCAGCGCCAACGTCCTTAATACTTATGCGTCACTATATTCACCTTGAATTTCGTGGCTTTAGGAATATGTGAAAGCATCCAAGGATACACAATATGACTTGGAGGCAACTACACAACTAGAGAGCTTTGGATTCCATGTACACAAGAAACGTGGGGGGTTTATTATAAAACACTAAGATCGTATAAAACAAGAAACGAGGGGCCTTTATTAATTATTAATTACACTAAGATCACATAAAACACCCAGATAATACAGCTTACAAATTTAGAGCACCTACATTTATCAAAACTATCAGAATTCCTATCTATGCCGTGTATATCACTATCTTAATTGCGCGTGTTTGAATTTTAATATTTTTACATTATTTACTTGTGTATCTCCGTACTTGTCTACTTAAATATTTATCTTGAGGCTACGGAAATAGCTTAAATAGCTTACAGTAAGATATGATAACATATATCTTATCATTTTCAAATTCTATCTAGATGTAGTGGATTGTTATTACAGTCATTATCAAAACTCATAATATAATCAGAATCATAATACGAGAATGACATTTGGAGCTCTAAAGAATGACATTTCTATATGTTTAACAATAAATCTACCTTCAATCTCGATAATGTCTAATAACTGTGGATCCTAGACATGGTCAAAATAAATAATAAAACTTGGTAAAAAAATATTACCCTTCAGAATTTTGAACTGATTGAACTCTTTGGGTCACATTCTGAAAAACCACCAACAATCTATTTATATCCATACAGATGTTCATAAGTTCCTCGTAAACAACAAACCTTTACAAAAATAGCCATTAGATCCATTTTGGATCATTCACTAGAATACAACCATTTCTTTGTAATTTAAAAAAAAAAAAAAAAAACCTACAGTCTCGTTGGGTGCTTATGAAAGGCAGTAAATGTGAAAGCCTCATGGCAACGTGAGATTGAAACATTTCCGATCTAATAACAATACCCACGGTAGTAATGAAATTACCATGTGGACGAGAGCAATCCGAAACAGGATTTTTATCATGTTATTTAGACATTCTCCCCTGGCGGAAGCTCAGCAAGTTTTGGAGGTGCCCCAAGCATTCTTTCCATGTCGAAGCGTACCTCAATGTTGCGAATACTGTAGCCCACCACCATCAACCAGTATAATAACTTGGCAAGTTCCGCAGCACTTGTTTCAGTTGCTGTTGTCTGGATATGATAAACAATAAGCAAATCATCAATTAAGTGTTTGATTATTACCAGCTCTAAAAGGTCAAAGTGCCTGCCTATTTCAAGCAATCTCTTGGCACATACTTCACTAAAGCTTATAAACATCAATTCATTACTTGGGCTTTGCTATGCACCCCCAAGAAACCACACAAAAAATCACACATGCTGACGTGGTACAATTAAGACCACACATCACGATGGGTATATCTGTAATTTGATATTTTTTGCGTATCACGAAGGAATTGTGCGGATCATGAGGTGCGTGTGTGGTTTGTTGGGGAGTTTGTTAGGGGTGAGTAGTTTTTTCCTTTCTTAAATCAGTGAGCATATGACGTTATAAAAACGCATTTGATTTTCACGGTATTTAGGAACCATTACATTTGATTAAGCGATCCTATTGGTCCCTAATTTTGGCGAGCTACATTTTTTCCTCCAATTCCGAAGATCAGGAACTTTGAGGCTTCTACTAAATTGTTCTTTAGCCTTGATGTGGCTTCAGAACATCAAAGTAATGTCGGTGTCATCTCATATTGATTTCATTCCACTAAGCAATAACAAATAGATTTATTATTTCCCTAAAAAATAACAAATTCAGAAAGCTTTGAGGTGAACCTTCATTTGGACTGGATCTGAAACTGCCAAAAGGCGCTTTATAAAGGCGTTCATGGCAAAAACAACATCCTCTCCTGCGCTGCTCGTCAGTTCCTAAAAGAGGAAAACAAAAATTATCCATTATCGCTATATAAACACAAATGCTGGAGCAATTTTAGAACAGTTGCCTCCTTCCAATAACAGAAATGTAACACAGCATGTGACTAAGTTTCAACAGGAAAAAGCGAAAGAAGAGAGCAAAAGTATATACAGTGAGTACAGTGAAAAGAACAACTAGCATAATGGAATTATGCACTCTAGATAATGACAACTAAACCAGTCCAAACAAAACTGACATGAATAACATCACACTGACCAGGAAAGAGATGGCATTCACAAAGCAACAATAGCTCAATCCAAGCATCGGCATAAAACAAGTACATTGTCAAATACTTGAAAACATGAGTAACATCTACATTATTATTGGCCGTCAACAACTGTGGCGCAAGAGTTGCTGCTGTTCAGCTGCAACAGTTAGGGCCTGTTTGGTTTGCTGGGGTTGGGGGCGAACTGCCGCAGTTGCAACGCAGGGCCCGAACTCGCTCGTTTGGTTTGCTGGGGTTCGGTGGGGCCCACCGCCAAAACGCTGCAGTTCGCGGCCGAACTGCAGCGTTTTGAACTGCGGTCGATTTCGCCGCGGTTGTATTTCCGCGTCTCGTCCGCGTGTTTACGCCCCCGAACTGCAGCAGTTGTTTTTCTTGCTTCTCCGCGGCGCGCGATCTAGGGTTACCACCCGAGCTGATCTCCGCGGCGCTCGATCGTCTCGCTCTCACGATCGATCGATTCTCTGCTGCGCTCGAGCGTCTCCGGCACACGATCGACCGTCTCCGCCTCGCGAACCCTCGTCTCCCCGTCGCGATCGATCGTCTCCGGCTCACGATCTACCGTCTCCGCCTCGCGATCCTTCGTGCTGTTGCAGTCGAGCAGTTTTATTCTGCTGCTGTTGATTTGTTCTGATGCTTTTGATCTAGTTTTCTGCTGATGTTGCATTATGTTATGCTGTTCTTGATCAGTGACTTGCTGCTGTTCTGAAGGTGTAATCTGTTGCATGAGCAGTGACTTGCTGCTGTTGGATAAGTCTTCTGCTGCTTTTGAGCAAGTGAATCTGCTGATGTTGCATTCTATTCTGATGCATTTGAGCAAGTGAAAATGTTGAGCAAACCCAGCAGGTTTTATCTGCTGCTGTTATCTGTGCTGGAATGTGAAAAAGCTGAGCAAACCAAGCAAGTGAATCTGCTGCTATTATCTGTGCTGGAATGTGAAAAAGTTTAGCAAACAGAAAACTGCTCACACCAGCTGGTTCTTGGATCCCCATGTAGCAAACCAAGCAGGTCTTATTATGACCGGAAATCTGGGCTGCCTGTTTATTGGACGGGGGTCGATTCAATAGTTGAATCGGTGCCGTCTAATACATAGGTTAGGTCTAGATACCGTCATTTTACAGGTTTGCTTATCGAGGTGCTGCATATGTTTTGTGATATCACATGTTGCTGCAATGAGAAGTGAGTTGGAATTAGTTTTTTAATTATTCTTGGTAACCTATGTTGATACTTGGACTTGTGTGTTATGCAGGTTTATCAAGAATTAAAGGCTCTATGATGAAGTCCAAATATAAATTGAGAAAGTACTTATGCCGATGCATATATATTGTTCGACGAATGTTTCGGTTTTTTATGTTAGTCCTGGGGTGGTTTATTTTTAGGGACCTATGTATTATGCCGGTGTTATGACAGAAAATCCGTACCGCCTACTTATCGGACAGGGGTCGATTCTGATAATGGAATCGGTGCTGTCTAATAAATAGGTTAGGGATGGGTGCCGTTTAAATACTTGGCGCAATGCTTTAAGGTACCTAAAAATTAACCAAATGCAAATGACGCATGAGTACTTTCGATGATAATTTCTATAAGACTTTTTTATTTTTGGACAACTGAGAGCAAGTTTTGGCAACATATCAGCAGTACCGGTCGCTTATGGAATACCAGACGGGGCAGCAGAGGTTCGCAATAGCTGAATAGCTGAATGAAATGTCCAAGTGTATATTTTTCTTTTCACAATTGTAAATACATATGTATGAATCATGTATATTTTTTATCAAATGTACACCATCAAAACAATTGTAAATAATATTGTCAAATATTATTTACATTTTTTTATTATGATAACATTATTAATATGTTCATTAGTGTGTGAAATTGTGTTAAATATACGCACTACATTTTTCGTAATAATTCTCAGTATTTTAATATACCTCATCTTATAATAACTTTCAATATTACATAAACCAACTACACTCAACTAAATTAAAAAATATTAATGAAAAATAATAATAACACTTAACTAGCAATCTTATAAATTTTATTATATATATCATTTAACGTTTCATACATTACATATAATTAAAATTTTATAATATTTCATATACCACCACACAAAAAAAAAAAAAAGACAAAAAGGAGGTAACTCTACCGCGAGTTACCATATCCGCTCAACTGCATCAAACCAAACACAGGATTTGGAACTGCACTGCTCAACTGCATCAAACCAAACAGATTCTTTTTAAATGCAGTAGTTCGAACTGCATCAAACCAAACAGACCTACTGCATTACCAACAACAGCAAATACAACTCCCAGCACTTCTAACTGCTGCATTTTAAACTGCATCAAACCAAACAGCCCCTTAAATCAGTTGGACAGTTAGCACAAAAGGTCGATGCCTGAAACCTTTAGCTAGTACAAGTTACTATTTATGACAGAAATAATTGCCTGCTTCACAATCCAACTATAAAGGCTCTCTCTCTCTCTCTCTCTCTCTCTCTCTCTCTCTCTCTCTCTTAAAAGACAGAAAAAATTTAAAAGATCAGATGAGAAGCAAATCCTCCACAAAATGATGAAGAACAACTTGGTGGCAAATGTTTCTCAAAAGTTCAAAAATGAGTTCCTACACTGAAGCCAATGTTTGATAAGCACTGCATGCTATATCGGTGTTAATAAAAACATCGCTATTGGAACTCCTTCCAACACTAACATCAAAAGTTAAATGCATTTTAAGATGCATTGTGTATGGAACACCTACAGTTTAACTAAAACAAATTAGGTAGATAAATAATTAGAACAAATTAACAGAAACTTAACTGCTTCACAAAGCAAGTTGAACAAAAACTACAAGCGTCGTTTGGCAAACACGCCCTAAAAGAAGAATTATTATGACCAGTAAAGTTCAGTACCTTCAGATTTTGAGGTTCAAGGGATTTGAGGTATTCCAACAGTTCATTCTGTCCGTTAGCAGATTTCCTTGATAATTGATTATTTAGTTCCTCAATTTCTGCCTCAAGCAATTCTATGTACTTCACCGCATCCATCGTCTCCGGCCCAGAAATTTTGTTCCACCTTATAACTTCTCCTGTTACCTTCTTCTGAGTACCAGGAGCATAATCTGGTGTCTCCTATAATGTCAAGATCACATAAATTCATATTGATTTCAAAACAAGATCATGCTAATACTCATGTTCGGAATTTCAGACTATTGTTTGGAACTTTTGTCCAGAGTTAAGGACCAACAATGTCGATAGTGGAGTTAACATTTTTACGAGCAGGTAGAGAAGATCCATGACAAAAACTGACAGATATTTCTAAGCAACAGTACAATTGGGCTAACGATGCTTTACTTTTTGATACCATAAACTTAGAAAGCCAGGACTATGTACCATAACCATATACTTGCATAAAGAAAGGAAAGTAAAATTCTGTACCTTGTCCTCTGCGGGACTGGGAAGAGCAACTTGTTCCAAGCTTTGCAGCAACTCCAGCCGGTACTGTGCATTCCTAAACATGTACCCAGTCATCAAAACGCTGTACATAAGCTGTGCCAGATTTTCTGCAACCTGACAATAAACCAGACACAGTCCGAATAAAAACAAAGCATAGAATGGTGACCATGAGCATCCAACTGAAGATAATACCAATTTATGACTCTCTAATGTGGTATATATGTGGGAAAGAGTGAGAAACCAGCTACATTACCGTTGACACAGTTACTGAAAAAAATTGAGGAGGTAATGTTCCAATCATATTTGTCACTGTCTGACGCATTGCATCAATAACCTTCAATAAAGATCAAGGTGATAGTTCTTAGTCACAATAAATATACATGGAAAATCTCTTGTTGGTTTCCAAATTTACAGAAGTCAAATATATCATCGAAAAGTAAGTGCCCCACAAATGTGTGTGCAAGTTAGTTTTACAAAACAAAAGTAGCACGTCGATTCTCTGGATAGATAAAGAGTTTAGATGTTGTGCACCTGTTGCGGAGCTCTTTTGACAAACATCTCCATGAATTCTGGTTGTACATTCTTGACATATTCCAAAAGAATCTCCCTCCTCGTTTTCGGCTGCCAGTAACAAGAATCATGCTTAAATATGCATGAAATCCATGTGCTTATTCTAGTGTGCATTGCAAATAACAAAGCTCACTCAAGCAGGAAAGGTCCTATGGTATCATAAACTTTCTAAAATAAGAGCTACAATTTTGTTATTCAGCAAAGCAGTTCGGAAGGAACAGAATGAGCTTAGGAAAAATTACTTCACAATACCATAACTGAAACACAAAAGAACAACTTGTTATTCATACCAACGGTGAGGAAACACACTTGCTTAGTACCTGCAGGACCTAAATAATAAGTTATGGACAGCCTTTAGCATTAGGAAGGGCAATGTTGTTTGCTAGTCTCAATAAAGGTGTACTTCTGCATAGTTGACAAAGTACATCTTTTGCCAAATACATAAATAGTGAGAGCAGGTGCTTGAAAAACTCACCCTCAAAAAACTCCCAACCTTCCACTTTCTAGTTTATGAATATCATGATGTTTTATGCAAGTAATTTATTTCTGACACTTGAAGCATAATTTTTCATAAAATTTTAATCCGGACAGGGCCCTACGCCATAGCTTCATGAGAGTGCCTGCTGAAAATCTAAAGAAGTGGCGTAATAATGTCGTACGAATTGATGAAACAATGTGCTTCGTCCTCTCAACTGTCACTCCTTCCTAAAGACAGCCAATCCATTTTCAACATCTCATACGAGTACTAGCACTACAACATGCATATTAGCCAAACAAGACCTTCTACACTTGGTTAAATCACTCAAACTCCCTTGTACTTGGATGTTATAAGGAAAAAGTTGCTATAGGAAGTGTAATCTTTTTTTTTTTTAATGAAAACTTGAACTTCTATTAGATTCTTGAAAATGATACAGAGTAATAAGTTTGAAAGTTACTTGAGATTACTACAGGCTAGATTGACAAATTTTCTTTTTTGATAGTTGAGTGAGTTGCTTGCGGTCCTAACACAAATTCCTGAATGAAAATGTATGACTTATTTCATCCTGGAACTTTGGATACGCTATTCGAGAATACACCCTAAGCCTATATTTGAGGCATCGATTTCTACTATCATGTATGCATTTGGATTAGTATACCTAAATCAGGAAAGTATTTTACCTCTTCTTGAGTAGCTGAAGCTGCTGAACTACTGTGGTGTGTTCTTGTGTTCATGCACAAGAATTTTCAAAAGTCTCTGATAGAGAGGCTTACATATTTGTTTCAGATTTGGAGAGAAATATGAATCGTAGTTGAGACATCCAATGAAACTATCAAGCCAATTCTTATTTTGTTCTCATCCAAAAAATTATAAGCAAATTCTATTGATATTATAACAGGTTTTTACTGCCTTGAAATATCATAACCTAGACAATAATTTTGGTTTGAATAATAACAATTAAACAATTGTTCTTGAACGTGTTAAGGAATTTGTCAAGATATCTGAAATAATGGTCTATGGATTTGGAAATATAAGGATGTCATCTATATAAACAATAATGAAATTAGTAAATGGATTCAAAATACCACTCATAATATGTTGAAATTCAGAGGTGGCCTTTTTGATACCGAAGGGCATTACATTTCAATCATAACATCCAAATGGAGCGGCAAATGTAGTTTTGTAATGGTCTTTCTCTGTCACTTGGATATGCCAAAAAAATAATAATAATAATAATAAAGTTTGAAAAGATATGAGCATTACAAAGTCGAGTAAGAAGATCTTTTTCCATCTGGAATTGGATGCCTTCCTTACTATGCTAATCACTAAAACTTCATTGTCCATGAATTTACAAGGTTGCCTCCATACACTAAGTTCACTTCATAATTCTAGATTTCATAACGTAATTATGCTTCAGCAAATCAACGACAGTAGACATTGTTAACCGCAAACAAACCATAACACCAACTTCAACTATAGATAAGCAAACTGCGGATAAATGTTCCGCCGACATGCTGCGTTACTTACCAGATTCCCGTTGGGCAGCTTCGTGTCTCCGTTGGCCGCAACACTATCCGAATCGTCTGATTGAGGCGCCTTCAGGCGGCACCGACCAATTCTCCGGCGGGGAAACGAAAGAGATAGTGGTGCAAAACGTGTACAAGATGAAGGCCAGAAGAGTAAACACTGAGCTGCGCCGCTAAGTGGCTTCAGCGAAGTTAGAGAAGACATCTCTCTCTCTCTCTCTCTCTCTCTCTCTCTCTCTCTCTCTCTCTCTCTCTCTCTCTCTCTGTCTCTGTGAGTACAGTGACTAAGAGAAGAGTGGAACACGGCCAGCGGAAGCCGGAGGTTGCTTGCGGAGGAGGAGAAAGTTGAAGGCCGGTGGAATGCCCAATGTCCAGATTAGGGCCGTTTGATTTGTTCGATTATGAATCTCACTTTATTTTCCCTTCCAGGAGGAGTTGAATAAGAGAAAGGTGCACCGTCCGATGGTGGTCGGGGTTGATAGAGATCGACGGATCGTTAGTTGTTATGTCTGGATAAAGCGTTTGCTTTGAAGCATGTGCTGGACTGTCAATAATTCTACGTAAACTGATTCTTATATTTGTTTTTATCAATAAGAAAAGACCACAAAATCGACTCGGCATATTTAAAAATTAAATAAAATAATACCAATGCATATGTACCAAGGTTAAAAATATCAGTGTCTATCTTTTATTATCTTAAAAACATGGTGTCTATGAATGGTTTATTTTGTGTGGCCGTTTAGAAGACAACGCTAATCTACATTTTACTATCAAGAAATATAAACTTTTGACGGTCCGTTCGCTTTTACCGTCCAAAAATACCAAGCGTGATAAATTATCTACACCATTACAAAAAATATTTATGAAATTTAAATATGAGACTTCAGCTTCAATCCAGTTGCTCATATATTAAAATATCCGAATATTGAATTAGAGCTTCATGTAAATTCAAATACCACAAGTTTCTAAATGTAAATGTAAAAATTAAAGGGTAAATTATGAAACTTTTGCATTGATAAAATTTCACAAGGAGGTTATGTATGGTCCCAATGTTCATGTCTAGACAATATTCCCTATATATATATATAGAAAAGAAAGATAAACTAAAAATGGAAGTCTTAGACTTCTCTTCCGAATCTAATCTAATATAATATCTACATCTAGCTTATATTTAGAGGAAGCAAACTACTTTATCCAATTTTTTTATAAATTTTTCCAATTTTTCTAAGCATATGATTTAAGAGTAACGCTAGAGCCACCAAAAGGACACCAACAAATATTATAAATTTTTCAGTTCTAAAGCATTAAAATTAGAAACTAAATTTGAAAGCTTTTTTAAGAAAATTTTAACATTAAAGCCATAAATTTTAATGACATCTACAGCTATCATTTTGAATTTTTTTTTTCATAAATATATCTAAATAGGTATTGGGCTCCAACAGATTTTGCAACTAGTTTCAAAGCTATTTTAAAATTATTTCAAATCCACTAAAATTTGGAACACCAAATTTTCAACCTAAAAATTTATAGATCTAATTAAAATATACAATTTTTCATACTGAACGGTTCTCTAAAAAATGCTCCCATATGTTTTGAATTTTTTAATTATGTAGGTTATTAGATTTTGGTAAATTTTTGGTGGTGGGGTGAGAACTGAGAAATTAGCATATTTCATGGTTTAAATAGGAACATGTTTAAAGTCTCCACGATCTTCTATTTTTCATCTCTTTAAGCATCCATGATAGATTGTAATGTAGTATGATATAGCCTGCTACACGCAAGTCTAATTGTACGGATGTCACATAACGAAGAGTTGATGCATGAGCGAGGATTGGTCAAATAACGGCCACGAGACGA
This sequence comes from Xerophyta viscosa, assembly GCA_002076135.1. NCBI lineage: Eukaryota > Viridiplantae > Streptophyta > Magnoliopsida > Pandanales > Velloziaceae > Xerophyta > Xerophyta viscosa. Next base: position 101,482 of record MJHO01000140.1, on the reverse strand, counting down.
CACGTGGCGTGATAAGGATAAGTTGACTTGATAGTTAGGATCTAACCAGATTTAATATTCCGGCTTCTCTTATAGATTGGGACATCATCTATAAATAAGGGATCATGGAGCAAACAAGAGGGACTTAACTTTCACTATTATGAGAGAACTCTTGTACCTAGAAAGTGCTTAAAAGGAGAAACTTAGACTCTTCGAAGCTCGGTCTCAAGCCAATTGAGAGATTATTGTATCGGTCCCTTTTACTTGGTGATTTTTCTCTCGATGGTTGGTGATATAACCCCGTTCTGAACCGCCACGTGTCGTGATGCTGATGCACCTTGAATAGGAAGGTGGGTAAGACCCGAAGTGAAGATCCAAGACGTAAACAAGCATCTACCCGAAGTAAACATCAAGGCTTTTACTGGAACATGTGCTGACAACGGTCGACGCCCGACATACACCTCGGTATCGATGTTACCCGAGGTCGACTCCGGCAGATTGTAGGAAGTTGGACCGTTACCTACAGGCGCGAGGAAGTCTCACGGGAATTCTAACTGACGCTGTCTTCATGAATCCTAAAGAAAGAGGAATCGGTCATCATCACTAGGGCTGAGCATTCGGTCACCCGAACCGAACGACCCGAACGAAATTCTTAAGGCTGACCGAACGAATACTTTAGACCCGAACACCGAATTTCGTGTCAACGACCGCTGACCCGAACCGTAAAAATTCGGGCCAGTTCGGGTTGACCCGAATAATATAAAAAATTATTTTTATTCAATATCAATTCGGATTTGGGTTGGTTAGGGTCAACCCGAATAGTTGTAATATGAATGTTTTGTTTAAAAAAAAAAATTAGCACATAAAACCAACGAAAATAACTAAAATGTAACTCGCGAGGATAATTCGGGTCCAACCGAACCGAACCGAAATTCACACCGAATGAACCGAATTAATATAGACCCGAATTTATTAAAAATGACCCGAACCGAACCCGACCCGAACCGAACCGAAATTTTGGCTTGGTCGGGTCGGTTGGTTTGGTTTTTCGGTAGGTTGGTATGCTCGCCGTAATCATCACAGAAGGTGATCAAATCAGAGGTGCTACCGATCAGGAAGGAAGACAAACATAACATTCACTGATGAGGAGCTCGTCCCGGTAGAAGCGCCAATGACGAGCTCTACTGGTCTCCATGATAATGCAAATGAGAAGTCAAGCGGGTCTTTATTGACACTGGGGCATCCTCCAACGTCTTATTTTACGACGCTTTTCTGCGGATGGACCTCGGGAAAGACGCTCTGCAACCCATCGATACTACTGTATATGGGCTGGGGGGACCAACATCGTTCCCCGAGGAAAGACAGACATGCTGGTCACTGTGGGCGATGAGCCGAGGTTGAAGACGGTGTCAGTAACATTATTGGTTCTGGACATTCCTCGGCGTATTACGTGATTTTTGGTCGCCCGGAATCAAGAAATTTCAAATGGTAGTCTCTCTCCCGCCCAGAGGGCTAAGTTCAAAACGGCCCGAGGTGTCGGTGAGGTACGAGGTAATGTCGAGGAAGCACGGCGATGCTACAAGAATAGCCTGAGGAAAGAGGAGACACTCCCGATCGACGTGCTCGATGTCAGGGAGAATGAAAACAAGATCGGCGAACCTGGCGATACGACATGCAAGGTCCCGCTTAACCCGGAGGATTCAGAAAAATGCCTGCAAGTCGGAGTAAAATTACAGGGGCAGGAATTTGAAGATATAGTGGCATGTTTGCGGGACAATGCCGACCTATACGCATGGAAGCCCTCCGACATGCCTGGACTGAGTCCCGAGGTAATAACCCACGAACTGAATATTGACCCATCTTTTAAGCCTGTGAAGCAGAAGAAGAGGAGCTTCGCTCCTGAGAGAAGTCGGGCGATCAAGGTGGAGCTTGAGAAGCTGCTGGATGTCGGGTTCATTCGTGAAGTCAAATACCCGGAGTGGTTGGCCAATGTTGTCCTGGTCAAAAAATCATCTGGAAAGTGGAGGATGTGCATCGACTACACCGACCTGAACAAGGCGTGCCCCAAGGATAGCTATCCGCTACCCCGAATTGATCACCTGGTGGACGCAACAGCGGGGCATGAGTTACTTAGCTTCATGGACGCCTTCTCGGGGTATAATCAAGTGACGATGCACCCAGATGATGAGGAGAAGACCAGCTTCATCACCGACTATGGCACATATTGCTATACAGTTATGCCATTCGGTCTGAAGAATGCTGGGGCAACGTTTCAGCGGGGGATGAACATAGTGTTTGAACCATTGCTCGAAAAAACTGTAGAAGCTTATGTGGATGATATCCTTGTAAAAAGCAAACACAAGGAAGATCACGCAAGAGACCTCCGAGCTGCTTTCGAATTGATGAGGAAGTACAACATGCGACTCAACCCTGAGAATTGCGCATTCGGAGTGTCGGCAGGTAAATTTTTGGGATACATGGTTACACCTCGTGGTATCGAGGTCAACCCCGACAAGGTGAAAGCGATTTTGGAGATGCCAGAGCCGAAGAATGTGACTGAAGTACAGAGGCTAGCCGGGAGAATCACTGCTCTGGGGAGATTCATGTCGCGCTCGGGAGACCGATGTGCGCCATTTTTCAAAGTTCTTAGGGGAGCAAAAGAAAGATCAGTTGGAGCGAAGAATGCAGCCAAACGTTTAAAGAACTGAAGACTTTCCTTACAGAACCCCCTCTATTGGTGAGTCCCCAATTGGGTGAGACTCTCTTCTTATATGTCGCCGTCTCTTCCGTGGCACAGAGTTCTGTCCTAGTACGGGAAGATAATGGAGTTCAAAGACCGGTGTACTATATCAGTAAAATCCTTAAAGACGCCGAGACCAGATATACGGCTGCGGAGAAGTTAGCTTTGTCATTGGTGATTACATCGCGACGGCTCCGACCCTATTTTCAAGCACATACCATATGTGTCCTCACTAACCAGCCACTTCGCCAGATTTTAGCCAAACCGGAAGTTTCGGGAAGGCTAACGAAGTGGGCTGTCGAGTTGCTGGAGTATGATATCCAGTATTTACCAAGGCCAGCAATCAAAGCTCAAGTGCTGGCTGATTTTATTGTGGAGATGACGACCCCGGTGGAATTGCAAGAAGATACTGCGGCACCTAGCACATCAGAAGAAAATTCTTGGATCCTCTACTCAGATGGATCTTCCACCGCTGAAGGAAGTGGAGCTGGGTAATACTCACGAGTCCTGGAGGGGCTCGGCTCGAGTACGCCCTAAAATTTTGTTTTCCTGCTACAAATAATGTGTCGGAATATGAAGCCCTCCTCGCTTGAACCAGGATTGCATGGCAACTCGGAGCAACTCGGCTGAAACTCTTCACCGACTCCAAGCTAGTAGCAGATCAAATCAATGGGGAGTTTGGAGCCAAAGACCCGACTATGGCAGCATATCTGGGGAAGGTACGACAACTCCAAGCTAAGTTCAAATTTTCCAAGTCCAGCACATACCTCGGGATGAAAATTTGGAGGCCGACGCACTTTCCAAGTTGGCATCAGGAGCTACCCGAGGTGCACCAACAACTATATTCCTTGAAGAGCTTCGACATCCTGCCACCGAAGGAGCCGAGATACTTGACATAGAAGTGGGGGATAGTTGGATGTCTCCTATCATCCGGTATCTTACTACTGGGGCAGCCCCGTAAGATAAGAGGGAAGCAGAGAAACTAGTCCGAAGAGCAGCAAGGTTTGTAATCATTGGAGATCATCTGTACCGCAAAGCACACTCTGCTCCCTACCTGAAGTGCGTAGGACCGGAAATTGCTCAAGGCATCCTGGAAGAAATTCATGAGGGCATGTGTTCCAGCCATATCGGCGCCAACACACTGGCCCAAAAAGTATTTCGGCAGGGATACTTCTGGCCTACCATACTTGCTGATGCTGAGGCTTATGTCTCCCGATGTAAGCAGTGCCAACTCCATGCGAAGATGCACCATGTTCCAGCAGAGCCCATCAGCAACATTGCCGCTCCCTGGCCTTTCGCACAATGGGGGATTGATATCGTGGGACCTCTACCGACCGCTGTTCACCAGAAGAAATTTTTGATCGTGGCAATTGACTATTTCACCAAGTGGATCGAAGCTGAGCCCACTACCACCATTACCGGACGAGCGGTACAGAAGTTCCTGGAACGATCAATAGTCAGCCGATTCGGCATACCGAGGACTCTGATCAGTGACAATGGAAAGCAGTTTGACAGTCCCGAAGTGCGGGAATTCTGCGAGTACCTCGGAATACGACAAAGTTCACCTCAGTATACCACCCGCAAGCAAATGGACAAGTGGAGAACGCGAATCGCACAATTCTGGAAGGCTTGCGGAAGAGATTGGAAGGAGCCGCCGGAAACTGGGTCGATGTGCTACCTCATGTTTTATGGGCATATCGGACAACACATCGGGTAACCACTTCCGAAACTCCTTCAGTCTGACTTACGGAACCGAAGCGGTTATCCCGGTAGAGATTGGTGAACCCTCTCTTCGGGTACTATATTTTGATGAAGCGTCCAACGAAGAAAAGTTGAAGTATAACCTTGATTTGCTGGACGAAAAGAGGGAAACCGCCTTAATTCGGTCGGAAGCCTATAAACGCCGAGCCAGCCAGTATTACAACAGCAGAGTTAGACACCGAGGTTTCACGTCTGGAGACCTCGTCCTGAGGAAATTACAAATACCTGCTAACAAGCTCGGGCCAAACTGGGAAGGACCATACCGGGTACGCGAAGTACTAGGCAAGGGAGCATACAAGCTAGAAGATCTGGAAGGCAAGGAGATACCCAGAACATGGAGTGTGGTCAACCTCAGAAAATTTTACCAGTAGTTGTTTTTTCTTTTCAAAAAGTTGTACTCTTCAAGTTGCTTTTTCCATTCAGTAAAGCGTTCAAGTTTCAGAAAAAATCTCTTGTCTCATGTCCAACACACGCTTTCGACCTCTGGGGGATACCCTCGCAACAACGGTGTCGGTCCGCCAGGACACACCGAAGTGGGGGGTATGGGCCAGAAAATTTTGTTTTAACATCTCTGGGAGACACCCTCGCAACAACGGTTTCGGTCCGTCAGGACGTCCCGAAGTGGGGGGTGTGGGCCAGAAAAATATTTCGAAACCTCTGGGGGACATTCTCGCAACAACGTGTTCGGTCCAGTACTGGACGTCACGAAGTGGGGAATGTGGGCCAGAAAAGTTTATCCCGTCCCTCGGTACTTCCAGGTCGGTCCAGTACTGGACGACATGAAAGTAGGGGGGGAGGGACCAGAAAATTTTTCCTGTTTCTCGGTACTTCCAGGTCGGTCCAGTATTGGACGACATGGAAGTAGGGGGAATGGGCCGGAAAAAATTTATTCAGACGACTTAGTACTCCCATGTCGGTCCAATACTGGACGACTTGAAGTGGGGGGTGTGGGCAGAAAAATTTATGTGCACAAACGTTTCCTGTACACTTCGATGTCTTCCTTTCGCAACACATCGAAGTGGGGGGATAGGAGTAGTGGCAAAGTAATGGAGAAGCAAGATATCTGGATAGATAACGACTATGTTGAAAAAAGAGATTCATTTCAAAAGAAGATTACATCACTAAAGACTATCCAGACATTCCCTGGAATAGCCATCAAAATACCCGATATATATATCGGGGGTACATCAATAAATGCAGAAGAAACACTAGGCGAGAGAAGCATCATCAGCAGGCACCGGTGCAGGAGCGTCAGCGGAAACCGGTGTAGGGGCGTCCTCGGTCGAAGCTGGTGCAGGAGTGACGACTTGATCCGGGGGAGGAACTTCAGGAGCGGGACCAGACTTCACTATCTCCACGTCGGGGGAAGTTGGTGTCGCTAAAGCCGGAGTAGGAAGGATATCCCCAACGTCAGCGGCTGTCCCTGCATCCTCCTCTGATTCAGGCTCGTACACTTTCCCGCCAGCGACCATACGGGCGTCGATAAGTCGGGCGATTTCCACCTCGTCGAGGAAGCTGAAATCACCTTTCTCTAGACGAGCACGGCATAAACGTCGACACTCGACGACGGCCCCTAGCAACCATTCCGCGGCGTAATCGTTGATGGCGGCCTTATATTCTTCCGACTGAGCATAAGCCTCGACCGCCTTCTTCTCAGCCCTTTGGACCTCGGCAGCAATTATTTCCTCAGCGCGGTTCATCTCGACCGTCTTATCTGCCAAGGCCCTTTTTGTTTCTGCTAAAGTATTCTCCAACCCGGATGCCTTAGCCTTTTCCGTATCCGCCCGGATTTTCTCCGCCTCCACTCGTTCTTTCTCAGCAGCAAGCTCGGCAGCTATGTCGGTCTTCTTCTTTATCTCAGCCTGGAGCTGCCTCTCCGCTTCAGCAACGTAATCGTTGTGCTTCTTCTTCAGATCATCATGCTGTCTGCGGAGGGAGTCCAATTGCGACTGTATGCCGCGAGATTGCTGAGCATAGCGCCTCCTGGCTGCTGCTGAGGCAAGCATGTGCTGGAAACATGACATAAATCTCGTAAGAAAGAAAACATCAAAACACTTAGAAAACAGAAGCTAAAGTTTCTGCTTACCTCGTAGGACGAGGTCATGAGCTTCTCGAAGAGCTCTTGATCTGGCATCTCGTCCATCAATTTCGGTCCACAGGCGGTGGACCCATCTCACAAAAAATTGTAGAGCCAGCAGCGTTTCCGATGCAGCTCTCACCCCTCCTCAACTCCCAATTTGGAAGGTGGACCTCGGAAGGTTGGGGACTAGGACTCGGCAGTTCTCCTTACCTCGTGGGTGATAGGTTGAGATGCTTTGCCCTTACCCTTGTCAACACATACTTTAGTCCCTTTCTTCCGAATTGGGTCCTCCGAAATAGGCTCACCGGCTCGTTTTTTCCCTTGAACCGGAGGCTTCGAAGTCTGTGCAGGAGGAGGAGTTGGTTTTGGAGGAATTGGAGCTGAGGCAGCAGCAACCATATCTTTGCTTGATGAGTCGGCCCCTTTGAAGATTTTCTCCTTCTCAAAGCGCTCCATATCCAACTGTTGAGGAAGGAACTTCTTGAATTTCGGGAGAAGGCGAGCGGCGAAGTGGAGGGCTAGAAGGATCAACCTCGGTAGATGGCTCCGATTCGAACCACCTCGCAAATCCGCTTCCATTTGATCCCCGACCTCGACCTCGGAAGCCCTTTGCTCGGAGCAGAAGGCCGCTTCCGAGGTGGATTCTTTTTCTTCGGGGCCGCCTGTCTTCTCGGTTGCCTGGAGGTGGAAGGGCCGGGCAGAGGTTGCCTGCGCGACGCCTCTAAATCGTCTGCAACACCACGGGTGAGAAAATTCCAATCAGATTCACTACCGATATAGCATTCTCTACCGACATATGATAATAAAGAAACCGAGAGAGCGACATACCCTTGTAGCCCAGAATAAACCCCGCTACTTGGTTCAGCATGTCTTCGTCGGGGTTGGCTACGTCAACTGACCCCGGGAACCGTGTGAATCGCTCGATCTCGACTGCGAGGTCATCACCAGCGACATATACAGGAAGGGATAGCATGTCGCGATTAGGGTGGCCCCAAGGTCGGTTGAAGGTATATTCGCTATCTCGGGCAATAAAGAAAAATTTCTCCTTCCATCCTTTATTGGAAGAAGGACGACCTACAAAAAATTTGGCGAAGTCTTTCCGACATCGCAAAAAATACCACCCCGGAGAGTGGGAAGATTCGATGAACTCAAAAACACAACGGAATAGATTGAGGGTAGGAGGAATTGTCTGGTGGCCACAGATATACAAGAAGCCGATTATACTATGGATGGCATTAGGAACTAATTGACAAGGCATGACGTGGTATGCGTCGAAGAAGTTAATAAAGAAGATATTCAAGGGGAGACGCATACCGACACGGATATGTTCGTAAAAAACAGCTATCTCATTCTCATGGAATGTGGACATCCTTTCAGTGGATGTCGGGATCCTAGTTACAAAGTCGGGAGTCCATGAAAATTTTGTTCTCCACCTAGAGATATCTCTACTAGTTACGGTAGAAACGATTTCGTCTGGCCGTAATCTAGGACAGAAGAAGACTCAGCCATGTCCTCCGGAAGGATATCGGCAAACTCAGCGGGAAAACCAGAAGGAGACAAAGGACGACCGACAGTAATAGGATTACCCGACGAAGAAGAAGTCGAAGAAGAAGCGAACAAATAATCTAGTGCAGCATCCGCCGAAGAAGATGAACCAGAACGGGAACGAGATTGGGAAAAGGTTTCCGAGGATTCAGAAGATTCAAAGGATTCGGAGATTCTAGAGGAGTTATACCTAACGCGTTTGGAAGACATGAGATTACTAACCTCGAATGGAAGAAACAGATGCAGGAAATGAAGAAATTGAAAAACGAAGATCGCCGGACACTCGAAACGCGGAGGCACTGATCGCCGGAGAAGACGGTTTGTAAAAGGTATTTTTGGGTATGGTGATAAAAACGGCGACTCTGCGGCTAATTAAAAGGATGTGACAGGAAAGAGAAAAAGTAGGACACGCGGCGAGTATCCGCGCCAGAGATGGCCGCGTGTCACAATCAAGCGAATCACAACTTACGAGGCGACGCGAGTTTTGATTATAAGGAATTTGCGCGGGAATTTGAAATCCAACAACCTAGGTTAGACATGACGTGATATTCTGCCGTTAGAATGAACATCGGGAGACGATCCCTAAATATTCCTGTGGCTATTTAAGAGCTCGCAGCGACACCGACGTCTGCGGATTCAAGATGACATCGGGGGTTTCCGACGGACTTACCGGTATTCCGCTAAGACCGTCAGGGGGCATTTGATATAACCCCGTTCTGGATCGCCACGTGTCGTGATGCTGACGCACTTTGAAGAGGAAGATGGGCCGGACCCGAAGTAAAGACTCAAGACGTAAACAAGTATCTACTCGAGATAGACATCGAGGCTTTTACTGGAACATGTACCAACACGGTCGACTCCCGACATACACCTCGGTAGCGATCTTGCCCGAGGTCGACACCAGCAGATCATGAGAAGTTGGACCGTTACATGCACGCGCGGAGGAATGTAACCGACGCACTCTTTATGATTCCTAATAAAGGCTCATTAAGGTAGGTAGTTAATGAGTCGTGGTTATTAGGCTATTAAGTGAGGAAGCTCAAGGGCCGCCCGGGCCTAGGGAATGTCCTCCGTAATGGCTATAAAAGACAAGGAACAACTCTGAAAAAGGGGTTGGTGAATAGAGATACCGAGATATACTGTAAAAGTGGAAGAGTGTTTGAGAGATTTGTATTCATCCTTATTCTTAGTGGAAATCGTTCTATCGTTGGCGTTACGTGACAGTCCGTGGTTTTACCTTGTTTCTCAAGGGTTTCCATGTTAAAATCGTGTGTGTCTTGTGTGATTTGAACTGTCTTTGTTGATTATCATCTGTTTCGAATCCTAGTCGTTACTGTTTTTGAACACTTTATTGATCGGTCGAGGACCAGCTCGATCACTCTCGTAGTGGCAAACCTCCAGCTTTGATTCCCTTCATATCTCCGACGATCTGTTTACGTGGCAATTGCGGCCTAGAGACACTGTGCTTTAATCTAACTCCCAAACTAGTTTAACAGAAATAAAATCACATGGACATCTCATGTCTTTGCATCAGAGTAGTGACGGATCCAAAAAATTTCAGCAGGGTAGTCAAATATACATGTTATACAAAATTGTCCAGTGAGAGAACAACCAAAAATAAAATTATTTGACGTTAGGGAATAAAAAACTATATTATAATATGTTGTCGTAATTATCATATTTTATACAAATACAAATATAATTACATTACAATTATCCTTTACGAGTCTAAGGACTTCTAGATTTTTGGCGGAATTGGTAATTTGGGAGGGGACGTCGAATGCCTCGCAACGCGTGGTCACGAGAATTAAGTTAAAAAAATAAGAAAGAGTTGCAATTGGATCTAAAAAATTAAGTTTTGTTGCACTTCATTCCAAGACTAACTTTCAATTATAGTTAGTCAGTTAGATGCAACTGTTTTTAACACTCAAAATAATTATTTATAAGTATGTTTAGAAAACATTTAACATAAAAATTACAAATTTTGATGAGATCTACAATTTATATTTTGAAAGTTTCTCCAAAAAATCTTATAATTAATTATTTTGAGGTGTCAAAAAAGCAAAAATTTTAAAAATCAAAACAATTTAAAATTGTGACCTAAACTTTGAAGTCTCAAACCTTTATTTAGAAATATTTTTTAGAAAAACTTACAGTATAAAAATTATAGATCTCATCAAAATATACAAATTGTTTGTTGAAAGTTTTTTTCTAAAAGTTCTTCTAAATAATTATTTTGAGGGATTGAAAGTAACGCAAAAAATAATTAAAATTAGAAATTGCAGTGCAAAAAGTATTTAGCGTGACGGATTGAGTGAATTTTATTAGTAGATATGGATCAAAGTAATATTGAAATTTAATGTAGAAAGTGCAGTACAATTTATCGTTAAAAAATTTAAGGATTTAAGGGAAATTGTTTTAAAATTTTTTTTTTTTTTTTTTTTTTTTTTTTTTTTTTTTTTTTTTTTAAACAAAGGACATCAAAACGTCGAGTGCAAGGGTAGGGTCGACCTCGCGACCTCCCTTCGGCCCTAGCGCTGGGCAGCGCACCAAATGCCTTTGCCACTGCGCCAAGCTCGCTTAGTTGCACTCTTAGCCGCCGCTAATTATAATATTCTAATATATATATAAGGCCCAATCCAAAAAGCAGAGTAGTCAATTGACTACCTGCATGAATAGTGGATCCGCCACTGCATTAGAGTACAACCTACATGAGCTAGCATCTTCGTGTAACCTCGTGCTCGGGTTCCTCAGATCAATTCTATGCAAGCTAGAGGAGGGTCTATTGCTCATTAAGGTCTATTTCAAGTGCGGCAACCCTCTCGACCTCAAGGCAATCGATTGAACCTACCTTGATTTGTTTTTGTTTTAGTTGAATAAATATTTTTGGGGAATTAATTGGATTTTTTTTTTTGTTTGGTGATTTTTTTGGCGCATGACATGAGCTTTGGCTTGCTGAGATCCGTGGCACAGTGCGGCATCGGTATGTCTGGGCTTATAATTTATCTAACACATTGAGAAGGAAAGAAAAATTGTGTTAAAGTCAGGAGAATGGTGTTTATATCATGTTGAGACTTTAATAAATGCTAATGCTAAAGTGAAGTTATGACTTTGAGATGGAGTTTTCTCATATCAGCCCCTCTTTTTTTTCGATTCGGCTGAATCAGCCCCTCAAGGACTGATTCGACCAAACTCCGAAAAGGGAGGGCTGATATGAGATTAACCGTTGAGATGATTTTCAATTACCAAAATGGCAATTGAAATTGGTCTTGTCACCTCGTGGAATTGGCTATATCTTGCTAATTTGGCTTCCTTCCAATCAACATATATTTTTTATTTTATTGATAACCTGAATGATATGACAAATATAAGTAAGGTAGTATTTATGTTTTTTTTTTGTTATTTTAAATCTAATAGCAATATGAAAAGTTAAGTTACTAAAAAATTTTAAAAGAATCAGTTAAATTATACTATCAGGTAAAAAGTAGAAGAATAACTAGAAAAATAGATATATCCGCTGCACAAATTTTACTAAAGTAACAAAATGTAAGTTTTTGCTAAATACAACTGAGGTTTAAATCTCTCTTAGCATATATTATATTATTTTATCAGGCACATATAAGCACGGTCTATTAGACCATGATCAGAAAATAAAATTTACGACATGTGTTAGCTTTCGCAACATCATTGAGTGCAGGTATGTAGCAGCTACAATCTTTAATAAGTTTTTGTGAAAGCTCGAAGAAAAATTTTCTTCTGCATTATAGCCGGTAGAACTCAAACTCATCAGCGATAGTTTATTTAACCATCCACTCTGCCAATTGAGATATTTGTTGGGCTAAAAATAATGTCATTATTTTTTTGCCAAGAAAAATAATGTCATTTAAAAAAGGTGGAATAAATATGCTGTTTTTGGTACAGTGCGACGTTAAATGGCAATGCTAGCTGGTTGGTACGCATCCGTTAAATGCACCGAAAGGTAGCTCAGCTTGCACCCGATCAATTATTGGAGTTCCTCAACGTCATTTAGATAACATTGGATGGCACTCATGAACATCATGTAATAAGAACTTCTCATCATGTTCTTTTTTTTTTTTTTCTCTCATATTAACATATGAAACTAACAATGCAGTGAAATTACTTTATAGACCTGTAGAGACGGCAAACGCATATGTAAAATACTCCCAACAAAAATAATTAGCTTTCTACCATGGTATTATAAAAAAACAAAAATACAATTTTTAGGATTGTAACAACCCTAAAACTTTACGGGACTGATATGAAAATGGTACTTTCTACACTTCTTACAGTATAGAATTTAGATGATATGGTACTAATTATTGTATCAGTTTTGAACGGCTACAGAATTATTTTGAAGAATAGTACTTTCATTTTTTTCAAAGAACTTTCTGCTATTCTCTTCGTAATCAACAAATCAACTACATGTTATCTTGAAGCAGTAGCCGAAAATTAGATATCATTTCACCCCACCCTTCCTGGAAAGAAGAAATGCTAGTGCATCTACAAATTGTGTTTTTCAGCAGTCAAGAATTTGATCAAACAGGGGCCTGCAGAAGATGAAAATCATCATAAAGATGATCCTCTCGTGAACGTGATGCAGCAACATGACAAACTAGATCAGAATCGGTGATAAATGGTGAGCAAATTGTTGAAAATTTAGTTGATTTTCAATATTATTACATGGATCAATTTCATATGAGACAAAACTTATATGGTATAAAAATTTTTATAACAGTTATTTTATTTAGTACCATATTGACTACACTAAGAGTGAATATTTGATTTATGTATAGTTACCCACATAAGACAATAGATTGGACAAAATAGGCTATTTGGTTACTACAACACAGCCCACCTAAACAGGTCTTAAAAATTCTAACGTCAAAATATGATTCTTGGCATATATCTTTATATTTTAATTTTTACAGTTTATTTCTAGAATGTACTAGGAAGTTCCGTTTAAAATTCTAAATTTCAATTTAAAAAATGGATTGTTGAAAACCTTTCTTGCGGCGAGGCGGAAAAAGAATTAAAACTTTAAAAGTCGCCACCTAATTTTTATGTAAAATTAGAAAACCGGGATAAGGCATGTTGAGATTCTTGGATTCGTTGTCAGTTACGTGTGGAAAAAACGAAACACCCCCACAGCGCCCCTCCGAAGAGAGTACTCTAAATTAAATAGTTTATATTTTTTTAAATTGGGATTTATCATTTTATGCATGAAATGATTTGGTTACAACTAATGCATGTATGCACGCGGTAATGCTAAGAATTCGTAAAACTAAATGTTATTGACTCCGCGTGTTTCGGTTTATTTTTTGTCATTTGATTTTTGTATATAAAAATATTATTTCTATTAAATTGGGCTCAGCGCGTTTTCGTTCTCTTTTCATCGCTCATTTTTAAAATATTTAGAGATGTAAAGTTCGGATAAACCACCCCCTTTTAATCTCAGAGCTTAGTTAACCACCTTACTCTGTTTTATTTTTTAGAAAAATTTTACTTAAGACGTAAAAATCGGTTAAACCGCCTCATTCTAGCCTCATTTAAGATTAATTAATTTTATTATATTTTAAAATTTTATTTAAGGTATAAAGATCGGTTAAACCGCCTCACTCTAATCTTACTTATAAAAGATTTTAAAATTTATTAATTTTATATTTTAAAATTTTATTTAAGGTATAGAGATCGGTTAAACCGCCTCAGTCTAACCTTATTTCTAAAAGATTTTGATGTGTTTAAGATTAAACAATTTTATTTATTTATATTTAAAAATTAATTTCAGGTGTAGAGATCGGTTAAACCGTCTCACTCTAACCTCAACTTTATTAAGCTTAAAAAATTTTATGCATGAAAATAACTTGAATGATAAAAATTGATTTTAAATACAAAATTGGTTAATTGGGACCTAAATGACTCAATTTGTAGCAGTTGACTCGGTGAAAATTGAATGTGGCTCGATCAGAATGTAATTTGGCTAGATTTTAGTCAATTGGGCTCAACTGGATTGCAATGGTTCGGTCGGATTCGAAACTGGATTGCAATGGCTGAGCCGGTCTTCGTCTATATTAAGATTACAGTCAGCCGCGAGCTCGCGGCCGAACGTTAATGGCTGGCGGCGTTTCGCCGCCGACTGTCTCGACCTATATATGTGTCCTAGGATTTTCGACGGTCCTGGATGATACGGACACGGTGCGGAAATAACGACTTTAGCCGAAGCTACTCAGATCTATCTAGGTACATTCAGGTAGATAAGGAAATAAGATAAAATAAAGATAACTTGGATAACTTCCCGTGGGGTTGGCTCCGCGACCCGTTGCCTATAAAGAGGCAAGAACCTTGGAATATGCCAGGCACCTCGACCCGTTACCTATAGAGAGGTAAGAACCTTGCTATATGCCTTTGAACGCCACAATCGATTACGGGAGATCGATTGATAAGTTCGGTGGTGGACGCCACGGACAAACCGATAAGTCCTAAGTTCTAAAAGAACCAACGAGTTTCTCTAACTCACAATTTTGATCAACCAAAAGATCTTTCATTCATCCTCAATGGAGTTATTTATACAGAGATTACAATGAGTTAGATTCATTGTTTCTAGACATCTCGGTAATTAAACAAGTATGTAAAACAGTAAATTCTTATCCGTTTCTGGCGCTTCGTCTTCTCATGTCTCTGGCGCTTCACCTTCTCATGTCGTCATATCATGGCGCTTCGTCTTCTCATGTCTCTGGCGCTTCACCTTCTCATGTCGTCATATCATTCTCAGAAAAGACTACCTCGGCAAGACGACCTCGGCATTGGTCTCGGCAAGACGAACTCGGCTAAGACGACCTCGGCAATAAAGACGACCTCGGCAAAGACGACCTCGGCTATAACGACTAACTCGGCAAAGACTATCTCGGCATGCCCATCTCGGCCACGCCCACCTCGGCCATGCTCACCTCAGCCTCGGGTTCAAAGACTCGAATGGTTATTAAGATTCAAGGCTCAGTAACTAGTGCTTCGCTTGTCTCGGCCCAGATACTTTTAATTAGCCCGTGAAGTGTCACCTCGGCTTGTCGAGCTCGGGATCTAGTAATTGGTCCGCTCGGTACTGAAACTTGTGAAGCGTTCGTTCCCTTTCCGACACCCGATATCCTGTACGATCCGATCTCTTCTCTTGTCACCTCGGTTGGGACTTCCGACACCTCGGCTGGGTTGATAGACGACTGGTCTCGGCTCAGGATCGTATCATTCCCTTCCTCTTCAAAAGGATTTGTCCTCAAATCTGCACCTACATCAAAAGGAGATAAATCAGTGATGTTGAAGGTAGCACTAACGTTATACTCACCTGGTAAATCCAACTTATATGCATTGTCGTTGACTCTCTCCAGAATTTGAAAAGGACCATCTCCTCGTGGTAACAGTTTGGATTTTCTCTGTGCAGGGAACCTCTCCTTCCGCATATGCAACCATACCCAATCTCCAGGCTCAAATCGGAGCTTCCGACGACCCTTGTTAGCTTTCTTTTCATACAACTCAGTTTGTCTCTTTATGTTGTTCCTAGCCTTCTCATGAATCTGTTTGACCAGCTCGGCTCTCTTCTTTCCGTCCATATTAACATGCTCAGACATCGGCAGAGGGGTTAGATCCAAAGGAGTTAAAGGATTGAATCCATATACAATTTCAAATGGTGAAAATTTAGTAGCAGAATGAACACTTCGATTATATGCAAATTCAACATGTGGTAAACATTCTTCCCAACTTCGAAGATTACTTTTAATTACAGCACGCAGTAAAGTTGATAAAGACCTGTTTACAACTTCAGTTTGACCGTCGGTTTGTGGATGACAAGTAGTAGAGAAAAGTAATTTTGTTCCTAATTTGCACCACAAAGTTTTCCAGAAATAACTCAAAAATTTAGCATCTCGGTCAGAAACAATTGTCCTAGGCATACCATGCAGTCTAACAATCTCTTTAAAGAACAGATCAGCAATATGAGATGCATCATCAGTTTTACTGCAAGGAATGAAATGTGCCATTTTAGAAAAACGATCTACCACCACAAAAATTGAGTCTTTACCAAATTTAGATCTCGGCAACCCTAATACAAAGTCCATAGAAATGTCAGTCCAGGGTGCCTGAGGTATAGGTAGAGGCATGTATAAACCATTAGGTTGAACACGAGATTTAGCTTGTCTACAGGTCACACACCTACTACAGATTCTCTCAACGTCCCGTTTCATATGTGGCCAATAAAAATGTTCTTGCAGTATAGCCAATGTCTTAACTACTCCGAAATGTCCCATTAACCCTCCACTATGTGATTCCCTAACCAACAGATCTCGAATAGAACAGTTTGGAATACACAGTTTTCTCTCTTTAAAAAGAAACCCTTCATGTCGGTAATACTTATCTACCGCAGTATTTTCACAAGCTTTAAAATTCTCAGCAAAGTCAGAATCAGATTCATACAGTTCTTTTACAAGCTCAAAACCCAGTAATTTTGCATCGAGAGTAGAAATTAAAGCATACCTCCGTGATAGTGCATCAGCAACAACGTTTTCCTTACCCTTCTTGTACTTGATGACATACGGAAATGCTTCAATGAACTCCATCCATCTTGCATGTCTCTTTTAGTTTGTGCTGACCTCGGATGTGTTTCAACGACTCATGGTCGGTGTGAATCACAAACTCTCTGGGTAGGAGGTAGTGCTGCCAAGTCTCCAGTGCTCGGACTAGGGCGTATAACTCTTTGTCGTACGTCGGGTAGTTCAGTGTCGCCCCATTTAACTTCTCGCTGAAATATGCAACAGGTTTTCCTTCTTGCATCAGCACAGCGCCGATACCTACACCAGATGCATCGCATTCAATTTCAAATGATTTAGAGAAATCAGGTAAAACAAGAACAGGGGCTTGAGTTAAACTTCCCTTAAGAGTCTGAAAAGCTTTCTCTTGCGCGTCTCCCCATTTAAATTCCATGTTTTTTTGATAACCGCGGTCAAAGGAGCGGCAATACTGCTGAAGTCCTTAACAAAACGTCGGTAGAAGCTAGCAAGTCCATGAAAGCTTCGGACCTCGGTAACTGACTTCGGTGTCGGCCATTCTTGAATAGCTCGGATTTTCTCCTCATCGACTTGTATACCTCGGGAGCTTACAACAAAACCAAGAAAAACGAGCTTATCGGTGCAAAAAGTGCACTTGCTCGGGTTAGCATACAATTTTTCATCCCGAAGTACAATCAGCACACTCCTAAGATGTTCCACATGTTCATACAAAGTTTTGCTGTATACAAGAATGTCGTCAAAGTAAACAACAACAAATTTTCCTATGAAAGCTCGCAGTACATGGTTCATCAATCTCATAAACGTGCTAGGTGCATTAGTCAAACCGAAAGGCATAACTAACCATTCATATAAACCATGTTTAGTTTTAAAGGCTGTTTTCCACTCATCACCCTCTTTCATGCGTATTTGATGATAGCCACTTTTCAGATCTATTTTAGAAAATAAGCATGCTCCATACAGTTCATCTAGCATATCATCTAAGCGAGGTATGGGATGTCGGTATTTTACCGTGATGTTGTTGACAGCTCGGCAGTCCACACACATACGCCAAGTTCCATCCTTCTTTGGTACCAAGATTACCGGGACGGCGCACGGACTCATACTTTCTCGAACATAGCCTTTGTCCATTAGTTCAGCAACTTGCTTCTGCAGTTCCTTGGTTTCTTCAGGGTTACTTCGGTATGCAGGACGATTCGGAATAACAGCTCCAGGTACGAAGTCGATCTGATGTTCAATGCCGCGTATCGGGGGTAGACCTCGGGGAATCTCCTCGGGCAGTACATCACCGAACTCCTGTAATAAAGAAATAACAGAAACTGGCAACGAAGGCTAAATTGGTTAGTGTTAAGGCATGTTTCCTTGAATACCAACAGGATCACCACTTGTTTTGCACTCATAGTTCTTCTCACTGAACCTTCACCCACATAGAAATTTTTCTTTCTCTCTATTTTTACCTCAGCTTTCTTATTTTCTCTCACACTCTTCTCACTTCTCTCTTTTTTTCACTCGCTAACTCACTCTTTTCACTCTCTCTCTCTCTTGCTGTTGGATTCTCATCTGATCTTCATGAATCTCCTTTGGTGTCAAAGGTACGAGAATGACGTTCCGTTTCTTGAAAGTAAAAGAATATCGGTTGGTATAGCCATCATGTGACGCACGTCGGTCGAATTGCCAGGGTCGGCCTAACAGTATGTGACCAGCTTGCATCGGTACTACATCACATGTCACTTCATCTTCATATTTTCCGATGCGGAACGGAATTAGAACTTGTCGGTTAACCTTGACCTCACCACTATCATTCAGTAGTTTGTAAGGTCGGGGATGTTTGCTTGTCGGCAACCCGAGTTTCTCAACCAACAAAGTACTAGCTACATTGGTGCAACTCCCACCATCAATAATCATGTTGCATACCTTATTTTGTATATGGCATCGTGTATGGAATATATTTTCCCGTTGCACCTCGGTGTCATCAGTGGTATTGATATTGAGAGCTCGGCGGGTCACTAGTAGTTCTCCCTGAGCAGGGTATTCTTCAACCTCGTCTTCCTCTAGAGGAGGCATAGATGTAGTCTCATCCTCCTCATCAGTCTCAATCTCGCCATTCTCTCGCAATATCATAACTCTCTGGTTCGGACATTGGTTGGCAATGTGCCCTCTGCCCAGACATTTAAAACACTTGATATCTCTGTTCTTAGTCTCGGGGGTAGATGTGCTAACCTTTTTACTGACCTCGGAAACCGAAGTCTTGAGTTTGCTTGCTTGTGGCTTCTCTTCCTTCTTCGGGTAGTTCGACTTCCAGGAGTTCGAACTCGGACTCGGTCTTCTTTTCCCACTCCAGATATGCCTCGGGATCGTTCTTTCCTGAAAATGCCGGGATTTTTAATTTGATATTACCGAGATTGTTGTCTTCTCGATCTCGGTTATCTCGGTGTCTGTTGTCCCGATCTCTAACACCTCGGTTGCGATTACCTCGGTAGTGATCACCTCGGTAGTTTTCCTCCTCTTCCAAATCTTCACTGAAAGAATCAAAATCTTCATCTCGGGGAAGCCTTTGTTGATTTTCTTCTTGTCTACGAGCTGGTTGGTTACGATGATGTGGTCTCGGCCGCGCTTCTTCCAACCGATCTAATCGCTCCTGTATCGGTACCATCAACCGTCTCATTTCTCCCATCATTGCTTCCATCAGGAGTTTGGGATCAGCTTCTTCCAGTCTGTTGGAGTTCTCCGAATTTTGCGACATGATCCTGCAAAGAAATGGTTAGAATATAATAATTTACCTCGCTCACTCCCTCACGTGGATTTCACTCAGAACACTCGTGGTGCACTCAACGGCTTTTACCCTCAAATGTGCTCACCACACTGCCTTTTACCACTCTTGAGAAATTCTCTGTCGGTTCTAAGTCGAACTAGGGACAGTAAAGGTCTGATCAACAATCCACCAAGGAATCACCAAACAATCTGTGTATTCTTTTGTGGAGATCAAAAACAAAACTAAGATCAAAACTTCCCCTTTCGGTCTCGGATTGTCAGATTCCAACAAAATTCCAATATTCAAACAAACAAGATCTTTTAAAATGCCAAACCAAACAAATTTTCAACTGTCACTTTTTTTTTTTTTTTTTTTTTGAACTTTGCCGAAACTGAATACAAACTTATCAAAAACGAAATATCACACATGACCTAGAAACTGAGCTCTGATACCAAATGATACGAACACGGTGCGGAAATAACGACTTTAGCCGAAGCTACTCAGATCTATCTAGGTACATTCAGGTAGATAAGGAAATAAGATAAAATAAAGATAACTTGGATAACTTCCCGTGGGGTTGGCTCCGCGACCCGTTGCCTATAAAGAGGCAAGAACCTTGGAATATTCCAGGCACCTCGACCCGTTACCTATAGAGAGGTAAGAACCTTGGTATATGCCTTTGAACGCCACAATCGATTACGGGAGATCGATTGATAAGTTCGGTGGTGAACGCCACGGACAAACCGATAAGTCCTAAGTTCTAAAAGAACCAACGAGTTTCTCTAACTCACAATTTTGATCAACCAAAAGATCTTTCATTCATCCTCAATGGGGTTATTTATACAGAGATTACAATGAGTTAGATTCATTATTTCTAGACATCTCGGTAATTAAACAAGTATGTAAAACAGTAAATTCTTATCCGTTTCTGGCGCTTCGTCTTCTCATGTCTCTGGCGCTTCACCTTCTCATGTCGTCATATCATGGCGCTTCGTCTTCTCATGTCTCTGGCGCTTCACCTTCTCATGTCGTCATATCATTCTCAGAAAAGACTACCTCGGCAAGACGACCTCGGCATTGGTCTCGCCAAGACGAACTCGGCTAAGACGACCTCGGCAATAAAGACGACCTCGGCAAAGACGACCTCAGCTATAACGACTAACTCGGCAAAGACTATCTCGGCATGCCCATCTCGACCACGCCCACCTCGGCCATGCTCACCTCAGCCTTGGGTTCAAAGACTCGAATGGTTATTAAGATGCAAGTCTCAGTAACTAGTGCTTCGCTTGTCTCGGCCCAGATACTTTTAATTAGCCCGTGAAGTGTCACCTCAGCTTGTCGAGCTCGGGATCTAGTAATTGGTCCGCTCGGTACTGAAACTTGTGAAGCGTTCGTTCCCTTTCCGACACCCGATATCCTGTACGATCCGATCTCTTCTCTTGTCACCTCGGTTGGGACTTCCGACATCTCGGCTGGGTTGATAGACGACTGGTCTCGGCTCAGGATCGTATCACTGGATTCCTTGGAGGTGTCAAAATTTGGTTTCGATATGTGCATGATCAGATATAGCGTGGTGCAAGTTTCTGTGATAATTTTAAATTTTATTTTCGGCCGTCGTGGCTCTCCGCGAACGGTTGGCGAGCTCCGCGAAGCTTCTTTGATCGCTTTGGCAGCGCCTCCGGAGGTCGATGATGAGGTTCGCACGGTCTCGCGAGCTTGGCACAACCTCTTCTTTTCTCCCGAGCCTCCTCTTTTGAAACCGAATTTTCAGACCGTTTTATAGCCTTTCGCGGCCAGCCGAAACGGTGCCGCTTTGTGCAGTTGATACAGTGGCGTCAATGCGGTAGTGGGCGACGCTTCGGAGGGAGGCGAGCAGTCGGCATTAACGCGCGCGCTCGCGTGGCGTTTCCTTCTCCCGTTGGCCGAAAATTAGAATTTTTCTCACATTACGCGAAAAATCCACTTGTTTCCTAAATTGCAAAATCGGCCTCCGAGGAATTTGCAATCTTGGGACCTTCATTTTATGATTCGGTAAATTTTGACCCTCATGTATAAATTTTCAATTGTCGCGAGAATTTCTCGTTCGTGTGCATCCCCGTTAGAATTCTAAGCAATCTTATGCGTCCAAATAGTCTCATATTAAGCCAAAGTAAATTTAATCATTTGAATCAATATTTTACGCTTAACGAGTTTATCGAATAAAATCGGGACGATAGCTTGGACAAAATGGGGTGTCTACTGTTGTCCCTCTTTGTTTGATCCTTCGATGAAAGATTGAATAAAGATGCGGTGATACCAAATTTTCTCCAGATCACCGAGAACTTCACTAGAACTCCAGAATACCTCCAGAATACCCTAAAAATAATTATATAAACACCGAAAACACTTCCGAAGAAAATCATAAAAATCCAAAAAATAAAAAATAAAAAATAAAAAAAAATCACATTTCACTTCATTCACCTCCAGAATTCTCAGAACATCCCAGAATACCTCAGAACATCTGAAAAATAATTTCATAAACACCGAGAACACCTCCGAATATAATCGTAAAAATCCAAAAAAAATGCAAATTTTTTTTTTAAAAATCGAATTTTATTTTCATCTCCAGAATGCTCAGAACAGTCTCAGAACACCCCAGAACACCTAAAAATAATTTCATAAATACCGAGAACACCTCCGAATAAAATCGTAAAAATCGAAAAAAAATGAAAAAAATTCTGAAAAAAATTCACATTTCATTTCGTTCACCTCCATGATACTCAGAACACCATCAGAATACCATAAAATACTGCAGAACATCGAAAAAATAATTTTATAAACACCGAGAACACCTCCGATTAAAATCGTAAAAATCCAAAACAATGCAAACAATTCTGAAAAAATCACATTTCATTTCAATCACCTCTAAGACACACAGAACACTCTCAGAACATCCTAAAACACCAGAAAACTAATTTCATAAATACCGAGAACACCTCCGAATAAAATCGTAAAAATCCAAAAATAAAAAAAATGTTCTGGGGTGCTCTGGGGGTGTTCTGAGCATTCGATAGATGAATGAAATGAAATGTGATTTTTTTTAAAAATCTTTTACATTTTTTTTGGATTTTTACGATTTTATTAAAAGGTGTTTTCGGTGTTTATGAAATTTTCTTTTCAGGTGTTCTGGGGTGTTCTAGGGTGTTCTGAGCATTCTGGAGGTGAATGAAGTGAAATGTAATTTTTTTTTTAGAATTTTTTGCATTTTTTTTGGATTTTTACGATTTTATTCGGAGATGTTCTCGGTATTTATGAAATATTTTTTCGTGTGTTCTAGGGGATTCTGGAGTGTTCTGAGGGTGTTCTGAGCATCCTGGAGGTGAATTAACTGAAATATAATATTTTTTCAGAACTTTTTCCATTTATTTTGGATTTTTATGTATTAATAGGAGGTGTTCTCGGTGTTTATGAAATTATTTTTCGGATGTTCTGGGGTATTCTTATGGTGTTCTAAGCATGTTGGAGGTGAATAAAATGGAATGTGATTTTTTTCAGAATTTTTTGCTTTTTTTTTTTGAATTTTTACGATTTTATTCAAAAATATTTTCGGTGTTTATGAAATTATTTTTGGGATGTTCTGGGGTGTTCTGGAGTGTTTTGGGGGTGTTTTGAGCATTCTGGAGATGAATGAAATGAGATATGATTTTTTCTAGAATTTTTTGCATTTTTTTTGGATTTTTACGATTTTAATCGGAGGTGTTCTCGGTGTTTATGAAATTATTTTTCTGGTGTTTGGCATATTTTAAGGTGTTCTGAGCGTCCTGGAGGTGAACGAAATGAAACATGCTTTTTTTTAGAATTTTTTGCAATTTGTTTTGGATTTTTACGATTTTATTCGGAGGTGTTCTCGGTGTTTATGAAATTATTTTTCGGGTGTTCTACAATATTATAAGGTGTTCTGAGGATGTTCTGAGCATCCTGGAGATGAATGCAATGAAATGTGATTGTTTAAGAATTTTTTGCATGTCTTTTGGATTTTTACGATTTTATTTGGAGATATTCTCGGTGATTATGAAATAATTTTTTCGGGTGTTCTGGGGTATTCTGGAGTGTTCTGAGTATGCTGGTGGTGAATGAAATGAAATGTGATTTATTTTTCGGGTGTTCTGGGATGTTCTAAACATATTCGAGGTGAATAAATGAATGTGATTTTTATCGAATTTTTGTATTGTTTTTTATTTTTTATAATTTTATTTAGATGTTACTGCGATGAGAGAGAAATGAGGGAGAAAGAGTGAGTTTTTGGC
Source organism: Xerophyta viscosa (assembly GCA_002076135.1). Classification (NCBI taxonomy): domain Eukaryota; kingdom Viridiplantae; phylum Streptophyta; class Magnoliopsida; order Pandanales; family Velloziaceae; genus Xerophyta; species Xerophyta viscosa. The sequence goes on along the minus strand of MJHO01000140.1, from coordinate 77,772 downwards.
GGAAAAATACAATCAGAAAGAGAGGTAAAATAGAGCATGTTTATCAACAAAATTACGAGGGTATTTCGGTCATTTTACGCGCAAAAGGGGCACAAATTTGCCAAATCTAATTAGGGTGGAATATATCCGTAAAAACTCATTAAAAGGGGAGAATATATCCGCAAATTGCCCAGTTTAATAAGAATTATACCTCAAAAAATTTTTTATGAGAATTACGTCTAATAGATAAAAAGATTTTTATGAGAACTACGCCTCAAAAGATTTTCGATGAGAACTACTTCTCATGGATAAAAAGATTTTTATGAGAATTACACTTCAAAAATTTTTTTTATATGAGAACTGCGTCTCATGGATAAAAAAAGTTTTTATGAAAATTACACCTCAAAAGATTTTTTTAAGAGAACTGCGTCTCATGGATAAAATGGTTTTTATGATTACACCTCAAAAGATTTTTTTTAAGAGAACGACGTCTTAAAAGATTTTTATTAGAACTACGCCTCATGGATAAAAAGATTTTTTATGAGAACTACGCCCGAAAAAAGTTTTGATGAGAATCGCTTCTCGTGAAAAAGATTTTTTTATGAGAACTACGTCTCAAAAAGGTTTTATGAGAACTACGTCTTAAAAGATTTTTATGAGAACTACGTCTCATGGATAAAAGATTTTTATGAACTATGCCCCAAAAGAGTTTTGATGAGAACTGTCTCATGGATAAAAAGATTTTATGACAAGAACTGCGTCTCGTGAAAAAGATTTTTTTATGAGAACTACGTCTCGAAAAGGTTTTATGAGAACTATATCTTAATAAGATTTTATGACGAGAACTGCGTCTCGTGAAATTTTTTTTTTTTAATGAGAATTATGTCTCAAAAAGATTTTATGAGAATTTTGTCTAAATAAGATTTTATGACAAGAACTGCGTCTTGTGAATAACTAGATTTTATGAGGATTACGCCTCAAAAGTTTTTTATGAGAACTACATCTATGTTGGCACCTCATTTTGTCTGGGTCAATAAGTTTTTGTTAAGATAAAAAGGTTTAAATTTGACAATTTCTAAAATTTTAAACTCGTTCAAATTTTGTTTTCGGCTCCGTTTGAGACAATGGGTAAGTATTCTGTGCTTGAGAATTTTATGGAACGAACATGGGACGTGCGCGAATGAAACAAATTTTTGTTATTAAATTTTGTATTGTGAGGGGATAGATTTGCCAAATCTTATAATGAAAGTCCGAATAGGTAGACGACGACTCGTTTTTTTTCGAGCGCGGGTTTTGCCCGCGCCAAGTTAGCCATTCGACTTAGTCATTTCGAAAACGACTGAGCCAAGTCGCTTGAGTCAATGTAGGGAACCATAGATTGCATACCCTCATATAGCGACATATATTATGCAAATAAAGCATAAATCATGTAAATAAGATAGTATGCAGCATAAGATTTTGAGCTTTATTTGTACAGATTATTTTAAATATTTTTTATTTAAATTTCATCTCTTTTAAATAAAAATGTTCATTTTAAAAATCCATGCTTATTCTCAGTCTAGAAAATCAATGGCGCAAGAGTCATAACAATGCATATCCACCATACCACCGTGAATACTAGAATACTTAAGCAGTTATAGGATGACATGACCAAGGAAGAAAAGATAACATGCAGAGATCAGTTCGGACTTTTGGAGGATCTGATAAATTTCAAAGTTAACTGGAATTTCATCAAGCCATTTGCATGGTTCTAGGACTATCGTAGGAGGTGTTTTGCACTGAACGAAGCTGATTTCTGCCCTACCATTGAGGAGTACAGTATCCTTTTGAGCAGCACTGTTGTAAAATCTCTACTATTCATTTTTCTAATGTTGAAAAAAAGCCACCAAGACAGCTTGCCAGGCTTATGGGTAAGCAATTTTCTGCAATATCGCCATTTATATAGCAGCATGCTAGTATTCGTGTAGAGATATTGATCGCACTCAGGGATGATGTTATGGCCAAAGACGAAGCAACAGATTACAGGATACGGACTTTTGTATTAGCGATGTATGGTCCGATTATTTTTCCGAAGAAGGCGATTATTATCAACAGTGAGATATATTATTTAGTTTTTTCCATGTTCCATTGCCAAGTAAATCCAGTTCCAAGTATCTTGGTAGAGACCATAGCTACACTAAACAAGGTAACTAGGAACAAGAAAGGAGGCTTTAACTGGTGTGCACCATTACGACAGGTTTGAGCTTACTACCATTTTATTGAGTCTTTCGTGCACAACCCCTATTTTGCGTATCAAGGCACCTATACAAGACGTTATGACAATAAAGAAAGACAGTGGCAGGAATATCTTCGAAGTTTGACTTGGCTAAGATGGTTTGGGCAGTTCATGCTGGGGCACAGACCATCTAAAGTCCTAGTAAAATGTTCTCCTTATACTTGGATCCCTTTATTTGGTCCATGGACATGTGTTAGCTATATTTTCGCTATAGTTCTAAGGCAATTTTCAATATAAACAGGAGCATTTTGAATACGAACGCCTGGGAGATATAGAATTTGAAATCTAGACAAAAGAAGATCAGAACATGAAGTTACATAAGAATGCTAATCTGATGAGAAGAGTTGGGAACACCTATATTATCTGCTGGTAGATTCGAACAAAGGATGTAGAAACTGGGAAGAACCAACTCTTATGTATATCCAAGCTCGAGACAAGCAGCAATAACGATTCTGGCAGATAAGCATGATACGGCTTGAACTTCGGAAAATCCGCACATGGACTACTTCCGTGAAAGACACGAGAAGGTCGCCATACGGGAGAGCCGCGAAGTACCTGCTCGTTGAATACGGACTACGACATCAGCACCGAAGGATTATCAGTACGAGACAGATTAGAGTCGGGTGAGACTTCGGAGTATAGCGTCGAATCTAATGATATCCTTCGGTTTCGGGGCCGTATGTGCGTACCGAGTGATGATGAGCTTCGCTGTCAGATTTTGTCCGAGGGGCATGACAGCCGGTTATCTGTTCATCCGGATGGCACCAAAATGTATCGGAATTTGAGATCTCATTTTTGGTGGCCAGGGATGAAGAAGGATGTGCGAAAATTTGTGGCATATTGTTCAGTTTGCCAAAGGGTTAAGGCGGAGCACCTGAGACCCAGAGGTTACCTTCAGCCGCTAGAGATTCCTGTGTGGAAGTGGGAGGACGTGACCATGGACTTCGTGCAGGGTTTGCCGAGAACTAGACACGGTTTTGATGCTATTTGGGTTATTGTAGATCGGTTGACGAAGACCGCGCACTTTGTTCCGATTCGGAGTACGTTTACTCCCGAGAGGTTGGCACGAGTGTTTATAGCGGAGATCGTTAGACTACATGGAGTACCAGTGAGCATTCTGTCGGATAGAGATCCTCGCTTCACTTCCAGGTTTTGGGGAGCTTTCCAGCAGTAGATGGATACAGAGTTGCGGTTCAATACAGCGTATCACCCGCAGACAGATGGTCAGTCGGAGCGGACGATTCAGACGCTGGAAGATATGCTTAGAGCTTGTGTATTGGACTTTGGTGGTAGTTGGGATGATCACTTATCTTTGATTGAGTTTGCCTACAACAATAGTTACCATAGTAGTATCGGGATATCACCGCACGAGGCTTTGTATGGCAGGAGTTGTCGTACTCCCTTATTTTGGGATCGAGCGGTAGATACGGGATCTGTGAGTACGGATATTGTTGAGGAGGCTAATCAGAATATTAGGGTGATTCGTCAGAGACTTGAGACAGCGCAGTCCCGCCAGAAGTCCTATGCTGATAAGCGACGACGGGAGTTGGAGTTCCAGGTCGGAGATTTTATCTACCTCAAGGTTTCGCCGATGAAGGGTGTGTCGACACCCCATTTTGTCCGGCCATCCAACATAATTATACACACAAATATATACTTTCACGTGCACATCCACATATCATATATATATACAGGCATGCATACATATAATGATAATCACCATATATATACACATATACATATACATACATTTATATATGCATATACACATGTTATATATATATATATATATATATCTTATATTTGTACATTGACATATATATAACCACGTACACGTGCATATGTACACACATATGTACCTACATATATATACATATATAAATGACATGTACATATACACCGTCATGTATGCACTATCAAAATGTACCAGTCGGGACCCACATAGCGCAATTTGACTTAACCGACAAATTAGGTCAAATTTAGCCTGATTAGGCTCGATCAGCCCGATCAAGCCCAATTGGTCTGATTAAGCCCATTAAAGCAAATCAAGCTCAATTAGGTCAAATTAAGCCAATAGACATGATTTTATCCGATTGGACCATGTTGGGCCCGATTGACCCGATTGGGTCCATTTAGGCCCGATAAGGCCCAATTGGGCCAAATGACATAATTAAGGCCCGAAATTGGATGATAGATCCCAATTGTGCCATTTGACTTAACTAAAGCCCAATTATGTACATTTCACGATATGCATGCATATGATGATATATACACATACGATAACACACATATACACACGATAACCCTCGTGATAGATATAGATATATATATGCATATACGCACACACAGGTAGACATACATATGCACACATATATTTACGAACAGCATATATACGCATATACAACCATATGTATACATATACACATACACCCACAACATATATAAATAAAAAATAAAAATAAAAAAATTTATAATGAAAGGGGGTGGCTGCATAGTAGCCACCCCCCATCCCAACCGCCTTACTCTCTCTCTCACCCATACCCAAAAGCCCTAACCCTAACCCTAAACATAAAATGACCAAATTACCCCCAAGGCCTCTATATAAACCCCCCAACTTCCTCATTCCAGAGGGGGGAGAAAACTCTGGAGAAACTCCAGAGAGAGAGGAGGATCAGAAAGAGAGAGAGAGAGAGAGAGAGAGAGATATCTTAGAGAGAGAAAGAGGAGGTGGGGATCCGGGAGAGAAGGAGGACCGCCTGTCCCCTAGACAACATCTCCTCCTTCCTCTGAAGCTCTCCATCACCTTCCCCGCGCCGGGCCTTCGCCGTCGCCGGAGCCGCCGCTCGTCAAGGATTCGGCCGAACTCACCACCTCGAGGTAAACTCGTCCAAACCCTCTTCAAGTCTTAAAGCACACGCTACACACTTCAAATAACTCATATAACCGGCCAAGAACGAGTCTCACCGCCGGTGTCGGCGGCGGCCGAAATAACTTAAAAGCCCCTAACTTTGTACATAACTCGAACGAACGCGAAAAGTCCCGCCATTAACGGCCAGGTAAGTTATACGGACGTACGAGAAGGTGTAAGAACGAACGAGACGGCCGGCGGCGAGCCGAGCCGGCCAAAAAATAAGAAAACAAAAAACTAACCGAAAACTACACCCTCAAAAACATGCGTGTATAGTCGATAAAACTGATTTTTGAGGCCACCAATGAACTCAGGAGGGTCGATTACCCTAGGGGTGACCTTTGGGGCGTGAACGGCGGCGTCGGACCGGCGGACGGCGGTGCAGCCGCGCGCGTACGCGCGCGGCTGCGTAAATTGTGAGGTCCGTGATTTCCGTTTCTTCGTTTTCGTTTTGTTTGATGCATGCTTATTTGCGTGTCGGGTGGAAGTTCTCGGTTAGAGACTTCTAGACACGTGTGTGCGTGTGTCGGTACGCGAGGTTTTGTTTCGCGTAGGTTTAAATTCTGTTTGTGCTGTGCAGAGAGGTTTCGGTCGACCGAAACCCTTTACCGGTCGACCGAAAGTGCACGGGCGAATGGGTATAAGTCAGGTCGGGCGCGCGCGGGCAAGTCCATTCGCCATTTTACACCGAGCCCGAGTGAGGAGAGCTTCCCCTTTGAGTTCCTTGCTCGATCCTTGGCCAGTTTGGAGCGTGGGGAGTTGGATTGATCGCGGATTCGAGTTCCCGGAGTCGAGAGCTACGCGTGGACACCAAGTTCGTCGGATTCGACCGAGGTTTGACGCGTAGGAGATTCTAGGGTTTCGGATTTGAGGTGAGCGGTGCTTGCATTCTATGTGTATACCTCTATTATGTGTGGTATATGTGAAATCATGCTTGGTATGTTGATTATGGCATGTGTGGATGAGTAGAAATCTTGTTAGGGGTTTAACAATGATTTTGGATGCTCATGGTTGTACTTATTATGCCATTCCTTGGTTGATTAGCATGATTGATATGATCTAGCATGAGTTATACTTTAGTTCTACTATGGCTAGTGTTTAAGCATGTATATTGCTTGGTAGACACTTTAGTAGAATGCGTTGAATTGTATACATGCTTGATATGTTTAGTTCTACCTTGTGATGTATGGTTTATAATACATATGGTAGGACGGATTTTATTATTGCTGGCATGACGGTTAGCTATGCGGAAATGTTTACTTGGATAGGTGCGAGAGCGGACCTTAGCTCTAGCGGCACTTTAGTAAACGGGATTGTGACATACGCTTGTGTGCCTAAAAGGACTTAGACTACCTGCTTGAGTAGGTGAGCGGACTTGCTCTATAAGTTACTCCAGGTAGGGAGGGTTAAGATTAGCGCGGTTTAGTTGTATGTTCATCTAGTACCCGTAAGTCGTGTAGTTTTACCGGCCAGGGTGGCGAAGATGATGGACCGATTACAATGAGCGTTTAATCTTAATGAATGATGTCTCTATTGAGGCCGGTAGGCGTAGGGTGATCATCCTTGGCCAGGGTGGTTCCTACGGAGTGCGAGGCTCAGGGTTGTGCCTTCCGGAGGGTGCATCGCTACTGAGTATCTCTTACGGGACGCCGCAGGATCGCCCCTATCGTAGGTTTGGTGCTTCGGATGTGCACTAGAAGCGGGTAGCCAAACCTTGGTACCGTGGGTCAATTCGGGTACCTAAACTAAACATGAGAGGACTAACTGGTTTGGGTTAGTGATTTCACCCTAACATAATCCATGGACATCAATGGCATAATTGATTTGGGTTGGGTGGCGGTTTGACATATTGACATGGTGGCTTGTATGTATATAGTAGCTTATGTCTCTATGTGTTTTATGCTGTATGGCTTTGTACGTATACATGCTTACATATATATGAATTATATATGTGTTCTCTTGTTTGTGATGTATGCCGTGGAGCTTTCGGTTGGGAGATGCAACGGCGCCGTTCACTGAGTCGGTTTGACTCACGCTCTTCTCTTCCTCTCTTTTACAGATCCTGATAGTCGCGGGAAGGCACCGGCCGAGGGTGCCTAGACGGCTAGCGTGAGCTAAAGGGGAATCCTTAGCTAGTATATTTTTGAGGTATAGCTTGGGGTTAAGTGTTGGTTATAAACACTTGGAAAGTCTATACTTTTGTATATTTAGTTGTGTAGGTGGAGAATTGTATTAAAGTGTAGAAGGAAGTACTAACACACATGTATATGCTTGGGCATGTTTAGAATCATGTATAGGGTGATATACATGCTTCGGTTCTTGGTTTTAAGGGCAAATGTAGATTTTGAACCCTTATGTAAATACTTTTCCGTATTTTGTTATAAATACATATCTTTGCTAAATATGGGATTTTGGGTTTCAAAATCCGGTTTAAAAACTTTGAGCATGTGTATTTATGTATGATGCACGTGTGTGCATGCATGTTTTACATTTTAGTCGAAAAATGTGGATTTTGAGTCTTTATGTAAAACATATTTGAATTCTGTTATTTCTGATTTCTGAAGTTTCGGTCGACCGAAACCTCTTATCGGTCGACCGGAAACTATGTGTTCGGATGTGTTCGTGTGTTCGGATGTGTTCGGATGTGTTCATGTGTTCGGATGTGTTCGTGTGTTCGGATGTGTTCGTGTGTTCGGATGTGTTCGGATGTGTTCGTGTGTTCGGATGTGCTCTATGTGTTCGCATGTGATCGGATGTGTTCGCATGTGTTCGGATGTGTTCGCATGTGTTCGGACGTGTTCGTGTACGGACTTATTTATCTGTTTTCGCATTCTTTCGGTCGACCGAAAGTATATTCCGGTCGACCGAAACTAGGCTCTGGAATGAGTTTTTGAAAATCAATTTAAATGATAATTATTTTGATTTTTAAGCTTTTGGGAGGATTGTTGGGACATATCTAAGATATGTGACAATTCCCAAAGTTGTAGAAAAATATTATTTTCGTATTTTATATCGAAAATGATTTTCGTACCGAGAAGGAGTTAAGAACCTTAGATTGTTTTTGATGCTTATGTATCAATGAGGGAGATTGATGCATTTGGATCACTAGCAAGCTATGAAGGGTTCATGTGGAGAGAACCGCCTCCCTCGCGGATGCTCGACACGTGCCTGATAGTTCTAAGCTCGGGCTCGGAGTCCTTTTAAAAGGAGTTTGAAAGATGGTAATGATGGATTTGGAAACCATGCACGGTGTATTTAAAAGCTTCCGCATGCGTGTGTGTGGTTTTGCGTGGATACGCGGGGGCGGTCCCGGGACACGGGCCGTCACAGTTGGTATCAGAGCATGGTGTGTCTTAGTACTTCCTACACTAAAAGATATTAAAAATGGTTAGTAAGGGGTGTGATAACGAGAGCTAGGGCGATCGTCGCGATAGTAAATTTCTGTTGGTTGTGCTTGCAGGATGCCACCGCGGGGACGACCACGTAGGGTCCCGGCTCCGGATGCGCCGGAGGGACCAGGTCTCGGTGCTGACGTGGTGAGGGCAATACAGGAGGCTGTGGCCGCCGCGATAGAGGCCCAGCGGGCTCCTGCTCAGGCCCAAGACCCCGTGCCACCACCCGCCCCGGTCGAGGCCGAGTTTGTGCAAGCGGAGGACCCGACAGAAGACCCGGAGCAGGACCGTTATCTGAAGTACTTGTCCAGGTTCCAGAAGATGCATCCGCCGGCGTTCGAGGGTGGATCGAACGTGGAGAAAGCGGACAGCTGGGTTATGGATATAGAGAAGATTTTGGAGACGCTGAGATGCCCGCCGGAGTACCGAGTGGCGTTGGCAACCTTTACATTCACCAGTGAGGCTGAGCATTGGTGGAGGAGTGTGAAGGGCCAAGTGGGCCAGTTCGGGGAGTGGGACGCGTTCATGACCTTATTTAGTAGGCAGTACGTGCCGGAGTCCGTTAAGCGGAAGAAGGAGGAAGAGTTCGAGAGGCTTAGGCAGGGTGATATGTCCGTCTGGGAGTATCACGCCAGATTTGTTGCCTTGTCTCGATATGTTCCCCATTTGCTTGGAGACGAGACTCGGTTGGCGCGGAGGTTTCGTAGTGGGCTGAGGCATGATATTATAGGTCGGATGGGTGGAGATCAGTTTCCTACAGTTCATCAGACCTTGGAGAAGGCCCAGAACATTGAGACTGACTTGTTGAGCATTAGGGCGGAGAGAAGCGCCGGCAGACAAGAAGGGAAAGGAGAAAGTATGGCCGAAGAAGAGGAAGGCGGAGGATTCCGGAGGACCCAAACCACTCCTAGTGGGGAGGGTGGTCAGACGAGGACGAGGCCCGAGGTGGTGTGCTTCCATTGTCAGGAAAAGGGGCACTTCAAGAGGGATTGTCCACGACGAGGATTGACACGGCGGGAGGCTCAAGTGAGACCGCAGGGTCAGGCGCATGGAGCGCAGCAACAGCAGCAGCCGCAGCGACAGCAGTATCGTCCACCTCAGCAGGCGCAGCAGCAGACACCGACTCAGGCAGTTCAGAGGCCGGTACAGATACAGGCGCAGAGGGGACAGCCTCAGAGGGTTCAGGGCCGAGTGCAGGCTTTGACGAGTGAGGAGGCCAGCGGGAGTGGATCGGCTGTGACAGGTACTTTGTCGGTTTGTGGTTCTCCTGCGTTTATTTTGGTTGATTCTGGTGCTACGCTTTCAGTTATTTCATCTAGATTTGCTGCTAGTGTACCAGTACAGTCTTGCACTTATGATTGCATGTTTGAGATCTCGACACCCGCGGGTCATACTTTGTATTCTAGGCATTTGTTGCGTGGGTGTGAGGTACGAGTTGGGGACCGTATTTTATTTGCGAATTTGGTTGTTTTGGACCTGTTCGATTTCGACGTAATCTTGGGGATGGATTGGCTCGAGGAGCATTTCGCTAAGATCGATTGCCGGACCAAGATCGTGACGTTTAAGTTTCCTGGTTCCCGGAAGTTTTACTTCATCGGAGACAAGGCGGGGAAGGATGTCCCTGTGATTAGTGCGATGAAGGCCTGCAGACTTTTGGAGCGGGGTTGCTCGGGTTATCTGGCTTATTTGATTAACCCGAGTGTGGATTCGGGAGCACTGGATAGTATCCCGGTGGTTAGGGATTTTCCGGACGTGTTTCCTGAGGAGTTGCCGGGTTTGCCTCCTGAGCGTGAGATGGAGTTTGGTATAGACTTAGTACCAGGTACGACTCCGATCTCGAGGGCTCCGTATAGGATGGCTGCGGCAGAGTTGGCAGAGCTGAGGCAGCAGTTGGAGGAACTGTTGGCGAAGGGCTTTGTGCAGCCGAGCGTTTCACCATGGGGTGCGCCGGTGTTATTCGTGAAGAAGAAGGACGGTAGTCTACGGTTGTGCATAGACTATCGGCAGCTAAACCAAGCGACGGTAAAGAACCAAGCGACCGTTTTGGGCCGGATTGGGCCCAATTTGGGCTGGACCCGGCGGACCGAGCCAAGATGGCTCGGCCTGGCCGAGCCAGGTGCGCACGGACGCGCGGACGAGCCAGTTGGCTCGAGCCCACGCGCCCGACCGCACACCACTCGTCTCTCTGTCTCTGTCGCGCTCCCTCTCGCTCTCTCGCGACGCTCTCTCTCTCGACCGTGCCGCGCCCGCCGATCGCCGCCGACCGTCTCGCCGGCGTGCGTGCGCCGCCGTCGCTGCTTCTCCTCCTTGGCTGCTCGTCCCTCTCGCGCGCGTTCCTTTCGTCTCGGTCGAAACCCTAGGCCGGCCGCCGCTGATTTCGCCGCCGCCGTTGCTCGCCGCGACTCGCCGCCGCCAGGCGAGCCTTCGTCGCCGCTGCTTGGTGTGTTGACTGCCTCTCCGTCGTCGATTGGACCCCCAGCGCCGCCGGATCTCTCTCTTCTCTCTCGGCCGCGGGCAGCTTCTCCGCGCCGCCGTTGCTCCGGTCACCGCCGTGGTGTTGGTCCCGACGCGTTGAGGTGTTAGTTGTCGCTGCTTCCTCCGATCGCGCCGTCCAGTCGTTGTCGCCGTCGCCGCCGCCGTCCGGCCGCTCCGGCGAGGATCTCCGATGAACTTGGCTGCTTCGTCGTGTCGTCTCGACTTCGGGAACGAGTTGGTGAGGTCAATTTTGATTGGTTCCGAGGGATTTCGCCGTCTATCGGGTCTCGGGTCGGTAGGACCGGGACATAGGTGAGTGGATCCTACGGTTACGCTTGTTTGTGTTAATTTATGTTATGCTTGATGTATTGTGTATACTAGCATGACATTGAATGGATTTGTAGCATGTTAATTGGCGTGATATCTACTTGGATTGGTATTGTAGCTTGTTTGCTAGGTTAATACCATAGTAGAGGTGGCCTTTGACTATAACATGCTAGTTCGGACATCTAGATAGATGTGGTACTTAGTTTGCTCGTAGGTATAACATACGAGTTGTATTATATGTTACCGGTGTTTTCGTCGCCTGAGTGAGTATAGGGGGCAGGATTGCCAGGTTTATACTCTAGGAGGGATGAGTGGATGTAACATGGTTTTGTGCTTTGCACTACTTTGGGTAGTTGAGCGCCGTCTGCGTTCTAGTTATACATGTCGTAGGGTCGTTGACCTGGTCTTCTACTTGGAAGAGTATTAGGGCATGACTGCCGGGATTAATGCTCTTAGTAGGATCCGTTATGCTTGGGACATGTTTGTTGTGGCACTTGTGGTGTATGCTTGACTCTACCTAGCGATGTGTGCGCCGCCTGCGCTGGTTATACTGCAGTAGAGGTGTTAATACACTAGACTTGTGTTGTACAGCGTGCGATAGTATGCTTGTATAGGTTTCACGTGGGTTTTGAGACGGTTATCTATGTGATTTACTAGCTTGATTCATATATAACATGTTGGGTGTACATGTGGTAATATATGTGCTTGTAAATCTTGATTTGGATGTCTCGGTATATTCCATGTGGTTCGATTAGCATGCTAGGTATTTGTTAGCCGTCGGGTTGAGCATTAGGGCTTTATGCTAGATTATGCTTTTGACGGTGGTTATGAATGCTATTTTATGCATGGTTTTGACGTTGCCTAGTCATGCTTGTGAACAGGTGTTCTGGGTATGCATGTAATAGGAATGTCAGGAATGTTATATTGAATTTGTTGCATGGACCTTATGTTATGGATGTATTTACCTGCATGAATGATTATCGAGGTGTGTGACCCGAATGATATCATTGGCAGGAGTGGTTGAATGATAACATGTTTAGTGTTTTATGTGTGAGTTGATGCACGTATATGCTAAGAACATGTTTATTTTGATACATATATGCTTGGTTGTGGGAGGTTGCCCTAGCATGCCTTGTGTGTATGTTGATTCTTGGATTCATGTGTTTAGCATGTTGTTATGGATGTTTATAACATGCTAATGTGATGATTACACCGTGTTGACACTTTGAATGGATGTTTCATATATGTGTTCATATGAGGTGTTATATGTTGACTCATACTTAGTTTCTATCCATGTTTGAGTAGTTTATGAAGTTGCATAGCTTACTCAAAAGGAGGATTGATGTGTATGACTCACTGATTTGTTATTGACATCCTAGAGACTATTAGCGAGTTGGCTTAAATAGTTATGTGGGTGTTAATAAGAGAATTAAAATGTTTTCCTTAGCTACCATGAGTTGAGTGCTAGGACGTACCCTAGCTGAGCTTCGGCAGGACGCTAGGCTAGTCTAAGCAAAGAACTCAGGTGCTAGGTAGTCTATGCCTCTAGAGAGGTCGGTGGCGTAGTCTTTCCATTCTTGGCCGGATTGGTTGCTACGAGTGCGAGGCTCGATGTACACCGAGCTGGGTGTTATCGAGTATCTCCCTGTTAGCGCTCTGGGATCGCCTCCACTGTTGGGCGTTGATGTATCAGCTGTGCACGAGCTGTTGTCAAGGCCTTGGGACTGGCCCGGTTGGGTTTCGAGTTCTGAAACTAAACATGAGAGGACTAACTGGTTTGGGTTAGTGATTTCACCCTAACATAATCCAAGATATCAATGGCATAATTGATTTGGGTTGGGTGCGGACTTGACATATTGACATGGTAGCTTGGATCTGTTTATTAGCTTATGTCTTTATGTGTTTTGCCTTGGATGGCTTATATGCATTGGCATGATTAAATTGTTTTATTTTGCGGTCCAGTGCAAGGTAGTTTATCGTTTGTTGAGTTCTATCGTAAGCTGACGATAGTTTTACTTTTACCCTTATATTATGGGTGGTTACTCGTTGTTGGCACGCGTGACTGATGTATGCATGCGGGAGTGGCTTAGCATGCGAGTTATGTATTGGTATGCGTGTTATGGTTGCATACTGACTATGCATGGGCATGCGGGTTTTATTTTGTGCATCTGATTGTGTTAGCTTTTATGCTTGCTGGTGTGATGCATGTTGGTGATTGACCGGTGCCTTAGCAGTTGACGTAGGGGACTGCTGAGGAGGGTCACTCACTGAGTATATTTTATATACTCACGATACTACTTTTTCCCCTCAGGTTTTTGCGGAGTCCGCTGGCGATCATAGAGCGAGCTTCGGGGTGCTGAGGATTGTAGTGGGTTTAAAATGTAAAAATTTAATTTTTCCGCTATATTCTAATTAGCTCTGATTAATGTTTTATGGTGAATTGGAAGTACTAGCTCATAACATCTGCTTTATTGTATTAAAATTTCCTGGCTCCCGGCCCTGGGGCGTCACACGGTTGGTTGGGTAGTAGAGCTCCAGGACCTAGATCAATTTGATGCTCAATGTCTCTTAAGGGTGGTAATCTTTTTGGTAGTTCCATAGGAAAAACATTTGCAAATTCTTCTAGCAATCGAACTAACTTCGGTGTTGGTGGTACTGAAGAAGTAAAGGCTTCTTTGAACATAAGCAGAACAATTGGTGGAAGGTTAGATAATACCTCTTTCAAACTACCTTTTGTGAGCATCATTGTCTCCTTCTTCTTGCCTTTTGTCCACAGATATTCGATCTTTCGGACTTCCTCTGGACTAAGGGGACTAAGCACTATTTTTCGGCCATCCTTGAAGAAACTATACTTGTTGGTGTAGCCACCATAATTTACTTTTAGATCAAATTGCGATGGTCATCCCAAAAGAAGATGAGTAGCGCTAATAGGAACTACATCACATAACACTTTATCTTGATATTTTCCAATTGTGAAGAGAATTTTTACCAACTTTGCCACTTTTATTTCTCCTTCTTCATTCAACCAACTCAACTTGTAGGGATGTGGATGGTCGCTGGTAAGTAGTTTCAACTTCTCAACCATTGTTGTTGATGCAACATTTGTGTTCATCCATCAATGATTATACTACAAACATCTCGTTCACTAAACAACGGGAATGAAGTATGTTTTCTCGTTGCTCATTCTCTAACTTAGTGGTCCGCAATAGTGTACGTCATAGTATAAGTAACTCTCCTTCTCCATGATCTTCCTCTTCAGTGTCGGGTGTTGGTTTACGTGATAAATCAATAAATCAAGATGCATAGCAAAAATTTAAAATTTTACAGCATTGCCCGTAAAACCCGAAACAGCATGCCATTGGTATGCTAAAATAATCGTACTAACATGTATATCATATATACATGATAAATCAAATAAAAATCACATGATAGAATAAATTAATCTAATTAATTTATTCGGTCCTATAATGCTGCTAATCGTATTTTACGAGATTATCGGAATACTTGATCCGTGTAATGTGAACTCCAGAATAAAATCAGATAATCGCCGTCACGAGTAAATTAGGTTTCGATGAATCAAGCCGCGAACGTATCAGGCCTCTAACAATAATCCACATGGAGACGATCGCGAAACCGAAATCGATTTAACCGAATTAAATAGATTAATAGCTTAATTGGGCCGTCGGCCTGTTAATCCGATCTGCAGGCCAAGCCCATCAACTTCATCTTCTTCCTCCCGACGCCTTGCTGCCGATCAAGCTCGCGCGTCGCCGGCTTCCATTCGCAGTCAAGCACTCACTGACGATCTCCGGCTTATCGTCATCACGCACGCCACGAGCAGCCGCTGAAGCCGTCGGAGTTCACCGGAGTTCTCAGTGCAACTTTGCACCCGCAAACTTTGCCGTAGCTCTTGAGCTCGTCGCCGTTCACACTTGCCTCAGCTTGCCGTCGAGACGTCTCAGAGAAGACGCTGCTAATGTCGTCGTGGAGCTCTGTCTTGCGAACGACTATCGTCGCAAGGGTCTCACCAACGCAAGACGACGCTAACACTGGTGAAGATGATCGGAGGAGGAAATAAAACGTGCGCACACGCGGTGGCCGACGAAAACAAGAATATATAGCTATGCTATCAGCGGTTCACCTTCCTCAACTCTCACCGGCCGTCGGCGAAAAGTCGCGTAATGCCGGTGGTTACGTGCCCACGAGAAAACAAAGGATTTCGCGTATTACGCGAAAAAACCTTTAAAGTTTTCTATTTTGCAATTTCGGACCCTCACGAATTTGCAAAACCGCGGACCACCAAAATAGTGTTTGCAATTTCAGTCCCTATATGTGCAAAAATTCGGTTTTCGCGATCGCGTCTCATTTGCGTGTGACCCATTACGTTCAGTACCGCGCCAGCAGTGAATAAATAGTTAATTCAACCAATTAACAAATAATTAGTTCAGTTAACTAATTACATTTATCCACAGATCATGGTTAACGTCTAACAACATGCCATGACCAACTATGTGGTATGAATTTCAAATTCATCATCAAAACCTCTTATGTGAATAGTTACCATGCCCTATAACCTTCTGTTCCCTTCTACCATCCCGAATGAGCTTAGTGTATGGATATCAGTCAAACTCTAAATCAGCTCAATCATATGTATCCGTTTTAATAGATTAGCTCTGTTGTGACATTAAGAACTCTTCTTAATTCACATCGTACCTCGGCCAAAGATTTTCTGAGCTAGTTTTATATTAAAGACACATAAAATGCTCTCCTCCTTACTAGGAGGTGACAGATTCTTTATTGGTTCTCATCTATCTTCATGTGCGAATAGTTATAGCCAGATGGCATCCGTCTACAGCTAAGCTGTTGTACTTGGATACACACTAAAGTATAAATGTTCTACACATAATATACTATGGCAACCTCAAGTCAGAGAATCAAGGCATAAAACTATCACAGAAAAGATTCACCATTGACTAATTCCATTAGTGTTCTTTTAGCGAGTCAATTCAGTGAACTCAATCTCTAATGAGCACCTACACACTTTCTTCAGTGTCAACTACACTTGTAGTAATGAGATCACTACTCTAATCATATGAGACAGTAAGTTGTGTATTAGTCTTTGCGCTACCATTGAGCCCCTACTCAATGCACCTATGACTAAGAATATTTTAGACTTAGGTTTATAAGATGTTAGATCTCATTATCATGATCTACTATCATGATCGCATCTCTATTGTCCTTATCCATGGGGTTTATCACATGCATTCATAAACATGCACAAAATATGACGATGCGATAAATAAAAATAACCATAATTAAAAAACAAATAAATAAACAAAACATGTTTATAATAAAGTGTGTTATATCAAATATAATTGGCTTTTAGGGCATCTACTCTTTCAATCTTCCACTTGCACTTAAAGCCAATTGTTCACGCGTTTTACGCCCATATTGTCAAAATGGCTCTCAAACACCTTTTAAGAAAGTGCATGCTTTGGTAAAAGGGTATGCTATGTTGTCTTTTCTGTCAACCTTTTGTATCTTGATATCGCCTCTCTCAATGAATTCCCTAATCAAGTGAAAATTTCTTAGAATATGTTTGGATTTTTTATGTGACCTTGGTTCCTTTACTTGCGCAATTGCCCCGTTGTTATCACATAACAATGGGATAGGATCTTCTATCCCTAGACCTACTCCAAGCTCAGTAATAAACTTATTCAACCAAACACCCTCTTTTGCAGCTTCCGAAACAGCCGCTTTTCGATCTATCTCTATAGATCTTGATGCCAAGGAATAGGAAGCATCTCCCAAATCTTTCATGGAAAACTGTTGCGATAACCAAACTTTTATTGATTGCATCATTGGAATATCATTTCCAATCAGTAGTAAGTCATCCACATACAGTACCAAGAAGGTGATAGCATTCCCGTTAACTTTCTTGTACACACATGGCTCATCCTCATTTTTGATAAAATCAGACAATTTGACTGTCTCATCAAATCAGATGTTCCAACTCCGAGAAATTAGCTTAAGTCCATAAATCGACCTCTTTAGCTTGCACACCTTGCTTTCGCTCCCACTAGAGATAAGGCCCTAGGTTGTGTCATGTACACATCCTCTTTGAGGTTTTCATTAAGGAATGCTGTCTTAACATCCATTTGCCAAATCTCATAGTCATGTTATGCCGCTATCGCAAGTAATATCCGAATGGATTTGAGCATTGCCGCTGGTGAGAAGGTTTCGTCATAATCAATACCTTGCTTCTGTCTGAAGCCTTTAGCCACCAGCCTGGCTTTGTAGGTGTCTACATTGCTATCTGCTCCGACCTTCTTCTTCAAGACCTATTTATACCCAATTAGACTCATTCCCTCAGGTGGTCCCAAACCTCGTTGGTGCTCGTGGAATCCATCTCGGAAATCATGGCTTCCAGCCATTTCCCGCTGTCACTACTCTGTATTGCTTCTATATAGGAGGTTAGCTCGTCATCATCTATGATTTGCACTTCTTGGTTTTCATCAGCTATATAAACCAACCTTTCAGGTTGCTGTGGCTTCTTGGTAGATCTACTAATAGATTGTGGTATATTTGGTTGCACTACTGTTTCGGATTCAGGGACAAAATCAATGTTATTTTCTGGCTTTTGAGCTTCCTCAAGAACTACTTCATTTTCACAACTACCATCTAGCAGAAATTCCTCCTCAAAGAATACTGCATTTCTGGCAACAAACACCTTTCGTTCTTATGGATGCCAGAAGTAGTATCCAAGACCCTATTTTGGAAAACCAATAAAATGATATTTCTCTGATCTTATTTCCAATTTATTTGCATTCTGCTTCTTAACATAAGCAGGACATCCCCAGATCTTAACAAATTTAAGTCCAGGCTTCTTTTCCCTCCATATCTCATATGGAGTGGTATCTACAAATTTGCTGGGAACCCGATTTAGTATGTGCGTTGCTGTTTCTAGAGCATAGCCCCAGAATGAAATTAGAAGTGTAGTGTGACTCATCATTGTACGAACCATGTCCAACAAAGTTCTATTCCTCCTCTCAGACACTCCATTTAACTGAGGTGTATAAGGGGGAGTCCACCGTAAGAGAATCCCATTCTCCTTAAGATATTCTGCGAACTCTGTGCTTAAGTATTCACCACCATGATCTGATCGTAATGTCTTAATACTTTTGCCTGTTTGATTCTCTAGTTAATTCTTGTATTCCTTGAATTTCTCAAAATATTCAGATTTGTACTTCATTAAGTACACATATCCTTATCTTGAGAGATCATCAATAAATGTAATGAAGTAAGAATATCCTCCTTTAGCACTTGTAGACATAGGTCCGCATACATCAGTATGCACCAACTCAAGCAACTCCTTTGTTCTTTCTCCATGTCCAGTAAATAGATTTGGTTATTTTTCTTTTAAGACAAGATTCGCAAGTAGGATATGTTTCATAAACATCCGGTTCTATTAACCTCTCTTTGTAGAGCTTGCGTAATCTTGTCTCACTAATGTGACCAAGTCTGCAGTGCCAAGATATGTTTCATTCACATCACTATCTCGTTTCCTCTTAACAGGTTGTTCGATATTGTACACTTCCTGAAGTGTATCAATGAAGTAGAGATCACTGCATAAAGTATTAGAACCATAATATTCGTTTTTGAATGAAAATGAACATCCATTGTTCTCAAAAACAAACTTAAAGCCACTCTTACGAAGAGTTGAAATTGAAATCAGATTTCTACTAAGTGTTGGTACGAAATAACAGCTATTTAACTCTAGTATTCTTCCAGTAGGCAATTGGATCTCATACGTCCCTACAACCAGCACAGCAACTCTTGCTTTGTTACCGACCTAAGATCAACCTCACCTTTTGCCAACTTTCTAGGATTCTTGTTCATGTTGAAGTTTAGGACAAATTGAGCATAAGAGGGCGGGAGTGACTGAAGGATTAAGTCAGCACTTAACTCGTGATCCATAGCAAGTCCAAGTTGCCCAAGTGGTTCGATCAAATCGATCATCATGAGAGCATGGATATGCACAGAATCGCCTTAAACAGCTCCTTAGATATCTCATTTCTTGCTGCCCTATCAGGTTAGTGTAAAGCTCCTTCAGACGAACATTATACTAGCACTATCAAGATTGTCATGCTGACGTTGCAACTCATTGCTCATGGAAGCCAGAATGATACACTTCGCAAGTATTTCATCCTATTTTCATTGATCAGCTTGGACTCGCTCATCATCAGTGGACTGATCGGTAAGAACAGGCATAGGTACTTCGAGGACATATGCTACCTTTTCAATAGCGAATACCAATTTCATATTACCCAACCAATCAATATAGTTTGGTCCAGTCAATTTGTTCACATCAAAAATACTATGCAAAGGCAGACAACTCATCTACAGACATTCACAAGATATAATAAACAAAAGACATATTAGCATATTTGTTTAACATTAAAAAGACTATGGTTAAATCTAAATGATGCTCCCACTAATTTTTAGCGAATCATGCAACCTTCAAGTATGAATCGGAAAATAATTTTCTTAGTGAGTAAGGATCCAACAGGCAAAATTTGTTATCTCACGTTTGCATGTTGACTACACATTTTCTAATTGGTAGACAACTTATTTTGTCAATTACATTTCTATGTAACTCCTTATTTAGCCTGTAATTATTCATAGTTTTGCGTTTTCGCAACAAACTTTAATAATTTAGTCAAGTATAACCTCCATTCCTAGTGGCGTACGATTATGAGACAAATCTTTGCATTTTTCGCAACGAGACTTAACTAATCGTTCTACCCACAAAATCACATAAATACGTGAAAATAATTAATACCCAATTGTTGTACCTAAATAACCATGTGTTTACACATCAAATTATTTTAGGTCTAACAACTGACTCTATTAAATCATCAATGGATGACGGCTAAGGTTTTAGTAAAACTAACACCACAATTATTTGAATTAAAACTGAAGGTTTTAAGGATCCATGTTTTAAGCAGATTATGCATTAGGTCTCATCTTATTAACCTAGCATGCATTTCTATGTTTGATTATAATTAAGCATGTATCATATACAAACATGTTATCAATCACAAAACATAGAAAATAATAAGCATGCTAAACACCGGATGATCATGGACATCTACCTATCTGCTCGAGCCACTGAGTGGTATTCTAACGTGTATAGCTAGGAATAATTGGCGGCATGTCCAATGCACTTGCTTGTAAATTCTCGATCTACACTTTGAACTTGTCCTCCCGCCATGAACTCTTTACAATCTTCTTTTACATTGTATATATTGTATCTTAATATAACCTTTTTCTAAAAAATCGGAAAAGGGATAAATAAAATAGTATTACACCGGGAACTTGCCATTTCAAATATAGAGAGGGATAGCACGCAGGCTATCTTAATTTACAACACCAATTTAAATTTCTAATACACAATTCTAGAACGGCCTAATCCATGATCATCCTTCACCACAAAACCATTCATATCACATATGAACAAATTTATACAATATTTTAGCAAAAGCAATGATGGCTCTGATACCACTGTTGGCATACGGGATAAATCAATACATCAAGATGCACAACAGAAATTTAAAATTTTACAGCATTGTCCGTAAAACCCGAAACAGGATCACATTGGTATGCTAAAATAATCGTACTAACATGTATATCATATATATACATGATAAATCACAAAATAAATCGAATGATAAAATAAATTAATCTACTATCATGATCGTATATCTATTGTCCTTGTCCATGGAGTTTATCACATGCATTCAAAAACACGCACAAAATATGACGCTGCGATAAATAATAATAACCATAATTAAAAAACAAATAAAAAAACAAAACATGTTTATAATAAAGTGTGTTATATCAAATACAATTGGCTTTTAGGGCATCTACTGTGAGGTCCGTGTCCGAGTACGTTTGATTTGTATTGCTTGTTTAGCATTGCATTGGCATGTATATATGTGTGCTTGAGCGGGTTTGGTGCGAGCTAATCGTAGCCTGGTTTGAGTGTGTGAGAGCGGGGTTCGTCGCGTGCCGGGGCCGAGCTCGTGGCAGGCTTGTTTTTGAGTTGGCCGAGTTTTTCGGTCGACCGATTGTGTTATCGGTCGACCGAAACCTGGCGGGTGAGCGCATTTAAGTTCGACACTTATGCGTTTTGAAGAGTTATTTCAACTCTTCTTCCTCTAGCCCGAAATCTGGTGCCCTAGGTGAGTTTCCCCAGCTTCTCCCTCTCTTTCTCTAGTTAATCTCATGTGCTCTCTCTCCTTCCTAGATCTCTAGTCGATCTCCTCGCGTGGGTGACCGAGATTTTGTGTTTTCTTGGCCGGGGTGAGCTGATTTCGGGACTAGGAGTGCGTGGACCCGAGGTGAGCGGTTAAGCACCGAGTGCTTGCGAATATGCTTGTGTGAAAAAAAAAAAACAAGTTTCCTTATGTGGATCTATATGTGTAGTATGTTATATTGATTGATATGTTATTTTAGGGTTATATCCCTTGAATGTGATTATGATGGAATGAGATCATGCTTATATGCCTTGGATGCTCATTTATGCTAATAGCATGCTAGTTATGACTTGTGTATTGCAAATCATGTTTGGTTCATATATATATGAACGTGTGATTGATTTGGCAAATTTTCATAACTATGCGGATTTCATATGATTGCTTGCGAGTAGATAGAGTAATGTGACTCTAGGGACACTCGTTTGCATGTGCCTTAATAAAGGAATGGTACTCGTAGTTGTCTCCATGCCGGGGCTCAGGTGGTGACTTGCCACGGGAATTAACCCATGAGGCGAGGGCTCGAGTTTGGGAGGGCATCGGGGGTTCGAACTAGAGTACTTGGTTGTTAAAACATCTTGGAGTGCTTACCCATATGTGTATTCGGAGCCTCTATCCCGTCCAACCCGAGGGGCCACGAGCCGGGATTTGGGACGAGGGATTTAAGAGGTTAGAGTATACGGGTACGAGCATTTGTTTTGCCTCTACGGGAGGACGGCGGAGCGGTGTGATCACCGGTTGGCCTCGGTGGTGCCCGTGAGTGCGAGGCTTGGTTGCATATGGCGTAAAATGGCCAAGTAGCCCCCATGTAGCGCAGTGAGGTCGCCTCCGTCGTTATTGGGTGTTGGTTGCACGCGGAATTACCGGTGCGGAGGACCAAGACCTTGGGTGGGTCGAGGGGCGATGCTTCTAGTTCAGGGCAGGGTATAGGTGCGTGGTAACTAGGGAGATTGCTGGCGACTAGGCCTACCCAAAACTGGAAATAAAATGGAACCTATCGCGATGGGGTATTAGATCACGCTAACTTAATAAGATTTGCATAATCTGATAGTTGGGTGGTTTGACTAACTACGAGTTAGTGCATGCTTTACTTGATGTAATGTGCATGTAATATGTATCATGTTTGAGAATGTGCTACCCCAACCACTAGGTTGATTTAAATGCTTATGGTTGCATTTATTTGCTTGTGTTTGGGTGTCACTTGGACGTTCGGGGAAGAACGTACAAGTGCCGCTCGCTGAGTCGGATGACTCACTGCTCTCGTTGTCTCTTTTTCAGATCCCGCGTCGAGAGGCAAGGAGCCCGCGTAGGACGTGATAGTTTGTGAGGAGGCTAGAGAGGTATATTGGGGTTTTAGGGTGTAGATAGTTGTATATCTCATTTTGTATACATAGCTACACATGTATAGAAACTTGTAGATATTAACTTACTTATGGAGCATTGACTTACATTTTGTGGTGCGATGGTTTGTTAAGCTTTGCAAAAGAAAACTTTGAAATGTAAAGTTTATTTCCAAAGCTTTTCAATGAAAACGTTTGATTTTGGCAAAATTTGTAACTTCGTGGATTAGAGCCCAAAATGGGTTGTAAATGATGTTTACGATGTATTTGAGGCTTATGAACCTTGCATAGTTGTTGGTTTAGAGATTTAACCGAAAATGTGAGATTTGATGGGTTAAGTTCTTGAATATTTCGTATTTCGGTTTGTATATAAACTTGGTTAGAAACCTTGTCGATCTCGCGTAACGTGGTTGCGGAAACACCGTACACGTGCGTCCATGTGGGACGTATGAGCACGTGCGATCGGAATTCCGAGAACCACGCGATTACGGATTTCGAGACGGCAAGAGGTTGATTTCTGAAATTTGTTTTTCAGCAAAACTGAATTTTCGGTCGACCGAGATGGGTATCGGTCGACCGACTGTTATTTTTCACTGGATTCTGCTCTCGGTTGTGAGATCGGTCGACCGATCTGAATTTTCGGTCGACCGATATTTGTATGAAGAAGGCAATTCCAGAGGAGTTTCGGTCGACCGAAACATGAGACCGGTCGACCAATAACTCTCTGTAATGTGCAAATTAAAATGTATTTAAATGATAATTAAAAATATTTTTGATGGTTTTAGGATCTCTTAGAATTATATTTAAGAGGTTCTAAAGCTTCGGATCTTTTAGAAAAATACGGGTTTGGCCGGAATTTCGAAAACGAGATTTAAGGGTTTGAATTTGTAAAAGTTTTAAATTCGGATCTTAGGTTGCTATGGATAATTTGATATCAATGGAGGAGATTGATATCTTAGAATCTATTGCAAGCTAGGTCGGCGCCGATCGCGGGGTCTACCTCCTCCGTGGACCTCGGGTGACGCCGAAAGTCCCGAAACCGGCTAATCCGTCAAAATGGTTTTCTAAATGGATTTTTACTGACCTTCCGCAAAGCGCTTTGGGTCCGAAAACAAAACGACTTTCGAAAAACGTGATTTCCCCCTGTCGCGGCCCCCGGCCTCGTGGCGCGGGTCGTGACATCTACTCTTTCAATCTCCCACTTCCACTTAAAGCTAATTGTTCACGCGTCTCACGCCCATATTGTCGAAATGGCTCTCAAACACCTTTTGAGAAAGTGCATGCTTTGGTAAAAGGGTCTGCTATGTTGTCTTTTGTGTCAACATTTTGTATCTTGATATCGCCTCTCTCAATGAATTTCCTAATCAAGTGAAAACATCTTAGAATAAGTTTGGATTTTTTAATGTGACCTTGGTTCCTTTGCTTGTGCAATTGCCCCGTTGTTATCACTTAACAATGGGATAGGATCCTCTATTCTTGAAACTACTCCAAGCTCAGTAATAAACTACTTCATCCAAACAGCCTCTTTTGCAGCTTCTGAAGCAGCAATATATTCGGCCTCTGTAGTTGAGTCTGCTATGGTCGGTTGCTTGGAACTCTTCCATCTAACCGCACCACCATTCAGAGTAAATACGAACCCTGAAACGGATTTGCGGTCATCCCTATCTGATTGAAAACTTGAGTTCGTATAGGCCTCAACTTTCAACTCTGATTCACCACCGCATACAAAAAATTATCGTTAGTTCTTCTCAAATACTTAAGGATACTTTTAACAGCTGTCAAGTGACCTTCACCGGGATCAGATTGATATCTGCTCGTTACACCAAGAGCATAAGCCACATATGGCCGGGTGCACAGTATTGCATACATAATTGACCCAATAGCAGATGCATTGGGATATTTTTAATGCGATCTCTTTCTTCAAACAATTTGACTGTCTCATCAAAACGGATGTTCCAAATCCGAGAAGCTAGCTTAAGTCCATAAATGGACCTCTTTAGCTTGCACACCTTACTTTCGCTCCCACTAGAGATAAAACCCTCAGGTTGTGTCATGTACACATCCTCTTTGAAGTTTCCATTAAGGAATGCTGTCTTGACATCCATTTGCCAAATCTCATAGTCATGTTATGCCGCTATCGCAAGTAATATCCGAATGGATTTGAGCATTGCCACTGGTGAGAAGGTTTCGTCATAATCAATACCTTTCTTCTGTCTGAAGCCTTTAGCCCCCAGCCTGGCTTTGTAGGTGTCTACATTGCTATCTGCTCCGACCTTCTTCTTGAAGACCTATTTATACCCGATTGGACTCATTCCCTCAAGTGCTTCCACAAAGTCCCAGACCTAGTTGGTGCTCGTCTCGGAAATCATGGTTTCCAGCCACTTCCCGCTGTCACTACTATGTATTGCTTCCGTATAGGATGTTGGCTCGTCATCATCTATGACTTGCACTTCTTAGTTTTCATCAGCTATGTAAACCAACCTTTCAGGTTGTTGTCGCTTCCTGATAGATCTCATAACAGATTGTGGTATATTTGGTTGCACTACTGTTTCGGATTCAGGAATATAATCAAGTTTATTTTCTGGCTCTTGAGCTTCCTCAAGAACTGCTTCAATTCCACAACTACCATCTAGCAGAAATTCATCCTCAAAGAATACTGCATTTCTGGCAACAAACACCTTTTGCTCTTGTGGATGCCAGAAGTAGTATATAAGACCCTCTTTTGGGTAACCTATAAAATGACATTTCTCTGATCTTGTTTCCAGCTTATCTGGATTCTGCTTCTTAACATAAGCAGGATATCGCAAGATCTTAACAAATTTAACTGCAGGCTTCTTTGCCCTCCATATCTCATATGGAGTGGTATTTACAGATTTGCTGGGAACCCGATTTAGTATGTGCGTTGCTGTTTCTAGAGCATAGCCCTAGAATTCTTGTAATCCTTGAATTTCTCAAAAGATTCAGATTTGTACTCATTAAGTACACATATCCATATCTTGAGAGATCATCAGTAAATGTAATGAAGTAAGAATATCCTTCTTTAGCACTTGTAGACATAGGTCCGCATACATCAGTATGCACCAACTCAAGCAACTCCTTTGTTCTTTCCCCATGTCCAGTAAATGTAGATTTGGTCATTTTTCTTTTAAGACAAGATTCGCAAGTAGGATATGTTTCATAAACATCCGGTTCTATTAACCTCTCTTTGTAGAGCTTGGTTAATCTTGTCGCACTAATGTGACCAAGTCTGCAATGCCAAGATACGTTTCATTCACATCACTATCTCATTTCCTGTTAACAAGTTGTTCGATATTGTACACTTCCTGAAGTGTATCAATGAAGTAGAGATCACTGCATAAAGTATTAGAACCATAATATTCGTTTTTGAATGAAAATGAACAACCATTGTTCTCAAAAACAAACTTAAAGCCACTCTTACAAAGAGTTGAAACTGAAATCAGATTTCTATTAAGTGCTGGTACGAAATAACTGTTATTTAACTCTAGTACTCTTCCAGTAGGCAATTGGATCTCGTACGTCCCTACAGCCAGCGCAGCAACTCTTGCTTTGTTAACGACCTAAGGTCAACTTCACCTTTTGCCAACCTTCTAGATTCTTGTTCATGTTGAAGTTTAGGACAAATTGAGCATAAGAGGGCGGGAGTGACTGAAGGATTAAGTCAACAGTTAACTCGTGATCCATAGCAAGTCCAAGTTGCCCAAGTGGTTCGATCAAATCGATCATCATGAGAGCATGGATATGCACAGAATCGCCTTAAACAGCTCCTTAGATATCTCATTTCTTGCTGCCCTATCAGGTTAGTGTAAAGCTCCTTCAGACGAACATTATACTAGCACTATCAAGATTGTCATGCTGACGTTGCAACTCATTGCTCATGGAAGCAAGAATGATACACTTCGCAAGTATTTCATCCTATTTCTATTGATCAGTTGGGACTCGCTCATCATCAGTGGACTGATCTGTAAGAACAGGCATAGGTATTTCGAGGACATATGCTACCTTTTGAATAGCGAATACCAATTTCACATTACCCAACCAATCAATATAGTTTGGTCCAGTCAATTTGTTTGCATCAAAAATACTATGCAAATGCAGATCACTCATCTACAGACATTCACAAGATATAATAAACAAAAGACATATTAGCATATTTATTTAACATTAAAAAGACTATGGTTAAATTTAAATGATGCTCACTAATTTAGCGAATCATGCAACCTTTAAGTATGAGTCGGAAAATAATTTTCTTAGTGAGTAAGGACTGTTCCAAAAGTCTCGTGACGGCCATCCTCGCTTTCCACGACTCCAAGCTCTGATACCACTTGATCCGTACACGCTCTCGAACAGCGAGAGACCGAGAGAACGTCTAAGGAATTGATTAGGATCTAGGGAAAGCCGAGAGAAAGAAGAGAGAACTGTTTTGCATGCAATGGAGTCGGCCAAGATGCCTCTCCCTTGTGTATTCCAGCAACTCTTGTTACAAACATACACACATGCCACTAGCTAGCCACAATCCGGCCAACTAGTATAAATAAGCTCGGACACACCCGAGCACCCCTTGCCACAAACCGGTCAAGGGAAACCGAACACAACAATCATACATGGTGGAAATGTAACCTAGACATGTCTACTTTGCAGCTCGCGCCCCTTTGCTGGCCGCCCTTGGTATGCCTCGCATCCCTGCTGGCTGCCCTCTTGGACTACCTTGCACCTGCTGGCCAGTCATGCGCCCACGCCTGCCTCTTGGCCTCCTGCGCGCCTAACGCCCGCTGGCTCCTCGCGCCCATGCCCACCTGCGCGCATAACGCCCGCTGGCCTCGGCGCCCGCGCCTGCCTGCGCGCACGCCTCTGCCGCTGCCTCAGCACGCCTGCCACCCTCGGCCTTCCGCGCGCCGCGCGCCGCCTGCCTTGCTAGCCTGCCGCGACCCTTGGCCTTCCGCGCGCCGCGCCTGCCAATGTCCGCCGTGACCGTGCCCGCGCCTGGTCCGCCTATGCCGGTCCGAGCCCAAGTGCCATGTCAAGATCCACCCGGATCAAACCTCCCCACCATATGAACCATTGCTCCGAAAGTGGGGGAAAGCCTTGCGACCTTCCTCCGATGTGTACCACTTAGCCTTTGAGGGCAAACTCCCCTTAAGGCCAATCCGATACCGTTGTTGCTCCCCGCTCCTAGTCTTGATCACCTTCCGCTCCAACAAGCTATCCTCCGCCAAGGGTTCCTCCCGACCAAGATCTAGCTCGTCCATGGATGGCAACACCATAGGGTGTTCATCATCTAGAAGTGAGGGTTCAAAAAGTTTTAACTTCTCCGCATTAACTACGGAGTACATGTTCATGTATGGTGGCAACTCCAATTGAAAAGCGTTGTCACCATGCTTTCTTAAAATCTTGAAAGGTCCATAGCGCAAGGACTTGAGCTTCCGTCCTTCGCCCTTGAACCGCTCCTTGCCGAGGTGCAGCCATACTAACTCCCCGACTTGGAATGTACACGGGACTCGAGTCCGATCATGTCTTGCCTTGTATTTTTCTTGAGTCCGCTTGAGCCGAGCCTCCACCTCTCCATGCACCTTCTGAATATGCTCCAAGAACCGTCGCGCCTTGCTAGACTCGCTGGCCTCCTTGGACGTAGTAGCTTCGGTGAGTAGTGAACGCCAGATCAAAGGGACCTTGCGGTGTATACCCAAGGCAAACCTCAAAGGGAGTCCGCGCCGTTGAGCCATGCATGGCTCGGTTGAAAGCGAACTCGATGTAAGGTAGACTCTCATCCCACGTCTTCGGATGTTTGGCGTTGTAGCCCCTCAACAAATGGACTAAGGTGCGGTTAACCACCTCAGTTTGGCCATCGGTTTGTGGATGAAACGCCGTGCTCCGGTTGAGTTTGGTATCCATCAAACTCCAAAGGGTCTTCCAGAACTTCCCAAGGAACCGACTATCCCTATCCGATATGATGGATGAGGGTAAGCCGAAATGTCGCCACACATGATCGAAGAATAGCCTTGCCGTCTCCTCTCCTGTTCCTGCATGGCACTAAACAAATCATTTTGCTAAAACGATCCACAACTACAAAGATATAGTCATGACCGCGCCTTGTGCTTGGCAAGCCTCCAACGAAGTCCATGGAAATACTTTCCCAAGGTCGGCTCGGAACGGGTAATGGCATGTAAAGTCCCGTCTTCCGATTAGCCGGCTTGGATATGCAACATAGGGTACACCCCCGGACAAACCTCTCCACGTCCGCACGCATGCGCGGCCAATAGAGGTATCGCTCCAGGTTCTTCAACGTCTTCTCCACGCCAAAGTGTCCCGCCACCTTTGATGTGTGCGCTTCCCTAATCCAAGTGATTCGGTCCGCGCCTTGAGGCACACACAACCGGTGTCCTCTGTACAGCAGCCCTTGCCGCCACTCCAACGGATGCCCATATGGTCCTGCGCGCCCAGCCTTGCCGGCCTCTGCCGCGCCCGCGCCTCGTGCCCGCGCCATGCCTGCGCCGCTCCCGCGCTCATGCCCGCGCCCGGGCTCACGCTCGTACCCGCGCTCATGCCCGCGCCCGCGCTCGCGCTCGTGCCTGCGCTCATGCCCGCGCCCGACGGTAGCCATCCTTTGAAGTCTTCATCTTCCGCATACAGCAAGCCATATTCCTCGTGAGCCATAGGTAGCACCTGCATTACCACCCCGCATACAAGCGCCAACGCTCCGGTCGTTGGCGGCCTCGACAACATGTCGGCCAACTTATTGGTCACGCCCTTCTTGTACTTGATCACGAGATTAAATTGTTGGAGATACGCCATCCACTTCATATGGCGTGCTTGCTGGAGCTTTGATTGAGTTTGCAAATATTGAAGAGGCCGATGATCCGTATGCAAGACCGTTTCCTTCCCCAATAGATAATGTCGCCAATGTTTCACCGCTTGGTGCAACGCGTACAACTCCTTATCATAAGTGGGATAGTTTTGCTGCGCCCCTTGGAACATCTCGCTGTGGTACGCAACCGGTCGCCCATCTTGGAACAAGACCGCGCCCATGGCGTGGCCGGATGCATCGCATTCTAGCTCAAAAGGTCGTTGCAAGTTGGGTAGAGCTAGAACCGGTGCCGTGGTGATCTTCCTCTTCAATTGTTTGAACGCCACTTCATGTTCATCTCTCCAAACGAACTTGGCGTTGGCCTTCGTAAGACCATGTAGTGGAGCTGCGATTTGTGAGAAGTGACGAATGAACTTCCGAACGTATTGACACGCTCCCACGAAGCTCCGCACCTCCGTCACATTGCTTGGCCTCGGCCATTCAACTATGACCCGCACCTTGCTTGGATCAATCTTGATCTCGCCTCCACCAACCACGAAGCCTAAGTACACGAGGTTGAGCCTTCCCACCTCGCACTTCTTCATGTTCAACTTGAGTCCATGTTCCTCAAGTGTCGCGAACACCTTGCCAAGGTGCTCCAAGTGCTCGGCCCAAACCTGGCTAAACACAAGTATGTCATCTAAATAAACAATGACAAAATCATCAATATAAGACCTCAACACTTCATTCATCAAGCGCATGAAGGTGGCCGGCGCGTTGCACAACCCGAATGGCATAACAAGCCACTCGAACAGTCCTTGCTTCGTCTTGAACGCCGTCTTCCATGTGTCCTCCTCGGACACCCGCACTTGGTGATATCCCGCCTTGAGATCTAACTTGGTGAAGAACTTCGCGGGTTGGAGCTGGTCAATGAGGTCCTCGATCCTCGGAAGTGGGTATCGGTTCTTCACGGTGATTTTGTTCAGCGCCCGATAATCCACGCACATCCTCCATCCGCCATCTTTCTTCGGCACCATCACGATCGGATCCGCATGGTGAACAACTCGGCTTGATGACCTCTTGCTCCAAGAGATCCTTCACTTGCCGCTTGATTTCCTCGCTCTCCAACAGCGAGTGTCGATA
The DNA here is from genome assembly GCA_002076135.1 of Xerophyta viscosa. NCBI lineage: Eukaryota > Viridiplantae > Streptophyta > Magnoliopsida > Pandanales > Velloziaceae > Xerophyta > Xerophyta viscosa. The sequence goes on along the minus strand of MJHO01000140.1, from coordinate 46,815 downwards.
TAGGCACGCGTTTGGCAATGGCGCGCCTTCGACCAGTGAGATTGAGTGCTCCACGTCCCGTCGCGGAGGAAGTCCGTGCGGCTCGGTGAAGAGCACCGAATGCTGCCTTATGAGAGCCACCACCTCTTGCCTTTGCTCCTTGGATAGATGCTCCGAGATAATCTCCTGGACAGTAAGCTCTGGCCGAGCTTCCCTCACCATTAGCTGCTATAATAATCAAATCATTCACATCGCATGTAAATAATAAACATGATATAATAAATTAATCTGATTAATTTATTACGATCCTATCATGCATCTAGTTGCGGTTCGAGTTAATCGAAATACCTTAGCGGGTCGAACACGCCACGTAACGATCCTCGGATTCGGATGAATTGAGCCGCGAAATTACCCGGCCTCTAACGGTGATCCACGCTGACTAACCACCATCACAGCCTTGCCCCTGTCCTTCGTGACAGAGCTCTCAGCAGTCCTCAGCATGTTGAGGAGTTCTGGAAGGGTTGCCTCCAACTTGTTCATATGGAAGTTGAGGACAAATGGAGCATAGGAGGGCGGGAGTGATTGAAGGACCAAGTCGATACTCAACTCGTGATCATCAAGTCCACTATCATGATCCTAATTCTGTCGCCTTAGTCCATGGGGTTTATCACTTACATTCATACAACATATTAAACATGATGATGCGATAAATAAATAACCATAATCAAGTAAATCAAAAAGGGTTTATTACAAAATATGTTAGCCAAAATATCCAATATTATTGGCTTTTAGGGAATTTACACTTTCAATAAGACCGTCGTTGCCAGGAAGAACATGAAGGCAAAGGGAAAGGCTAAGAAGAAGGCGAAAGCCGATTCTAAGTCCGAGGACAAGTACTTTGAATGTGGCAAAGCTGGACACTGGAAGAGGAACTGCAAAGTTCACCTTGAGAAGGTGACAAAGGCTAAGGTAGCCGGGCCCTCAGGTGTGTTCATTATTGAGATCAATCTCTCTAGTAAAGATTCTTTAGATTGGGTATTGGATACCGGGTGTGTCTCACACATTTGCATATCGATGCAGGGACTAAAGAATCCTAGAAGGTTGGCGAAAGGAGAAGTTGACCTTAGAGTTGGCAACATTAGCATCATCATCCGGCCTCCCGCATTAACCATGCGTTTGGCCTGCGCCACCGAAGCAAGCTGAGACATATCCGTCCCTTTTGTCCTATCCAACGTATACGTCTTGCCCTCCTTCACGAGCACGTATCGCTGGCACAGCATCCCTATCCCAAAGATAGGGGTTACCAAAAATTACTTGACAGATATCAAGGGGCACTACCTCACATTCGACCTCGTCGATGAACTTTGCCGTGACCGCAAACTTGAATCTGCACTGCTTGGTAATCTTCAACTCCGTGTCCTTCTTTAGCCATCCCAAAGCCTACGGACTCGGATGAGGTGTGGTTGCCAACCCCAACTTGTTGACAAAACTCTCGGAGATGAGGTTCTTCTGGCTTCCCGGATCCATGATCGCCTCCACCAAGTCTTGCTTGACTTGGATCCGAAGCTGAAACAACTCTTCTCGCTCCCTTGCGCTTGTCCTTAGCTCGGCTTGAATAGCCTTGCCCTTGCTTCCCGTTGCCTCCTTGCTGTCCTCCATTACCTGAACCATCAAGGATAGGGTCGGTTCCGCCTCGTGCATGGTCAAGGGTGTGCTGTCCGCTCCCGCTTCCGTGGTCGCCATCAACGTCTTCTTTCCCTTGTCCTTGCCTCTGGCCTTCTTGTTGGGAGCCAACTCCGGGTGCAACTTCCAGCATTTCTTCTTGATGTGGCCTTTCTTCCCGCAGTGACCACACTCTATGTCCTTCTTCTTAGACTCCTCCGTGGCGTTTTCCTTTGAGCTGCCTTCGGCCGAGGCTCCCTTGCCTTTGCCCTTGCTTGTGCTCCCGCCAACGGCTTTGATCCGGGATGATCTCGAGTTAGATTCAAAGCTCTCTCTACTCGGGCTCAAACCGGAGGAGGTTGATTTCCGCTTTAGAGGATGGTGGGATTTGGCTTGTATGGAGAACAAGACTTTTTACTTGAAGACTAGTGTAGAGAACTAGACTTAACTTCATTAGATAAGACCCCAAAGGGTATATATACAAGAATGACCCATAAGTGAGTCATCAAGGACTAGAATATTCTCCTAATTACATCATTATGTGAAAACACAAAATTAGGAGATAAAGACACATGCTAGACACTTGTCAAAACCTTCTAGAGGCTTTTGACACCTTAGGGGAACACTTGCTAGACACTTGTCAAAACCTTCTAGAGGCTTTTGACACCTTAGGGGACACTTGGACACCTTAATGACACTTGGACACTCGGCCTCGGCTTGGACCACCTCGGGCTCGGCTTGGCCTCAGCTTGGACCACCTCGGCCTCGGCTTGGACCACCTCGGCCTCGGCTTGGACAACCTTGGCCTTGTCTTGGACCACCTCGGCCTCGGCTTGGACACCTCGGCCTCGGCTTGTACCACCTCGGCCTTGTCTTGGACCACCTCGGCCTCTGCTTGGACCACCTCGGCCTCGCCCACCTCGGCTGAGCCTTGCCCACCTCGGTTTGGTCCAAGATCCTCCTGGATCAATACTCCCCTTTTTACAAGTCAAATGCTCCTGCATTTGATTCTGTCGGGGCTTGGATTGAGTGGGTCGTGGTTTGACCCGAACTGGTGCTTGGTTGATGGCTAACAAGGAAAATGCCTCAAAAGAAGAAAGAGCAACACGCTTGTTCTTTGAAGTATCTGGAGGTGATCCTCGAACTAGATACTCCTTGTTATCCTTCACCAAGCGATATTGAAGATCACGCCGATAGTAGATCGCGTCACAATCGTAGAGATATGAACTCCCGAAAATAACATGACATACATCCAAAGGCACAACATCACATAAAACTTCATCTATGAAATTCTTCGTAATAGCAAATTTAATAGTGCATTGGTATCTCACCCTTACTCGCTCTCCTTGCTTGAACCATCCTAGAACGGAGGGATTTGGATGCGGCTTCACCTCTAGGCCAAGTCTATCCACCAACTCTTGAGATATGAGGTTCTTTTGGCTTGCCGGATCGAAGATGGCTTCCACCACCTCTTGCTTAACTTGGATTTTGAGACGAAAGAGGGCCTCTCGCTCCTTGTCATTTGCCTCGCTTACTACAAGAGATAGTGTGGGATCGGCTTCTACAACTTGCTCTAAGTAATGCTCCATCTCCTCAGGTTCATTAGTGGTGACTATGGCGGTTCGAGGCTTTCGTCGTTCCTTGATATCCTTGGGGACGAGTTCCGGATGAAGGTTCCAACACTTCTCTTTAGTGTGGCCAAGCTTGTTACAATGTTCACAAGAGACATTGCTTCTTCTTTTGGCCTTAGAGTCTTCGGCATCTTCAGATTTCACTTGCCCTTGGACTGAAATTGCATCTCGCAGAGTAGATAACTTCTGTGGCTGTCCACGAGTCTTCGAAATATTGTTGGCGTTGAGCTTCGCTTTGCGTTCCCAAGCGGTGGCCATACGACATGCTTCATCAATGGAACGTGCTGGCCAGATTTTCAGATCCTCGCGATGTTGAGGTTGAAGTCCAGCAACATACTTTCTGAATACATCGGCTTCATTCTCGTCGATTCCCAAGATGAGAGCCTTTCGACGAAACTCCAATGTATAGTCTTGAACGGTTTGATCCCGGGATTGCCGGTAGAATAGCCAATGACTCCAAAGTTCTTCTACATACCCAACGGGGTAGAATTGACTACGAACAAGATGCTTGAACATCTCCCAAGAGATTCCTCGCACATCATGGTATCGCATATAAGTATTCCACCAAAGTAAAGCATGAGAAGTTAACTTTAAACGAGCCAATGCTATCTTTTGCGAATCATTATAATCATACAATGAAAAATATGATTCTAGTTGATCTAGCCAAGAGTCAAGCTTCTCACCGGATAGAGTTCCATCGTAGGTTGGCAAGTCAATCTTGGCTTCGACTTTGACTGGACATGCCGTGCTTCCTTCACCTCCAAAAACGCTTCCTCCGATGAAGTCTTGAGCTGGTTCCTTTCCCGGTCGACGAGACGTAGAAGGACCTTCCATCGAGGAATAGAGTGTGTTCGGTGCACCATAAGGTGGAGGGATGGACTGAAATGGCACGGACTGAAATGCCATTGGCGTAGGCGGAATTAAGAGGCTTGGATCTGGATATATTGGGGCAACGTTGGTTGCTGGAATTTTTCCAGAACTTGCTGGAATAGCCGAAACAGAGAGCTTCTTCAGCTCGGCTTGAACAGAATTTTGCCGGGTTGATCCAGAACTTATCGGGGACTGTTCTGGATGGTTTTCGCTGGACTGTACAGCAGGTGTAGCTGCTGTAACAGAAGCTGAGGTTGCTGGAATTTGCTGGGCTTGAAGGACAGCCGCATTTGACTTGTTTTGAGCTACGACGTGAGAAAGCATTTCGTCGAGCTTTCGGTGTACAACGGCTTGACGTTCATCCCGTTGCACTTGGGCTTGTAAAAACTGAGATAAAGCATTCGTAAGCGATGCAATTTGCTCAACTAGAGACTTATTTACCTCAGCTTGTTCAGATTGTTTTTGGACTTCTTCGGGAGATACATTCTTCTCCGAAGGTATAGGCAACTCCATAGCTCGGGATAGCGCTTCCTTGTACGACCGAGTATAGTAACGCCTTTGTTGGCTCATGTACGAGCTACACCACCACCTCAAGGATAACCTGCTCTGATACCACTTGATCCGGGATGATCTCGAGTTAGATTCAAAGCTCTCTCTACTCGGGCTCAAACCGGAGGAGGTTGATTTCGGTTTAGAGGATGGTGGGATTTGGCTTGTATGGAGAACAAGACTTTTTACTTGAAGACTAGTGTAGAGAACTAGACTTAACTTCATTAGATAAGACCCCAAAGGGTATATATACAAGAATGACCCATAAGTGAGTCATCAAGGACTAGAATATTCTCCTAATTACATCATTATGTGAAAACACAAAATTAGGAGATAAAGACACATGCTAGACACTTGTCAAAACCTTCTAGAGGCTTTTGACACCTTAGGGGAACACTTGCTAGACACTTGTCAAAACCTTCTAGAGGCTTTTGACACCTTAGGGGACACTTGGACACCTTAATGACACTTGGACACTCGGCCTCGGCTTGGACCACCTCGGCTCGGCTTGGCCTCAGCTTGGACCACCTCGGCCTCGGCTTGGACAACCTTGGCCTTGTCTTGGACCACCTCGGCCTCGGCTTGGACACCTCGGCCTCGCCCACCTCGGCTGAGCCTTGCCCACCTCGGGTTTGGTCCAAGATCCTCCTGGATCAGGCTTGCTTGCCCTTGCCCCGTCCGCGCGCTCTGTTGAGCTTTTCGAATGCCATCGCCTTCTTGCAAGCATCCCCTACATCAATAAGAGGGTAAAGGTCTACCTCCGCTCGTAGCTCCTCATGTAGCCCCGCGAGGTATTTGCGTAGAACCTTACGATCTTCCAATGGAACGCCTAGGGCCAGTGCGCGCCTCCGAAACTCGGTAGTATACTCTTGCACGCTCTGGTCATTGCTTTGCTTCAAGTAGAGCCACTTCCGCCACCGTTCTTCATCGTACCCGACCGGGTAGAATTGCTCCTTCAAGAGTACCTTGAAGGCGGTCCATGTGACTCCAGCCGCTCCCCGCGTCCTCAAGTGTGAGTTCCACCAAACCAACGCATGCGACACAAGTTTGAGTCTTGCGAAACCAATGCGTTGTGCATCGTCATAGTTGTACAAAGAGAAGTACGACTCCAACTGGTCAATCCAACCATCTAGCTTTTCTCCGTTGATCTCGCCGTCGTATACCGAGAGCTCCAACTTGGCATCGATCCGGAATGGTGCGAGACCACTCGCCCATCCTTGCTCACCTCGTGCCCCTACAGATGTCTCGGACTCATCCCGAGCTACCTCCCGTTTAGCTACTTGAACTTGTTCACGTCCGCGCGCTCGTTGTAGAGACTCCCCATGCTCCCCTAAGGTTGCTCGCACCGCTGCCTCTGGCCTCATCATAGGCGCTATTGTCGGCCGAGCTTGCACAGTTGCTCCTTGGATTTGCGCCTCGAGCATCCTCTCCACGAGCCCCGCTAACCGGTCCAAACGCTCCTCCAAGCGTCCCATCCAATCGTCCCGCGACTCCTCTCTGCTGGTCTGCTCTTGCTCACGCGCCAACTCCTCCGAGCGTTGTACGTCTCCATCTTCATCTCCATGTGGCGTTGTGACTGTTCTAAGTCTCGTTACGGCCATACTCGCTTTCCACGACTCCAAGCTCTGATACCACTTGATCCGTACACGCTCTCGAACAGCAAGAGACCGAGAGAACATCTAAGGAATTTATTAGGATCTAGGAAAAGCCGAGAGAAAGAAGAGAGAACTGTTTTGCATGCAATGGAGTCGGCCAAGATGCCTCTCCCTTGTATATTCCAGCAACTCTTGCTACAAACATACACACATGCCACTAGCTAGCCACAATCCAGCCAACTAGTATAAATAAGTTCGGACACACCCGAGCACCCCTTGCCACAAACCGGTCAAGGGAAACCGAACACAACAATGACTACACATGGTGGAAATGTAACTTAGACATGTCGACTTGCAGCTCGCGCCCCCTTTGCTGGCCACCCCTTGGTATGCCTCGCATCCCTGCTGGCTGCCCTCTGGACTACCTTGCACCTGCTGGCCCTTCATGCGCCCACGCCCGCCTCTTGGCTTTCCTGCGCGCCTAACGCCTGCTGGCCCTTCATGCGCCCATGCCCGCCTGCGCGCATAACGCCTGCTGGCCCCTCGTGCGCCCGCGCCTGCCTGCGCGCATAACGCCTTCTGACCCTTGGCCTTCCGAGCGCATAACGCCTGCCGACCCTTGGCCTTCCGCGCGCGCGCCCGCACGCCTGGCCTTGCTGGTCTGCCGCGACCCTCGCCCTTCCGCGCACGCCCGCGCCTGGCCAATGTCCAGTCTTGACCGTGTCCGCGCCTGGTCCGCCTATGCCTGGTCCGAGCCTAAGTGCCATGTCAAGATCCACCTGGATCACCTCCCGCCGTGAACTCTTCACAATCTTTTTTTACATTGTATATATTGTATCCTAATACAATCTTTTTCTAAAAAATCGAAAAAGGGATAAATAAAATAATATTACACGGAGAACTTGCCTTTTCAAATAGTGAGAGGGATAGCATGCAGGCTATCTTAATTTACAACACCAATTTAAATTCCTAATACACAATTCTAGAACGGCCTAGTCCATGATCACCCTTCACCACAAAACCATTCATATCACAAATGAACAAATTTATACGATATTTTAGCAAAAATAATGATGGTTCTGATACCACTGTTGGTTTACGGGATAAATCAAAATATCAAGATGCACAGTAGAAATTTAAAATTTTACAGCATTGCCCGTAAAACCCGAAACAGGATCACATTGGTATGCTAAAATAATCGTACTAACATGTATATCATATATACATGATAAATCACAAAATAAATCGAATGATAAAATAAATTAATCTAATTAATTTATTCAGTCCTATCATGCTGCTAATCGCGTTTTACGAGATTATCGGAATACCTTGAGTCCGTGTAATGTGAACTCCAGAATAAAATCAGGTAATCGTCGTCACGAGTAAATTAAGTTCCGATGAATCAAGCCGCGAACATACCCGGAGATGATGGCGAAATCGAAATCGATTTAATCGAATTAAATCGATTAATAGCTTAATTGCGCCGTCGGCCTGTTAATCCGATCTACAGGCCAAGCCCATCAACTTCATCCTCTTCCTCCCGATGCCTTGCTGCCGATCAAGGTCGCCCGTTGTCGGCTTCCTTTCGCCGACAAGCAATCACTGGGGATCTCCGGCTTATCGCCGTCACGCATGCCACGAGCAGCCACCGAAGCCGTCGGAGTTCACCAGAGTTCTCAGTGTAACTTTTGCACCCGCAAACTTTGCCGTAGCTCTTGAGCTCGCCGCCGTTCACCCTTGCCTCATCTTGCCGTCGAGACGTCTCAGAGAAGATGCTGCTTATGTCGCCGTCGAGCTCTATCTTGCAAACGACTATCATCGCAAGGAGCTCGCCAACGCAAAACGACGCCGACACTGGTGAAGATGATCAGAGGAGGAAATAAAACGCGCGCACATGCGGTGGCCGAAGAAGACGAGAATATATAGCTGTGCTAGCAGCGGTTCACCTTCCTCAACGCTCACTGGCAGCCGGCGAAACGTCGCGTAACACCGGCGGTTACGCGCCCGTGAGAAAAAGAAGGATTTCGCATATTACGTGAAAAAACCTTTAAGTTTCTCTTTTTCATTCGGACCCTCACGAATTTGCAAAACCACGGACCACCAAAATAGTGTTGGCTATTTCAGCCCCTGTATGTACAAAAATTCACTTTTCGTGATTGCGTCACATTTGCGTGTGACGCATTATGTTCAGTACCGCGCCAGCAGTGAATAAATTGTTAATTCAAGCAATTAACAAATAATTAGTTCAGCTAACTAATTATATTTATCCACAGATCATGGTTTACGTCTAGCAACATGTCATGAGCACTTGTGTGTTATGAATTTCAAAATTCGTCATCAAAACCTCTTATGTGAATAGTTACCATACCCTATAATCCTTCTCTTCCTTTCTAATATCCCGAATAAGTTTAAAGTATGGATACAGTCAGAGTCTAAATTAGCTCAATCATATGTATCCGTCTTAATAGATTAGCTCTGTTGTGATATTAAGAACTCTTCTTAATTCACATCGTACATTGGCCAAGGAGTTTTTGAGCTAGTTCTATATTAAAGACATATAGAATGCTCTCCTCCTTACTAGGAGGTGACAGATTCTTTATTGGTTCTCATCTATCTTCATGTGCGAATAGTTATAGCCAGATGGCATCCGTCTACAGCTAAGCTGCTGTACTTGGATACACATTAAAGTATAAATATTCTACACATAATATACTATGGCAACCTCAAGTCAGAGGATCAAGGCACAAAACTATCACAGAAAAGATTCACCATTGACTAATTCCATTAGTGTTCTTTTAGCGAGTCAATTCAGTGAACTCATTCCCTAATGAGCACCTACACACTTTCTTCAGTGTCAACTACACTTGTAGTAATGAGATTACTACTCTAATCATATGAGACAGTAAGTTGTGTATAAGATGTTAGATCGCATTATCATGATCTAGTATTATGATCGCATAACTATTGTCCTTGTCCATGGGGTTTATCACATGCATTCATAAACACGCACAAAATATGACGATGCGATAAATAAAAATAACCATAATTAAAAACAAATAAATAAACAAAACATGTTTATAATAAAGTGTGTTACATCAAATATAATTGGCTTTTAGGGCATCTACTCTTTCAATCTCCCACTTCCACTTAAAGCCAATTGTTCACGCGTCTCACGCCCATTTTGTTGAAATGGCTATCAAACACCTTTTGAGAAAGTGCATGCTTTGGTAAAAGGGTTGGGTATGCTATGTTGACTTTTGCGTCAACATTTTGTATCTTGAAGTCAAGCAAGATGGTTATATTATTTCTCGTTTGGCTAAAATATTCATACAAGGAGAGGAAAGTATTTCGGCTACATATTCAACATGCAACGCCGGACACATATTTACATGTTTGTTACAAGATATCAGGATATTTCAAGATCTTCAAGATATTCGAAGATCTCAAGAGTTGGAAAATTTTTCCAAGATTTGAAGATATTCAAGATTTTCCAAAATCTCAAGATATTAGAGATATTGTAAGATCTGAAGATATTCAAAAATCGCAAGATGTAGGAGATTTTCCAAGATTTGAAGAGATTTTCCAAGATGGAGGAGGATGTTCGAAACTCAGTTGGTTCACGTATGTGGAACTGAGCTAGAAAGTTTATGAAGAGATTTAATGGGCTAAATCGGAGTATTTGGGCCAATATAAGGGTACGTGAGATATTTCGAAGTGTTCTCAACACAAGGTTCAAGTCCAAGTCTACGTTCAAATCCGTTACAATTAGTTGGGCCACACTCAACTTTATTTTGCCCAAATTGAAGTCAAGCAAGATGGTTATTATATTTCTCGTTTGGCTAAAATATTCAAAATTTGAAGATATTCAGATTTTCCGAGATCTCAAGATGTTGAATATATTCCAAGACCTAAAGATATTCAAAAATTTCCAAGATCTCAAGATATTTGAGATATTTCAAGATCCTAAGGATACTGAACATCTTTGAAGGTATTGAAGATCCTTGACAACTCATTATGCATTAAGTGCCAACCAATGATTGATAATTTTGGTTTTAAGTTGGTTACTTAGTTGGATTGGCCTCGTTAAGGTTTGTTAGGATTTGTTTAATTTAAATTTGGCTTCGGCCACCTAGGGATTTGTGCCACCCTAGCAAATCTCTTTAGAACTCTAGGACTTATCGGAGAGATCCATGGCGTCCACCACCGTATTATCAATTGAGCTTCCCTAGTCGATTGTGGCGTCTAAGGCGTATACCAACAGTTCTTGCGTCTCTCTATAGGAAACAGGTCTAGCTGCCGACGTATTCCGAAAGTTCTTGCCTCCTTATAGGCAAGGGTCGAGTAGCCAACTCACGAGAGTTATCTGTAGAGTAGAATAGTCAAAGTAGTAGTTTAGCTTGATTTTAGAAGTCTAAGGAACCTTCGACAATCAAATCGAGGATTGGCGTTAAAAGTGAATCGGAGCAAGTCGAGTTCGCATTCGAGGAGCTCCGAATCGCATCATTCTGGTATCAGAGCACAGAATTTAGATCAGGTGTTTTCGAATTTTTTTTTTTAAATTTTTGAAGTTTTCTAGTTTTCGTCCTAAGTGAAAAAAAAAAAAAAGTTACTGTTCTGTGAACAGTACCGAGAAAAAAAAGAAGAAAGAAAAGGAAAAGAAGGCCAAATTCAAGTAAAAAAAAAAAAGGTGGAAGAATTTGTTTGTTGTGTATAGGTGCTCTTAGACCTAACACAAAAAGTTCTTGAACCTTCGAATTGCTAGCCATCGAAAACTCGAAATCAAAAGTTAGGTTAGAATTAGGTTTATCTTTGGATTGTCACAAAGATGTCCTAAATTGCGTTAGGGTTCTCTCTTGAATTGTCTTTAGTTCGATAAGAACCAGCATAGAGTTTCTCATGAGTGGAAAAAGGCAATGTGGTAAGATCATTAGAGGGAAAAAGCCAATTAAGTGCACCATGAGTGAATTGAGAAAATCCACGTGAGGGAGCGAAGTGAGGCAAGTTTATTATTTTTAAATTTATTGCAGGAAAGATGTCTCATAAAATTAGACGCTCATACAATTTGGAGGCCTTTGACCGAAACTAACGATGGAGGCTATAATGGGCCAATGAGAGAATGCAAGTACGATTGACCAGTTAGAGAAGAGCGCTCGGAACGACCTCAATGCGCAACCCTAGTACAAGGAGGCGAGAGGATTCTATCCAAGAACGACACATGGAGTAATCTTCTCTATGACGACGAGTTGGAGGGTGATGAAGATCTTGATCCCTACGAAGGCGAATTCGATGGAGAAATAGAACTCGGTTCTTGTGATGGCCATTGGAGATATAGATGGAATCGAGGGGATCGAAATAAGGAGGACCACAATTTAGGGAGCATCAAGATGAAGATACCAACTTTCTTAGGAAAGAACGACCCAAAAGCATACTTGGAGTGGAGAAGAAGGCGGAATTAGTGTTCGGCTGTCATAGATACTCTGAACTTAAAAAGGTAAAACTCGCCACTACATAGTTTACTGACAATGCATTTGCATGGTGGGATCAGTTGACAGTAAGCAGGAGGAGGAACGGAGAACGCCCCATCGAGACGTGGGAGAGATGAAATAATGCAAAAACGATTCCTACCGAGCCACTACTACCGAGGGCGCTACCAAAGATTGCAGGAGCTTGAAGACAACAAACACTATGATTGGAGACATGAGCAAACCAAGGGAGTTAGGAACCGAAAAGCTGCTGACATATTCGGGTGATATGAACAAAAGGAGTATGAAGACTTCGCACAGTTGGGAGCAGCAAAAGAAGAAGAGTAGCACTACACAACAAGCTGACTCGAGTTCTGTATGGATACTTACTTAGCACTAAAGAAAGAAAAAGAGAGAAAAGAGAGGGAGAAAGAAATGAGTAAGAAAATACGAGAGATTGAGAGTGATGAGAGAGAAAGAGAGTTAGAACAAGATAGTAAAGAAAGAGGAAAAGAAAAAGAATTGGAGTGTGATTTGAGTGTGCAAAAAGAGAGAGAAAATGAGTTAGAGAAAGAAAACATAGTAAAGAGAGAATGATGAGGAAAAGAAGAGAAAAGAAAATTTAGAGCAGAGTGCTAACCTTTTTCCTATTTGTTTGTCTAATTCTTTTGATTGTCTATTGCATGACAGTTGTTCAACGAAAAATCCAGACGATCTAATCACTGATCAAATGATTAAGGAATGGCACGATTTGGGGCGATCACCTAAAGGATACAAAGGAAGAACATGGCAAATTGAACAAGGTCAAATAGTATTCAACAGATACGTAACCTATCCTATTGTTAGGTTAGAAAACATGCCATTACTTTATCATCTTGATATTGCTTAGATAAATGTTACATCTTTATCATGTTAATTGGCATCAAGGACATGTGGAATGCATCACGTTGCTATTCTAATTGATCAATGATATGTAGTCGCATCCACTCATATTATTTGCTGGAATAACGTGTTAGTTGATGTGTATAAGGCTTATGAAATTGATTTAAGGATGATACTTTCATAGAGGAGTGAAAGAGAGGTAATGGATGTAATTTTATAATCAAATATGGGCAATGGAGAATTACAAGAATTTCTCGCACAAGAGGGGAACCAGAGAAATATGCCGGCGCAGAGACAGCGAGTAGAAGCCCCACAGGAGACAGAACCCCAGCATCAGGAAGCTAGAGCTGAAGTAATACATTTTATTGCTGGAGGTCCTGATTCGAGGCAGCCGAGCAGGAAGAGGAATTGTCGTCACCTCAGGAGGTGATTCAAATCGACCGAGGTGCTGCCAACCAGGAAGAAAGACGAGACATAACATTCATTGACGAGGAACTCGTTCCAGTAGAAGCCCTGCATGATGACACTCTATTGGTTTCCATGATCATGGCAAATAGAGAAGTCAAAAGAGTCTTCATAGATACTTGGGCATCCTCCAACATCCTGTTTTATGATGCGTTTCTACGGATGGATCTAGGAGAAGACGCTCTGTCACCATTGATACAACTGTATATGGACCTGGGGGACCCAACATTATTCCCCGCGGCAAGATAGACATGTTGGTGACCATGGGTATTGAGCCGAAGTTGAAGACGGTATCAGTGACGTTCCTGGTTTTGGATATTTCCTCGGCGTACAACACAATTTTTGGTCGCCCCAGAATTAAAACATTTCAACTGGTAGTCTCTCTCCCACACCAGCGGGCTAAGTTCAAAACTGTCCGGGGCGTCGGTGAGGTACGAGGCAATGTCGAGGAAGCACGGCGATGCTACAAGAATCGCTTAAGAAAAGAGGAGACACTCCCGATCGACGTGCTCGATGTCAGGGAAAATGAGAACAAGATCGGCGAACCTGGCGACACAACATGCAAGGTTCCACTTGACCCGGAGAATTCAGAAAAATGTCTGCAGGTCGGAGTAAAACTGCAGGGGCAAGAATTCGAAGATATATTGATGTGTTTGCGAGACAATGCCGATCTATATGCGTGGAAACCCTCCGACATGCCAGGATTGAGCCCCGAGGTAATAACCCATGAATTGAACATTGACCCTTCCTTTAAACCCGTGAAGCAGAAGAAGAGGAGCTTTGCTCCTGAGAGAAGTCGGGCGATCAAGGCGGAGCTTGAGAAGCTGCTAGATGCCGGGTTCATTCGCGAAGTCAAATACCCGGAGTGGTTGGCCAACGTTGTCCTGGTCAAAAAATTATCTGAAAAGTGGCGGATGTGCATCGACTACACCGACCTGAACAAGGCATGTCCGAAAGATAGTTATCCGCTACCTCGGATTGATCACCTGGTGGACGCAACAGCGGGGCACGAGTTGCTTAGCTTCATAGACGCCTTCTCGGGGTACAATCAAGTGAAGATGCATCCAGATGATGAGGAGAAGACCAGCTTATCACCGATTATGGCACATATTGTTATACAGTTATGCCTTTCGGTCTGAAGAATGCCGGAGTAACATTCCAGCGTGGCATAGATATAGTGTTTGAGCCATTACTTAGAAAGACTGTAGAGGCCTATGTGGATGACATCCTAGTGAAGAGCAAACACAAGGAGGACCATGCGAGAGACCTTCGAGCTGCCTTTAGATTAATGAGGAAGTACAACATGCGACTCAATCCAGAAAATACGCATTCGGAGTATCAGCTGGCAAATTTTTGGGATACATGGTTACACCTCGGGGTATCGAGGTTAACCCCAAAAAAGATAAAGCTATTATGGAGATGTCAGAGCCGAAGAATGTGACTGAAGTACAGAGGCTAGCTGGGAGAGTTACCGCTCTAGGGAGATTCATGTCGCGCTCGGGGGAACAATGTGCTCCATTCTTCAAGGTATTTAGGGGAGCCAAAGGAAAGATTAGCTGGAGTGAAAAATGCAGCTAGGCGTTTAAGGATTTGAAGACTTTTCTTATAGAACCTCCACTATTGGTGAGTCCCCAACTGGGTGAGACTCTCTTCTTATACCTTGCCGTCTCTTCCGTGGCGCTGAGTTCTGTCTTGGTACGAGAAGACAACGGGATCTAGAGACCGGTCTACTACATCAGTAAAATCCTAAAAGACGCCGAGACCATATATACTGCCGCGAAGAAGTTAGATTTGTCATTGGTGATTACATCGGGACGACTTCGACCCTATTTCCAGGCACATACTGTATGTATACTCACCAATCAACCACTTCGTCAGATTTTGGCCAAACCGGAAGTCTAAGGAAGGCTAACGAAGTGGGCTATATAATTACTGGAATACGACATCCAGTATCTACCGAGGCCGGCAATCAAAGCTCAAGTGCTGGCAGATTTTATCGTGGAGATGACAACCCCGGTGGAGTTACAAGAAGATACTGCGGCGCAAAGCACATCGGGAGAAAACTCTTAGATCCTTTACTCAGATGGATCCTCCACCACTGAAGGAAGTGGAGCTGGGTTAATACTCACAAGCCCCGGAGGGCTCGGCTCGAGTACGCCCTAAAATTTTGTTTTTCTGCTACCAATAACGTGTCAGAATACGAAGCCCTCCTCGCTGGAGCAAGAATCGCATGGCAACCCGGATCAACTCGGTTGAAGCTGTTCACCGACTCCAAGCTAGTAGTAGATCAAATCAATGGAGAATTTGGCGCAAAAAGACTCGACCATGAAAGGCTCATCCAAAAGCTCATCCAAGTTAGTGTCAGGAGCCATCCGAGGTGCTCCAGCAACCATAATTCTTGAAGACCTTCAACACCCTGCCACCGAAGGAACTAAAGTCATTGACATATAAGCGAGGGATAGTTGGATGACACCCGTCATTCGACATCTTATCACTGGAGCCGTCCCGAAAGAAAATTCTCGAGTATTGTGAAGAAACGAAACGGCGGCCCTGCGGGTACAAAAAAATGAGCCGGAAAAGAGAAAAGGCATGACACACGGCGAACATCCCTGCCAAAGGTGGTCGCGTGTCGCAATCAAGTGAATCACGACTTACGAGACGGCACGAGTTTTGATTATAAGGGGATTTGCACGGAAATTTGGAAGCCGACAACCTAGGTTAAGCATGACGTGATGCCTTACCGTTAAAATGAACATCGGGAGACGATACCTCGATATTCCCGTGACTATTTAAGAACTTGTGGCGGCTCCGACGCCCACGGACTCAGATGTTAACATCGGGAATTTCCGACGGACTTACCGTATCTCGCTAAGACCGTCGGGGGGCATTTGATATAACCGCGTTCTAGGTCGCCACGTGTCATGACGCTCACGAAGCCTGAATAGGAGAATGGGCCGGGCCACGAAGTAAAGGCCCACGATATTGACGAGTTTCTACCTGGGATAGACATTGAAGCCTCTTGCTAGAGCGTGTGTCGGCAACGGTTAACTCCCGACATATGTTTCGGTAGCGACCTCGTCCGAGGTCGACATCAGCAGATTATAAGAAGTTGGACCGCCATATTCACGCGCGTAGAAGTCTTTACAGAAAATTGAACCGACGCACTCTTTATGACTCCCAATAAAGACTCATTAAATCCAGTAGTTAATTAGCCGCGGTTATTAACTATTAAATGAGGAAGCTCAAGGATCGTAAAGCCGAGGGAAGTGTCTCCCACGGCAGCTATAAAAGGCAGACAACTCTGAAGGAGGGGTTGACTTGTGAATATACCGACATACTATACTGTAAAGTGAGAAGAGAGTTGAGAGAGATTTGTATTTCCTTTTACTCATAGTGAAATCCTTGATTCGTTGGCGTTACGTGACAGCTCGGGGTTTTACCTTGACTTCAAGTGTTTCCACGTTAAAAGCGTCTGCGTTTTGTGTGATCTTGATCATTTCTAACAATTATCGCCTACTTTGAATCCTAGTCATAACTGTTTTGAACACTCTATTGATCGGTCGAGGACCAGCTCGATCAATTATTATTTGATGATTTTAATGGTATTCACTTGAATAAACATAATGAATCACTTCTGGATAATATTGGCATAGGAAAATTTGGTTTTTCTGTTTTTGTCAAGAATGCACCAGGGTTACATGTTGGAATGAAGAGATGCATCTTGCAAACAAGTCCGAACCTCACAAAAATAGGTAAAAGTGCAAGCGTAGTGGTCAAGACAGACTACACTACATATGATAAGGAATCACTTGCATTGGTTCAAGACAGAGGAGTAATGGCAGCGCAAAGTTTGGGTCTAAGGAATTCATGAGTCACGAATTTTGGTAACGTTTAAAACATAAGCACATATTCTATGAACATTGGAAGACCTTACATGACATTAATTGGACAACAAAGAGTTTGCAAAATATGTTAACCGAAGTCGTCATAGGCTGAGTTTTCAACCTCGAGATTGGGCGTACCTGCAAAGAGAGCGATTTTCGACACTGTTTTCTCCTAAGCAAAAACAGAGAGAATTGAACCCTTTCCACATTTTGAACAAACAAATACCTACAAATTGAAATTACAAGGTGAGTCTAATGATAATAAAATTTTTGATGTTACTAACTTAATCTGTTTTAGTGCTGGTCCAGATTTGAGGACAAATCCTTTTTAAGAGGAGGGGAATGATGCGAGCACGATCAGCATGACCAAAGGAATGGAGGAGATGTCACGACCCGCGCCCCCGGGGCGCGGCCGCGACGAAGGGGAAGAGAAGAGACATCGTTGGGGTCGATCCGCCGGGAGCCCAAAAATATGCAGCGGAAACCAAAGGAGCTCCGGCGGGTTGAAGCATAGAAATTAGCTCTTAGAACAAGTTTGAAAATGCTTTTGAATCATTTTAAAACGTTTGAAGAAGCTTGAGCCGAGTCTTGGACTTTCGAGCCCGCGTGCCGTTCACGGAGGAGGTGAACTTCACCGCGAGGTCCGGCAAAGCTTGCTATAGATCCTAATGTATCAATCTCCTCCATTGATACAAGAAAATCCATAACAACCTAAGGTCCGAAACGTCAAAACATTTTTACTGAAAACTTTTGACACAAATTCATAAATTCCGGCTCAACCTGTATTTTTACGAACAATTGGGAAGTGCCACATACCTTAGATATGTCCACTAAACCCAAATAAACACCCAAAACTTAAATCAAAACTCACTTAAATCGATTTTGAAAATTCATATTCCAGAGGTTTTTATCGGTCGACCGGTCCATATTAACGGTCGACCGATAGTTCTTGCGAACCAGCGGTAAAGGAAATTTAAATTATCGGTCGACCGCAGAACATATCGGTCGACCGAAACCTTCAGAAACTGCAGAAACAGATTTGCTTTGGCTCACTTCTCGCGGTCTCGAATTCCGTATTCCCGCTAGACTGTGAGAAACCAACGTGCGCCCTTGTATATCTACTTTAGGTACATGTGCACGTGCTCTCACTCGCCCAAAATACATACGAGACTACGAGTAGTAGCCTAAATTCAATTTAAGATAGTAGCAAAAAGAACGAGTATGGAAATCAATTGCACTTTGGTATGAAATCCTCATTTTTATTTATAAACCATTGTTTATACAAACGTAAACTTTTAAAGCCTAAACTCGAACATTCCTCGAGATTCCCCTTTAAAAGCATCCCAAAATATAAACACAAAAACTAGTGTAAGTTAATGCTTCCATTTACATTAAGTTATAAACTTTACATATAAGGGGCTAACATGTACACTAGGTGAAACTACACCCTAGCCCATCCCAAAAGTATACCTTCTAGTATACCCAAAATCCTCACGGCTATCCGCCTACGCGAGCTCTTTTCCCTTCGCGCACGGATCTGAAAAGAAGGCAACAAGAGCAGTGAGTCAAAAAGACTCAGTGAGCGGCGCATCGGCGTCCTCCTCGGGAGCACCCATGCGACACCACAACACAACATCAAAATCAAACACATACAATAGATACAAGTCATCAAATCACATGCACATCCAAGTTTCTTGCAATCGTGGCAAGGTACCACCCAACTAACCAATTATGCATAGCTTTATTAGTTATGTCAGCGTGTTTCACTAACCCCAAATCAAGGTCAGTCCTCTCCTATTTTCATTCTGGTAGAGCGGACCCACACTAGCGACTGACTCCCGGGATTGAGGGAACCTAAACCCATCCTCACAACCAGAGATAGTCCTCTCAATGTGAGCTCTATCCGCCACGCTACCAAGGTCCTGGTACGCGCCGCCGAACATTCCACGCGACTACAGAACCCTACGGTGATGGCGACCCCACAGCGCAAAATGGGGGCTACTCGGACTCTTTACGCGTTATGCAACCGAGCCTCGCACTCGCAGTCGCCGCCCGGGCCAATGAGCGACTCCAAACCGCGTTCACCGACCTCCCTAGAGGCATCATTCATTAATTGTGCTTATGTTCTAATTGGTCCAATCGTCTCCTAGTCCCCGAGCCCTAGCCCTCCCGGTGTCCTTTCAACCGTTCTAGGCTACGTAACCCGTGGTTCGACGACGCAATTTCGAACATCACAAGGCCCCATAGGCAAGCACACCAAGTCTTACGAGTGTCACCAAGGTAAATTTACCCCACTCGATTTCACAACTCAAGGCATACAAGGTATCCGCTTTGGATTAAGCCTAGGTCACACATGTCGAATGTCTCTAGAGTCCTTTACTCTACATTCGCGCGTATTCGTATTGTCACACTACATTTAGCATGAACATCAACATCACAAAATAGCATTCACTCAATGTTCATAACATTGGCTATATCACATGCACTTAATCATAAAGTGTCATTCTCCTGGTTAGCATACCATCATCATATGAGCATCATATAGCATATAAAACATGATCTCATAAACAACAACTATTCAACTAGGGTTTATAACCCGGCAAGGTATGATTAGCATAAACATGTCAAATTAAACATATAGTTTACACCACAAACATGCTAGCACACCAAGCATACCACATACACACTCGGTGCAAACCGCTCACCTCGTATTTAAGGCAATCCCGCAGCCCTCACCGCGTCGCTCCGCCGAAACGTAAGAAATGGTATCTACGCGTAGAGGAGGATCGAGAGAGTGAGGAAATCAAGTTTAATTCAAAGAAAAAAAATAAAGGAAATGAGATGAGGACCTAAGGGGCTTACCTAGGGCTCTCACAGCACGAGCTCGCAGGTGGAAGGAAAGAAAAACCCCAAAACAACACAAATAACAAGTCCTCACCTACTCTACCTAACCCGATCGGTCGACCGAAACAGGAATCGGTCGACCGATAATCCTGAAATCAGCAAAAACAGAAAAGATTTCAGCAATCGGTCAACTCGACTCGAAATGCGCCCTCACGTCGACGGGTCCCCTACTAGGCCAGCCCGCCCTAGACGCCGTCACACACGCAAAAACGCTACACACGAGAAATCTAAGGTCGCACGCCGAAATTCGCATACATAACCAAGCATGCACATAAACTCAAAAAACCAAACAAATCCGAATACGGACCTCACATCCCTCCCCACTTAAAGGATTCGGTTCCCCGAATCAAATAAGTGAGGGAAGCGAGCACGCATGTCCGCCTCCGGCTCCCAAGTGGCCTCCTCGAATCTTTGATTCCGCCAAAGGACCTTCACCAACGGAATTGTCTTCTTCCTGAGAACCTTATCCTTCCGATCGAGAATCTGCACAGGCTGATCCGGATAGGAAAGGTCTGACTGTACTGAAAGTGCTGACGGTGCTGTAACCACTGAAGTATCGCCCAAACATTTCCGTAACATAGATAAGTGAAAGACATCGTGCACATGCGATAATGACTCTGGAAGCTCTAGTCTATACGCTGCACTGCCAATCCGCTCTGAAATCCGAAACGGTCCGATAAATCTGGGGCTCAACTCCCTTTCAAACCAAACCGCTGCACTCCCTTCAATGGCGACACTTTCAGATACACAAAGTCTCCCACCTCGAACTTAAGCTCTCGTCGACGCCTATCCGCGTATTACTTCTGGCGGGACTGAGCAGTCTCCAGTCGCTGACGGATCACCTGAATCTTCTGGTTAGCTTCCTCAACCACGTCAGTGCTCACAGTAGCCGGATCAACCACTCCGTCCCAGAATAAGGGAGTACGACACCGTTTGCCATACAAGGCCTCGTGCGGTGCCATACCAATACTACTGTGATAACTGTTGTTGTAGGCAAACTCAACCAGAAATAAATGATCGTCCCAGCTACCGCCAAAGTCCAGTACGCAGGCCCGTATCATGTCCTCCAAAGTCTGGATCGGCTTTGACCTTCTGGCAAACTGTGCACCGTGCTACAAAATCCCTGACATCTCTCTTTATACCGGGCCACCAAAATTGTAATTTCAGATTCCTGTACATCTTAGTGACTCCAGGATGAACGGACAACCTACTGTTATGCGCCTCCGATAGAATCTGCTGTCGTAACTCGGCGTCTGTCGGTACACACATCCTATGTCGGTAGCGAACAATGTCATCTGCCCCAATATCGTAATCGGCTACACCTTCGAACTCAAGGCGCGCTCGTATCTCCTGTAATGCAGCGTCGTCTAGCTGTGCCGACCTCAACCTCCGAAGTAACTCCGACTCGACCCTGTATGTAGCATACAGAACACCCGGTGCATGCTCATTGGCTCGCAAACCTAGGTGACTGAACTGCTCTGCTATATCCCACTCCAACATGTATAACCCGTCAAGGCGAGTAGAGCTCTTCCGGCTAAGAGCGTCAGCTACGACGTTTGCCTTTTCAGGATGATAGAGTATACGGCACTTGAAGTCCTTCAGGTACTCTATCCAACGTCTCTACCGCAAATTCAGCTCCTTCTGGGAGAGTATATACTGCAAACTCTTGTGATAAGTGTAAATCTCGAAATCCTCCCCGTAAAGGTAGTGCCTCCACAATTTCAAAGCAAATATAACAGCGGCCAACTCTAAGTCATGAACAGGATAGTTACCCTTATGGGTCTTTAACTGCCTAGAACCATACGCTATAACTCTGCCACGGTGCATCAGCACATAGCCCAAACCAATCAATGAAGCGTCACTGTACACTACGAAACCACCCTGATCATCTGGCAATGCCAACACCAGTGCGGTAGTCAGTCTACGCTTCAACTCCTGGAAACTTTGCTCACACGTATCGTTCCATTCAAATCTAACTGCTTTCCTCGTTAATTTGGTTAAAGGACTCGCCAATCTAGCGAAGTTCTCTATGAATCTACGGTAGTAACCAGCCAAACCAAGGAAACTCCGAATCTCCGTCGCATTCTTGGGTCGCTCCCACCTCAGGACGGCATAGACCTTGGCCGGATCGACGGCCACGCCCTGCTGGGATACAACGTGCCCCAAGAAAAGGACCTGAGATAACCAAAAGTCGCACTTGCTAAATTTAGCAAAGAGCTGCCTCTCGCGAAGGACCTGCAATACCAGCCTCAAATGCTCGGCATGCTCCTCTTTGCCGCGAGAGTTCACCAAGATGTCGTCAATAAACACCACAATGAAACGGTCCCGAAACGGCTGAAAGATACGGTTCATCATATCCATAAACGCTGCCGGCGCGTTAGTCAGTCCAAATGACATGACTAGAAACTCAAAGTGACCATACCGAGTACGAAATGCCGTCTTTGGTATGTCCTCGTATCTAACCCACGCAACTGATCAAACAAATCGTCTATATGCGGTAACGGATACTTATTCTTAACCGTTAACTGATTCAACTTTCGGTAGTCTACACACATACGCAAACTACCGTCCTTCTTCTTCACAAACAAAACCGGTGCACCGCAAGGTCATGAACTCGGCTGAATAAACCCCTTGGCCAACAATTTGCCCAACTGAGTTTTCAACTCTAACAACTCGGCTGGTGCCATCCTATACGGTGCTTTGGAGATGGGTGTCGCTCCGGGCACTAAGTCAATACTAAACTCGGTCTCTCTCTTGGGTGGTAGACCAGGTAACTCCTCTGGAAATACATCGGGGAACTCCCTCACTACCGGAATGCTATCCAACTGACCTGCCTCTACCTGCGGGTTCAGTATGTAAGCTAAGTATCCCGAGCAACCGCTATTCAAAAGCCTACTGGCCTTCATTGCGCTAATGACCGGAACGTTCTTCCCCACTCTATCTCCACAACAATGAAATTTCGGGTATCGGGGATCTCTAAACGTAATCACTCCGGCTCGGCAATCTATCTTGGCAAAATTTTCGGCTAACCAATCCATGCCTAGAATAACATCAAAGTCATATATGCCAAGTACAATCAAATTACCAGGCAAAATGTGATCCCCCACACGAACCTCACACCCACTGTAATATGTATCGGCCAACAACAAATCGCCCGCGGGAGTGGCAATCTCAAACATGCAACCAAGCACACGGCATTTAGAAGGCAGTCTACTAGCAAACAAAGCAGATACGAAAGAATGCGTAGCACCGGAATCGAACAGTGTAAATGCTGAAATGCTGCAAACTGGTAGGGTACCTGTGATGGCCGTATAGCTCCCACCAGTCTCGTCACTAGTCATCGCGTGCACGCGACCCTGCACTCTCAGAGGCTGACCACCCCGCCCCTGAGGCGCAACATGTCGGGGTGTAGGCTGACCCTGTGGTGGCTGCGTCGGCTGCTGCGGTCCATCCGGTCTGATCTGCCTTGGCTTCGGGCACTGGCGACTGATATGCCCCCTTTCATTACAGTTGTAGCATGCGATGTCCGGCCTCTGTCTACGTCGGTCTCCCTCCACACTTGGAGTGGTTCGGGTGTCGGTTGAGGAATCTTGCTTCCTCTTTTTCGATCCCTGCTTCGCCTTTTCCTTCTTCTCCACCTGGGACTTCTCGGCTCGGTATCTCTTCCAATCAGCCTCGATATTCTGTGCCTGGACTAAGGTCTGGTGTACAGTCGGGAACTCGTCACCCGCCATCTTACCCACAATCTCAACCTTAAGGCCATTTCGGAACCTCCTAGCCATCCTTGCCTCGTCGGCCAATAGGTATGGAACATGCCGGGATAGGGATATAAATTTCGCGTGATATTCCCAAACCGACATATCCCCTGTCTCAACTGCTCGAAATCCTCTTCTTTCTGTCTCGTCATCGACTCTGGGATATACTGACGGTTGAACAGAATCAGAAAGTCGACCCAACTACCGAACTGACCAAACTGCCCTTTCACACTCCACCACCATTTCTCGGCAGCTTCAGTAAATGTATAGGTAGCTAGTGCAACTCGGAACTCATCCGGGCACATCAAAATCTCAAAGCTTTTCTCCATGTCCAGAACCCAATCATCGGCCTTATCCGTGTCGGCCTCACCCTCAAACTTCGGTGGTTTCATCTAAGGGGCTTACCGAGGGGCTTACCTAGGGCTCTCACAGCACGAGCTCGCAGGTGGAAGGAAAGAAAAACCCCAATCGGTCAACCAAAACAGGAATCGGTGGACCGATAATCCTGAAATCAGTATAAACATAAAAGATTTCAGCAATCGGTCAACTCGACCCGAAACGCGCCCTCGCACCGACGGGTCCCCTACTAGGCCAGCCCGCCCTAGACGCCATCACACACGCAAAAACGCTACACACGAGAAATCTAAGGTCGCACGCCGAAATTCGCATACATAACCAAGCATGCACATAAACTCAAAAAACCAAACATATCCGAATACGGACCTTACAGGAGAACTGTCGCGACCTGCGCCCCCGGGGCACGGCCGGACACGAGAATCGGGGATGACCCACCAGGAGACCAAAGTAAGCAGCAGAAGCAAACGGAGCTCCGACGGATCGAAGTATAATTTTTTTATGGCTTTAAAACAAGTTTTAGAAATGCTTAGGAAACATTTTAAAACTATTTAAGAAGTTTGAGCCGAGTCTTGAACTTCCGAACCTGGGTACCGTCCATGAAGGAGGTGGACTTCACCACGAGGCCAGACAAAGCTTGCTGTAGATTCTAATATATCAATCTCCTCCATTGATACAAAAAAATCCATAGCAGCCTAAGGTCCGAAACATCAAAATATTTTTATTCAAAACTTAAGACATGAATTCGTAAATTCCGGCTCAACCTGTATTTTTACAATCATTTGGAAAGTGCCACATACCTTAGATATGTCCACAAAACCTAAATAAACACGAAAACTTAAATCAAAACTCATTTAAATCGGTTTTGAAAATCTTATTCCAAAGGTTTTTATCGGTCGACCGAAAGTTTGATAGGTCGACCGATAGTTCTCACCAACTAACGGTAAAGCAAATTTAAATTATCGGTCTATCGCAGGAGAAATCGGTCGATAGAAAATATCAGAAATTTCAGAAACAGATTTTCTATGGCTCACTACTCGCTGTCTCGAATTTTATATTTCCACTGGATGCCATCGTGCACCCTCGCATATCTACTTTAAATACATGTGCACGTGCTCCCACTCGTCCAAAATACTTACGAGACAACGAATCATGGCCCAAACTCATTTTAACCGAAAATACGGAAAAATAAGAACTCAACGAGCCATTTTCATCAAAACCATTTAAACATCAAATTTCTTATTTAGAAACGTTGCAAACATCGTATATACACATACTCATGTCATTTGAAACAAATATGGAAAACAAACAAACCTTGGTACGAAATCCACATTTTTATATAAATCCATCATTTATACACATATATACTTTTAAAGCCTAAACTCGTAAATTTTTCAAGTTTACACTTTAAAAGCATTTCCAAAATACCAAATACCACATGTGTAGGTTAATGCTTCCATTTACAAATAACACTAGACACAAATGTGGGATGTACACATACACTAGGTGTTATCTTCACAAGCTATCCGCCTACGTGAGCTCTTTACCCTTTGCGCACGGATCTGAAAAGAGAGGGCAACAAGAGCAGTGAGTCAAAAAGACTCAGCGAGCGGCATATTGACGTCCTCCTCAGGAGCATCGATGCGACACAACAAACACATACAACAATAACAAATCATATACATAAGATGCAAGTCGTGAAATCACATACGCATCCGAGGTTCTTGCAATCACGGCAAAGTACCACCCGACTAACCAATTATGCATAGTTTAATTAGTTAAGTCACCGTGTAACACTAACCCCCAAACAAGGTCAGTCCTCTCACGTTTTGGTTCTGGCAGAGCGGACCCACACTAGAGACTGTCTCCCGAGGCCGAGGGAACCTATAACCCATCCTCACAACCTGAGTTAGTCCTATCAATGCGAGCTCTATCTGCCACGCGACCAAGGTCCTGGTACGTGCCGCCGGGCATTCCGCGCGACTACAGAATCATACGGTGATGGCGACCCCAAAGCGCAAATTGGGGGCTACTCGGACTCTTTACGCGTTATGCAACCAAGCCTCGCACTCACAGCCGCCACACGGGCCGATGGGCGACTTCAAACCATGTTCACCGACCTCCCTAAAGGCGTCATTCATTAATTGTGCTTATGCTCTAACTGGTCTAATCGTTTTTCCATCCCCAAGACCAAGCCCTCCGGGTGTCATTTCAACCGTTCTAGGCTTCGTAACTCGAGGTTCAACGATCCAATTTTGAAACATCACAAGGCCCCATAGGCAAGCACACCAAGTCATACGAGTATCACAAAGGTACTTTACCCCACTCGATTTTACAAGCTCATAGCATACAAGGCATCCGTTTTGGATTAAGCGTAGGTCACACATAACGAATGTCTCTAGAGTCCTTTACTCTACATTCGCGCATAAGCATATTGTCACACTACTTTAGCATGAGCATCAACATATAGTAGCATCCACTCAATGTCATAACATTGGCTACAACACATATTGTACCTAATCATGAAGTACATTTTTACACCATTGATATATGAGCATCATATAAACATATAAAATATGATCTCATAACAACAAACCATACAACTACGATTTATAACTCGGCATAGCATGAATATCATATATACCTCATACTAAGCACACAATTTACAACACAAACATGCTAGCATTCCAAGCATATCACATACACATTGGGTGTAAACCGCTCACCTCGAAAAACTATGGAATTCCCGCAGCCCTCACCGCAACACTCCACCGAAACACAAGAAATCGGTATCTATGCGTAAAGGAGAAACGGGAGAGTGAGGAAATCAAATTTAATTCAAGAAAATTCAAAGAAATAGGAGGTGAGAACCTAAGGGCTCACCTAGGGCTCCAGGTAGCTCGGGCTCGCAGGTGAAATGGAGGAAAAACCCCAAAATAACACAAATAGCAAGTCCTCACCTGCTCTACCTAATCCGATCGGTCGACCGAAACAGGAATCGGTCGACCGATAATCCTGAAATCAGCAAAAATAGAATTGATTTCAGCACTCGGTCAACTCGACTCGAAACGCGCACTCACACCGACGGGTTCCCTAGTAGGCTAGCCCGCACAAGACGCAGTCACACAAGCAAAAATGCCATGCGAGTAAAATCTAGGGTCGCATGCAATTATCTACATACATAACCAAGCATGCATATAAACACAAAATCGAAAATAAAACCGAACACGAACCTCACAAGGATGTTCGAAACTCAGTTGGTTCACGTATATGGGACCGAGCTAGAAAGTTCATGAAGAGATTTAATGGGCTAAGTCGGAGTACTTGGGCCAATACAAGAGTACGTGAGATATTTCGAAGTGTTCTCAACACAAGGTTCAAGTCCAAGTCTATGTTCAAGTTCGTTACAATTAGTTGGGCCACACTCAACTTTATTTTGCCCAAATTGAAGTCAAGCAAGATGGTTATTATATTTCTCGTTTGGCTAAAATATTCATACGAGGAGAGGAAAGTATTTCGGCTATATGTTCAACATGCAATGCCGGACACATATTTACATGTTTGTTAAAAGATATCAAGATAATTCAAGATCTTCAAGATAGTCGAAGATCTCAAGAGTCGGGAGATTTTTCTGTTATGATTTTGAAGAAAATAATGGTGATTTTTGGAGAGCTGTAGTAGTTGCAGGCGTAATGGGGGAGAAGAATTGAAGACACACGTGCTACTCATGTGTTGTTAAGTGAATAATCTGGGCTGTTCATGCTGTTTTGGATGATCAGAGCTTGGCCGTTAGATATCACACCGTTGAAGGTTGTTAGAGGGATATTTCTGTAATTTCAGTTGTTCGGTGAGTATAAATAGAGCGCGAAGCAGCTGTGGCGGGAAGGAGATTGATGATTTTGCTCTAATTTTGTTGGTATTCTTTTCCCTGTTCTGTTCTTTCTTGATCTTCTTAACCTTCCTATTCTTGTAATTCTCATTCATTCATTGCAATTTAATAGAAATTCTGATTTCTTGGGGGTTAGATCTTGGCTCAATTCCTTGTGAATTTGTTAGATCTATTTCTTTGACAGCGATCACCGGCGGCTAGCTTCGGCGTTCGTGTCAATTGGTATCAGAGCAGCGGACTGGCGGAACGCAGGATCACTCGATCTATGTCTAAGTCGAGGATGAACTCTTCTACAACTAGCAAATCTAATCCTCAACTTGTTGGAGACGAGTTCGTAGCAGGTGGTGGTGTTGAAGTACCATCGCTCACTCCAGATCCAACTCGATTGGCTGTCATGGTGCAGAATCATAGCTATGAAGGCTTGTTTCACCAAATAATAGAGGTCGATGATAGATCGGAGGCAAGGTATGTGCAGCTGGAATCTAATATGGATTTATTTCATAATGAGATGCTTGATGGGCAGGCAAAGTTGGAGGCACAGTTGAAATCACAAGCTGAGGCTCAGAATGAGCAGTTTAAATTGTTACTACAACAACTCAGATCTAATTGCTCTTTCCAAAATAAGGGAAATGACATTGATCCAGTTGCGGATCCAATCACTACAGCTCAACCTTCAATTCCTCGTAGCATGAGAAGAGTTGGAGCAGCTAATCCAGTTATGACTAGTTTTCAGAGTTCGATCCTGGGTCAAGCCCCTGTTTACCAAACCAATCCATCTACTCAGGTACCCATGATTCCTAATGTACCAGTACCTGGTATTAATGCTTCCCTATCAGTCCCAGCTAGCATCCATCGAGCAAGTAGTTCACATGTGAATGCTTCCAGTTATAATCAGTTGAACGGTTGTTATTCAAGTCAGCATGCCTATTGCCCATTACCTTCTTCTGTGACATCTCAGATGCCAGGAATATATAATGAAGTACCAATAGTGTCTAATGGTGTTACTCCTGCATCTATGTTTGGGAACTTTGATTCCACTATGAATGGCAGGGAATGCTTTCAATAATAGGTACTTCAAAAGTCCTAAGATGGACTTTCCTGTCTTCGACAAAGACCATCCTAAAATCTGGGCTAGGAGAGCGGAGGCCTATTTTGTCCACTAAAGCATGAAGGTTAGGACTGCAATTTGCTATTTCACAAACCAAGACTCTTTTGATTCGGTTGAAAACTATCTTATGAACAAGAATCCTGAGAAGATTAAATGGGAAGTGTTTGTACAAGCCCTATGTCTCAGATTCCTTCCTCAAAATTGCTAGACCCATTACAAGAGCTGCTGCAGCTAAGAATGGGGAGTGACATTGAACAATTCCATAGAGACTTCATGTCACTACAATCAGTGGTAAGGACAGAGAATCCTTATTTGACCGATCTATATTTTGTCAAGGTGTAATGTGGAGCACTACCTAATGATATGAGGCTTGAAGTAGAGGAGAAATCACAGCAAACTACATCTGAAGCTTATGCATGGGCTAGGATAGGAAGAAGGAGCTTATTAGCAGGGAGAAATTCAAAAGGTTTCAAGAGCAGAGTAAAACTACTCTAGAAACCAATGTCAACACAGACTTGCAAGTGAATGGCAACAGGAATTTACAACAAGTGTCAGCCCAATCATCTACAATCCTAACGTCTGATCAGAAGAAGACCCACAGAACATGTTATAGATGTGGGGATAGGTATTTCTGGGGACATAAGTGTACTCCAAAAGAAGTCGCAAAGCTGGCAACCATGGAGGAATGTCATGAAACTGTAGCTGATTTTAGTGCCGTGGAGAACCCTCCACGGATGACATCCACTTCTTTGGTGGGTCATTCTGAAGAAGGGAAAACATGCGAGGAGATTTGGATATCGATCAATGCTATTACCGGAGAAAACACCCCAAAAACTATCTTGCTTACCGGGAGGTATGAACAACCTCAAATGGCTAAGGCAATTGTAATCAACATCCTAATAGACTCAGGAGCTGGGCAAAGTTTTATTCAAACCTCATTAGCTCACAAGATGAGAAAGCCTACTCATCATTCTCCTGGAATTGTAGAACTAGCGGGGAGGTGTCAGCTGGAGAGTCACTATACAATCAAGGACTTTCCATGGGAGATGCAAGGCCACAAGTATGCATATAAATTCAAAGTTTTAGATGAGTTGGGCTATGATATGGTGTTGGGCAACGATTGGATGGAGCTATACGAACCAGTTTCTTTCACACCCAGCAAGAAACTGATTTCCTTCCAGAGAGGTGGTGAGACTATCGAGATTCAGGGTAAGCATGAGTCCAATAAACTTTTTCTCATGACTTACAAGGAAGCTAAACACATTCTGAAGACTGAAGTCAACCAAGGGTTCTTACTTACAATGGCGAGTTCCGATGAGAAGTGGGATCCCTTACCTGAGCATTTTCAAGCCTTGCTGGAGGAGTTTGCTGACATATTCCAGAAGCCCACTGAATTGCCCCCTAGGAGAGCTCTTGACCATAGTATTCCTCTCATACCTGATACTGTCCAAACATAAAATCAAACGAAGTGTTCTTCGTTGAAGGCACGGGATGTATCCCGTTGGAGAAGCTATGTTGTGCCGGGCTGACAGACCACGGATTACGACAACGACAAGTGGGACGTCGTGCTACGAACGAATAGCATACCGTGCTGCCAGCCCGTGAAGCGTGACGACCCTAACGCCCCTGGAAAAAGACACGTGTAATGCTACAATAATTTCAGCGGGTAATTAACTACAATAATACTCCTTAATCTCTGTATAAATTTCCACTTGTAACCCTAAGAGGGGGACAGACTCAAGTGAGAGAGAGAGACATACAATAGATACTCAATACAATACTTGTATTCACAACATACATAGTGAACATTTGAGGACCCCGTTCCTCCCCGTGATTTTTCTACCCTCCATTGAGGGTTTTCCACGTTAAACAGAGTCTTGATAATCACCATACTTAACTGAGATAATCTTTCCTTCCCGTCAATACGGATTCCTCCCCGTAGCCCTACCAACCGAAGAAGGTCTACCAAGCGTGCGTCATCCTAATCCTGGTGAGGATAAACCCACCAGCACACCGTGGGGCCCTCAGAGAAAATAGGAAAAATAGCAGGAGGGAGTCTGCTTTCGACAAACTCGGACCTGCTAACCCTCTGCCAAGACAAGAGCCTGCCCGTTCGATGGGCCAAGCCGCTCAACGGCTACCACATCAACCTCAGCGCTCAGCAAGGGACCCACCCTGCCAAGACCCGAGACGACGGGAGTCTAACTACGACAGACGACTCTCAGCGCACTCGAGTCAAGACGAACACGAAGACGAAGTGAGTTACGGTAGATCAAAAGAAAGGAGACTTCGGGAACTAAGACGTACTCAACAACGGGAAGCTATCACGGCTCTGCCTGGCCCTCCAACCGTCAGGAAATGCTTCAATAGTTCGTTCACGGGAGTAGACAGATTTTCTCCTTTTTCGGAAGAAATAGTGGCGTCCCCGTATCCCGTGGGCTATACCGCGCCGAAAATCAACCGATACGACGGTACCACGGATCCGACTCACTACATCCGACACTTCGTGAGGGCAATGAAAGCCTACCCATGCGACGAGATGCTGTATTGCAACGTCCTACCAACGCTGTTCGAAGGACACGCTTTGACTTGGTTTAACCAACTACCCCCGAGGTGCATAGCGAACTGGGATCAGTTCGTGGAGATGATTGTCTCAAGATTCTTCTCCAGCACTCATTTCCAAAAAAGTCCCGACTCCATTATGAACATCAAGCAGGAAACCAACGAGACCTTGATGAGCTACTATCAACGATTCACCGAGGAACAAATCAGCTGGGGATAACAAGCAATGACCTCATCGTCACGGCCCTGAAGATCGGCATCGCAGAGCAACAATTGGCGTACGAATTCCACCGCAATACTCCCAAGACCGCTGAAGAGGCCCTTAAAAGGCTGCGGGAATGCGCCTCGGCAGAAGAAGTGCTGATAAACCGCAGAACCATCAAAGGGAAGCACGCCGTGACAAAATCCTCTCACACCAACACGGGTCAAAGAACCTCTTCGGGAAGAACGCAAGACAACGCCAACAACGAAGCCCAGAGGAAGAGGAAGAATCCAAGCGACAGCAGGGCCCCCCAAGTTGCCCAGAAGCCAGTGTACAACACAAGGTTCACGGAGTACACCCCCTTGTCCGCTCCACGGAAGGACATCCTGCATATACTGGAAATCAAAGAGCAAGTGGCCAGGCCACCCACTATCAGAGCTCCTCCAAAGAAAAGAAACGAGGGAAAATACTGCGACTTTCACGAGTCACACAGGCACTTCACTGAAGACTGCCGTCAACTCCGCGACTACCTCGAAGAAAAAATAAGACGAGGTGAACTCAGAGAATTTTTGCCGCGGAGGGAAAACCAGCCTCCGAGGCGAGACGATCCTCCGCGACACCCGCCGCAGCCGGCGCCCGAAAGACAGCCGGAACCAACGCACCAAATACACTACGGAGAGATTAATTTCATCTCCGGAGAAGTTGACGAAGAAATCTCCCGTGGAAGAAAGCGACGAAACGGAGAGTGTTACCTCCTCCAAACTCGAGATTCCCCAATAGACTCGGAAGGTACGGAGCCAATCGTCTTCGACGACAACGACTTCGATGGAGTAATAACCCCGCACACCGACGCTCTCGTAACGACCATGATCATTAACTCCATGAGAGTACACCGTGTAATGATCGACACGGGGAGTAAAGTGGATATCATGTTCTACGACTGCTTCGCCAAAATGGAGATCCCGGAATCTGAACTACGACCAGTCCACTCCGAACTAGTGGGATTCAACGGCTTCTCCACGACACCCTTAGGGTCCATTGACCTCCGTGTCACCATTGGCGAGGCACCTCGACTTAGGACATCAACAGTTACGCTCGTAATCGTACAAATTCCCTCCGTATACAATGTGATATTCGAAAGACCCGGGTTGTGGAAGTTCAAGGCGGTCGTCTCAATTCCGCATTTGAAAATGAAGTTTCAAACCAAGTCCGGAATCTACACAGGTTATCAACACACAGCCAGACGACTCCATAATGACTCCTTGAAGAAGGAGGCGCTACCCGTCGAAGGTCCACTCTACCTCAGGGACCAAAACGAGACACGGAGAACTAGCGCCTCACCCGCGGAGCCAACGATTACCATCCCGGCACGACGTGACTACGAAGACGGAAAAGTACTATTCCTCGACTCCACACTTAATCCCGAAGAGTACGAGATACTGAAAGAATGCCTTCAAAACAACACGGATATATTCGCATGGACTCCGTCCGATATGCCCGGAATCGACCCCAGCATTATCACACACAAGCTCAGCGTCAGGCCCGACGCCAAGCCAGTCAAACAGAAGAAACGGTCTTTCGCCCTCGAGAGAGCCAAGGCCATCAAGGACGAAGTGGAAAAGCTTCTAAGTGCCGGCTTCATCAAAGAAGTTCGATACCCCGAATGGCTTTCAAATGTCGTATTAGTTAAAAAGTCTAACGGTAAATGGAGAATGTGTATCAACTTCACTGATCTTAATAAAGCCTGTTCGAAAGATTGCTACCCGCTTCCACAAATAGATAAATTGGTAGATTCAACCGCAGGACACGGAATGCTAAGCTTTATGGATGCCTTTTCTGGGTATAATCAAATCAAAATGCATCCCAGAGATGAAGAAAAGACGAGCTTCATCACCAATGTAGGGACATTCTGTTACACGGCTATACCTTTTGGATTGATAAACGCAGGGGCAACTTTCCAAAGGTTCGTTGATGCGGGTTTCAAACCACTCTTGGGGAACACTATGGAGTCTTACGTGGACGATCTTCTCGTCAAAAGCAAGAACCGGGAAGATCACGCTCGACACTTACAGGAGGCGTTCGACATAATGAGGTACTACGGAATGCGCCTCAACCAGAAAAGTGTTCCTTCGGAGTTTTCTCAGGAAAATTCCTCGGCTATGTAGTCACGCCCCACGGAGTGGAGGCAAACCCAGACAAGATAAAAGCTATAATCTATATACCTCCTCCGAAAAATATAACAGAGGTTCAACGCCTAACCGGCCGTATTACGGCCCTCGGACGCTTCATATCCCGTTCCGGAGACCGCTGCAAAATATTTTACAACACACTCAGAAAAAATACGAGATTCCTATGGACGCCAGAGCACAACAGAGCGTTCGAAGAACTCAAACTCTTCCTCAACCTCCGGTCATGGCCATCGCCGAGCCCGGAGAGCCACTATATTTATACGTCTCTATTTCGGAGTCCGCCTCCAGCGCGGTCCTCGTCCGTGAACGGGATAAAATCCAAAATCCTATCTTTTACTATAGCAAGCTTCTCCGAGACTCGGAGCTCAACTATTCCACGCTTGAGAAATTGGCTTATACGATCATCCTTCGTTCGAGGCGACTGAGACCATATTTTCAGGGGCACCCCATTCACATCCTGACGGATACCCGCTGGTCCAGGTTATGAAAGATCCGGGGGCGTCGGGCCGCATAGCCAAGTGGTCAATGAAGCTAAAAGAGTTCGACATCCTTTTCCAACCACGCCCGGCGATCAAAGCTCAGGCCTTAGCCGATTTCATTGCTGAGATGACTCCGCCACTCGAAGAAGAACTCTGTCGACACACGCCAAAAGCAGTTCCCACCGATAATATTTGGACTCTGCATACCGACGGATCCTCCAATATGACTGGCAGCTGTGCGGGCGTAGTCCTATGCAGCCCGGAAGGAACTCGGTTGGAATACGCCTTAAAGTTGAACTTCCCCGCAACCAATAACGTCTCGGAGTACGAAGCTATCGTAGGGAATCTGCCTTTGCAGACAGCTCGGAGTCAAACGGCTAAAGGCATATACCGATTCACAACTCGTTGCGAATCAGATTTTCGGAGAATACGAAGCACGGGACGACACTATGGCGGCATACCTTCGCAAAATCAACCATCTCTCTTCCGACTTCGAACAGTTCGAAGTCCTCCACATCCCGCGAGAAGAGAACCACATGGCCGATGCTTTGGCCCGGTTGGCCTCGGCGACAGCAGACGAACAACCGGGTGCGGTCTTCCGAGAAGAGCTTCACGCCCCGGCAATCAACGAAGTAGAGGTATGTTCCGCAATCCATTCGTAGTTGGCTTTCTGACATCAAAAACTACTTGGAGAAACAGGAGCTCCCCTCGGATAAAAAACTCGCTGAGGCAATCATAAGAAGAGCAGCCCGTTTTACTCTCATAAACGGTCAGCTGTACCATATCGCCTTCTCAGCCCCTACCTCAAGTGCGTAGACGAAGAGGCGGCTAAGGTTATCCTCCGAGACATACACGAAGGGATGTGCTCTAACCATGTAGGTGCGCGGACCCTCGCTCAGAAAATCTTCCGGCAGGACTATTATTGGCCCACCGTCATGACAGACGCGGAGAAGTTCGTGCTTTCGTGCTTACGATGTCAAGAACATGCTAAGGTCAGCCACGTCCCCGCTGAGCCGGTATCCAACATCGTGTCACCATGGCCGTTTCTACAATGGGGCATGGATCTCGTGGGTCCGCTTCCTCCAGCCTCGAGACAAAGACGTTTCATGATCGTCGCCATCGACTACTTCACGAAATGGATCGAAGCCGAACCGTTGGCAACCATCACCGGGGCATCAGTCACTAAATTCTTCAAGCAATCAGTGATATGCCACTTCGGAATACCAAAATATCTCGTCTCGAACAATGGCAGTCAATTCACTAGCCTGGAATTGAAGAAACTGTGTCAGACGCTCCATATCAAACAAAGGTTCGCCTCCCTTTATCATCCGCAGGCCAACGGACAAGTGGAGAACGCGAATCGAACCATACTGGAAGGTTTGAAAAAACGTCTGGAGGGTGCAAAGGGAAACTGGCCCGACATACTCCCCACGGTTCTATGGGCATATCGAACTACCCACCGTACAGCAACGGGAGAAACACCCTGCGCCCTTACCTACGGGACCGAAGCGGTAATCCCCGTAGAACTGAACAACCCTACCCTACGAGTTGAATGCAGCGACGACACATCCAACGGAGACCGTCTCCTTAACGAACTCGACTTACTCGACGAAAAGCGAGAAAAAGCCCTCATCCGAACACAAGCGTACAAACAACGAGTATCCCATTACTACAACAGTCGAGTGAGATCAAGGTCTTTCCGACAAGGACAACTAGTCATGAGGAAAATACAGCAACAACCAGCCAAACTAGGGCCAACATGGAAAGGGCCATACAGAATTTCCGAGGTACTCGGCAAGGGCGCATATGCACTACAAGACATGGAAGGAAACGATATACCTAGAACTTGGAGTGTACTAAATCTACGAGCTTATCACAATGACTTGTACATATTCCTTTGCCATCAAGAAAACGATCTTCTCGTATTCCGAATTCACTCCATGGCTAACAATTACGAAAGGCCGCTCCTTCAACTCCAGCCAGGCGAAAACGGAGCGACAACTCGTGTCGTATGCACTCCGTTACCGCTGGCTGGGGGGACGCAAAGGCCCCGACTCTCAAAACGCCGGACCCGAAGGCCGCTCCTTCAACTCCAGCCAGGCGAAAACGGAGCGACACCCCGTGTCGTATCGCACTCCGTTACCGCTGGCTGGGGGGACGCAAAGGCCCGACAGTCCAAAACGCCGGACCACGAAGGGCCGCTCCTTCAACTCCAGCCAGGCGAAAACGGAGCGACACCTCGTGTCGTATCGCACTCCGTTACCGCTGGCTGGGGGGACGCAAAGGCCCGTCCGATTAAAACATCGGACCTCGAAAGGCCGCTCCTTCAACTCCAGCCAGAGGCGAAAACGGAGCGACATCCCTGTCGTATCGCACTCCGTTACCGCTGGCTGGGGACGCAAAGGCCCGCGTCAAAACGCGGACCGAAAGGCCGCTCCTTCAACTCCAGCCAGACAAAACGGAGCGACATCGTGTCGTATCGCACTCCGTTACCGCTGGCTGGGGGGGATGCAAAGGCCCGACAGTGCAAAACGCCAGACCACGAAGGGCCGCTCCTTCAACTCCAGCCAGGCGAAAACGGAGCGACACCTCGTGTCGTATCGCACTCCGTTACCGCTGGCTGGGGGGATGCAAAGGCCCGACAGTCCAAAACGCCAGACCACGAAGGGCCGCTCCTTCAACTCCAGCCAGGCGAAAACGGAGCGACACCTCGTGTCGTATCGCACTCCGTTACCACTGGCTAGGGGGACGCAAAGCCCGACAGTCCTAAACGAATCCATTTACGAGACAAGCGATCTACTAAAACGGCATATATTTCATTCAGATAACGGAAAGCCAGAACTTCCCCCAAGATGATAGGGGTCTCCAGGCATGATCGGGTCGTGAAGAAGAGTCAAAGGACTATACTCCGGAGTCGGCGAACCTCGCAAAAGACGATCTAACCGCTCTCGCGTTTCCCTCAACTCCCTCTCCAGGGACATGGCGTACGAGCGTAAGGAAGCAATCTCACAACGAGAAGTCACAAGCAGAGTGTCGCGGTGCCTATCTTGACTTCGCAGAGCTTCTAATCTTTCCCGAAGCCGCTGATTTTCCACCATGAGTAGGCGGTTCTCCCGGACTAATGACCGCAGCAACTCAGGCGTCGCCCCGTTAGCCATAGCACTCTCCTTCGCCGGCTAACTTTCAACCGAAGACTCGAAAGTTCAGGAGAGATGAATGAGGCCGCGAATACAAGTAAAACTCCTCGATTTCCCATTATAAGCAAATGAAAGCAGTAAAAGAGTCGACGTACCACGTCCGAAAAACCATCTGTGACATTCAAAAAGAAGCGTTCTCTTTACAACGAAATACGGGAACTACTCGCTACACGATGAAGGAAAAGAAACACACAAGGAAAACAGAAAATACTACGAATGATCTCTAGGGGCACCGGCCTCCCCGGACCCTGTAGGGTCTTCGGCGTCGTCGTCGTCATCCTCTTCCCCCTCCTCGTCAGAGAACGGCTGAGCGCCTGATTCACGTCTTGTCCCAGCACTTCGGACGACGTCCTCCTCCTTCAAGAAATCAAAAAACTCCTCCCCTTCTTCAGGGAATCGCTGGCGGAGTCTCCTCAACATCTCGAAGTAAATGAAGCGGCTAAAGACCACGGCATGCCTCCCTTTCTCGAGGGTGAATTCATCCGAAGCCCGATATCCCTCAATCGCCTTCTCGGGCGCCTGTTGAAGCTCCAAGTTCTTCGCTTCAACCAAGGCCTGAAGCTCGGCGATCTCAGTGTCCTTGTCCTTCAACAACTGAGACGTCCTCGCAGCTTCCTCCCGAGCGAATTTGGTGTAACACTCTTCGTTCTTCTTAGCTGCATCAACTTTCACCTGGAGTGAAGCAGCTAGCTCCTCTTGCTCCTTAGCCAAATTGACGGCTTCGTCCCGCTAGTGGATCAACTTCACCATCTCGTCCCGAATTGTCCCGGCTCTTTCCAGGATCTTCTCTCGCCCTTTGATGACGGTGAACAGTTGACTCAGGGAAGCCACCACCTGCAGTTACGACGAACCGTTAAGATAGCCAACCAATCCAAGATAAGAACGACAAGAATAACTACGGACTATACTTACGTGAGCCGTGTTCAGCGACACTTCTCTCAGTGAAGAATCGAGGGACGTTCCAGGAATCAGCGATCTGTCCGCTTTCGGAAGACTCTTGTATATGAACTCCATCGCCGCCTCAGAACTCTCCGTTATACGGACCCCCACCAGTATATTCCAGTTCGGCACATAAACGGGGGCATCTTCCTCTTCCTGAGGCTCAACCCATCTCTTCTTCTTTTTGCCGCGCGACGGCTGGGATGAAGATTCCGGAGCCCTCTCCGTGGAAGGAACCCCGGCAGAGGACTCCGTCGGAGGAACACTT
This sequence comes from Xerophyta viscosa, assembly GCA_002076135.1. Classification (NCBI taxonomy): domain Eukaryota; kingdom Viridiplantae; phylum Streptophyta; class Magnoliopsida; order Pandanales; family Velloziaceae; genus Xerophyta; species Xerophyta viscosa. The sequence goes on along the minus strand of MJHO01000140.1, from coordinate 7,990 downwards.
TGCTCCGGGCGCGAAGAAGACGAAGGAACGGGCACGAGAGCCCCACTAACCACGGGCGCCTGACTTGATCCAGCCTCAGGCACGGAGGATTCAACCCGAGGACCGGCAGTCCCACCCATCCTCTTTGCAGCCGCTTTACGGCGCCGAGGCTTAGGCAATTCCGACAAAATCGCCGCTTCTACCCCAGACTTCCCCCCAGGCTCCATCAACCCTGCAAAAAAGACAACACGATTAGAAGAGCTCAAAAGCGACGAAACATTACGAAAGACAAATCGTAGTGGAAGCATACCGAACAATGCGTCAGCCAGCAGCCTCGTCGCTTGCACGACGTCGTCCGGAACGCTTCCCGCCACGGACACCGAACCTTGGAAGGTAAAAAAACGGCTCTCCAGCACCTCTAGTTCGTCGGTGAACTCGGGCTTCTCCTTTAATGATTCGTTCAAGCGATCAGACCAACGGTCCGGAAAACGCCATTCCGGCTTCCTTTTCACGAAAAAGAAGCTGTGGCGCCATTTTGGGAACGTCACCCCCTTTCCCTCCGTCTTCCTCTTCGCAGGGTTCCGATACTTCGTGCTATAAAAACCTGGACCTTGCTTAGAAGAAGACAGAGTGAACAAGTTCCTCCATAACTCAAGAGACGGCCTGGTCCTCGTACGAGCGCAAATATACAAAAACACCAGGATATCCCGATACGAGTTCGGGGATAGGTGACATGGAGTAACGGCGTAGAATGCGAAAAACAGAATATAAAATGGAAGCAACGGGAAATGAAGACCAGCTTTAAACATATCAAGACGAAATGGCACCCATTCCTCGGAGACATCCGTCATTCTCTCCGTGGGAAAAGCTACCCGTGCTTCAAAATCAGATGGAATATCGTACTCCTCTCGCCATTGGGCTAACTGCCCCTCGGTTACGGAAGACACAGCAGTTCGGGGATTAAACTCGGCAGGAGGGACTCTAACTCCTTTCCCTCGTCTGCTCGAGGCTTCCGCCCGCACAGCTCTCTCCTCTCCACTACCCACAAGCTCACTTAACGTAGCTCTCATCCTACCTGAGCGAAGTTGCTCGGCAACTTGATCGATGAATTCCCCCTCCGGGGTTACCCGGTCCCCGCAATATCCAGAGACACGTGTGGCCCTCCGAATATAGGAGGGATACGCGGAGTTAACGGGATTGAAGCGTGAGATCTCTCACTGGAACCCTGACTACTACTAGACTCTGCGCCCGTGGAGCTACGAGAAGACATACCTTATCTATAACGAGATGCTAAGAAAAGAGAAGATTCGAGAGCTCTTCGTTGAAGCACGAGATGCAAAAAAAAGGAGAAGACTGGAAAACTCTTCGTCGAAGATTTTTTCACTCCAGAGAGAAAGCTTTTAATCACGGTGAAACGAGAAAATGACCGCGGGCCCTACTTATAACCGTAGAGAACGACAGTCCTCTATGCGGTAACTCGTCTTGCGAATCACCGCACGACAGCTGTCCAAATTCGGACAGACCATACCGAAAACCATCACGGATGACTGAAGAAGACAACATACTCGACGCCGAAGGAAGGCATTCCGACAGATGGGCCGACAAGGCCTCCCATCTGTCGGGGGGCAGATGATACGGTCCAAACATAAAATCAAACGAAGTGTTCTCCGTTGAAGGCACGGGATGTATCCCGTTGGAGAAGCTACGTCGTGCCGGGCTGACAGACCACGGATTACGACAACGACAAGTGGGACGTCGTGCTACGAACGAATAGCATACCGTGCTGCCAGCCCGTGAAGCGTGATGACCCTAACGCCCCTGGAAAAAGACACGTGTAATGCTACAATAATTTCAGCGGGTAATTAACTACCATAATACTCCTTAATCTCTGTATAAATTTCCACTTGTAACCCTAAGAGGGGGACAGACTCAAGTGAGAGAGAGAGACATACAATAGATACTCAATACAATACTTGTATTCACAACATACATAGTGAATATTTGAGGACCCCGTTCCTCCCCGTGATTTTTCTACCCTCCATTGAGGGTTTTCCACGTTAAACAGAGTCTTGATAATCACCATACTTAACCGGATTCCTCCCCGTAGCCCTACCAACCGAAGAAGGTCTACCAAGCGTGCGTCATCCCAATCCTAGTGAGGATAAACCCATCAGCATCAATACCTGGAGCCCAGCCAGTGAACATCAGACCGTATAGGTATTCACCTGCACAACGGGCTGAAATTGAGAAGCAAGTGGAAGCATTATTACAAACTGGGGTCATACAGAGGACCCAGTCCCCTTTTGCATCGCCTGTATTATTGGTGAAGAAGAAGGATTTTACGTGGAGGCTATGTATTGACTATAGAAAACTAAATGAGATGACCATCAAAGATAGGTTTCCAATACCTATGGCAGAGGACCTCATTAATGAGTTGAAGGGCTCTACAATCTATTCGAAAATAGATTTAAGAGCTGGCTACCATCAAATAAGAGTTAAGGAGGAATATGTGTTTAAAATCGCTTTTAGGACACATCATGGTCATTACGAATTCAAAGTTATGCCATTCGGGCTCACTAATGCCCCAGCTACATTTCAATCCTTGATGAATGAGACTTTTGCAAAATTCTTGAGGAAATTTGTGCTAGTCTTCTTTGACGATATATTGATATATAGCAAAACTCAAGAGGATTACTACTCTCATTTGACATGAGTCCTTCAAATATTGAGAGACAACCAACTTTATGCAAAGAAATCTAAATGCTTCTTTGCACAGAAGAAGGTGGAATACCTGGGGTATATTATATCTGCTGAAGGGGTGTCCACTGACCCAGCTAAGGTGGATCCAATGGTTAGCTGGCCTACTCCTAAATCTATTAAAGAACTTAGGGGATTTCTTGGCCTTACGGATACTACAGGAGGTTCATCGCCAACTATGGAGTGATTATGATGGGTCCCAAGAGGGGGGGTGAATTGGGTAATTAAAAATTAATTAGAGCTAATTAGAGGATCTAACAATCCTAACCAAATTGTAGCTCTAATCACAAATTAAGCACAAAGCATGTAAATATGAATATCAATTAACCTAGCATGCAAGTCTAGTCAATATAAAATAAGTCAAGAGATAGAGAGATGACACCGTATTTATAGTGGTTCGGCGCAACCGGCCTACGTCCACTCTCTTGCCTCCGTGAGGACTTTCCACTAGACGATAGTCTTCCGGGTGGCTACCAAACCGTACAATTAGCTTTTCGCGGCTAAGCTATAACCCGTGTCCCTTGGTTTTGCGGGCTCACCAAGCAACCGATTCTCTAGGTTTTCGGGTTATCTAGAAACCCGATGTTGGTTTTGGATAGCCAAACCCTTACATTACTCTCAAATAAAATAAAAACCCCAAGATACAACCACTCTAAAATCTCACTTTGAAGGCAAGAGGGTTTAGGGCTCAATCTCAAGATTTACAAGTTAAAGCTCAAAATCTAGTTCCTAGGGGGCTTAGGAACCTCTCTAAGGGATATGAAATGTTTGCAAAGTCAAGGATTGTTTGGCCGAAAACAATTCATCCCCTATTTATAATTTTGCTTCCAACGGCTATAAACGGCTATTTTTGCGAATTTCCGGTCGACCGGATCAGTATTTCGGTCGACCGATAAATATCAGTTTATGCGTTCCAGAAAAAGCCGTCAGAATGCCTGGTAGACCGGAAAATTCTGCGGTCGACCGGAAATTCTCTCGGTTTTCTATGATTTAGAGATTATGTAACTTTGATTTCGGTCTCTAAATCACACCAAACTTTGAGCTTAACTCTAATCTATGTTTTTATGCACTAGAGAATACAAAACTCACTCGTAAAAATATAAAAGGTCTTGAAACGGTGAGTGTTGGAGAAGCACCGTCTTCGTAAAATCCAACTTCAAGCTTTACGCGTCTCCAAAGTGTTTTCCTTGTTCCACACTTGTTCTCTAGGCTTGCTAAACTCATCCAAGTTTATTTCAAGTGTTTCGTTGCTTGTGTAACATATTTAGCACTTTTCGGTCCACCAAGCCAACATCTATACTTATCAATTTGAACAAACTTGTTAGATTACTTTTGCTAAGTGGTTTGTTATCATCAAAATCACACTAGGGTCAACAGATTAGTAAGCCATTAACTGATCAGTTAAAGAAGGGGACTTTCTGCTGGGGACTTGAAGCAGATAAAGCATTTGGTGAGCTGAAGACTGCAATGACCAAGGCACCTGTATTTGCGCTCCCTGATTTCACTAAACCCTTCATCCTAGAGATTGATGTTTCAAACGAGGGAGTGGGTGCAGTCTTAATGCAGAAAGGAAGACCAATAGCAATTATTAGAAAAAAATTTGGTCCCAAAAACAGTGGGAGGCCTGTTTATGAAAAGGAGCTGTTAGCTATTCTCCTTGCGACTAGCAAATGGAGGCACTATTTGGAATTCTACCCGTTTATCATCAAAACCGATCATGAAAGCTTAAGTTACTTACTTAGTCAGAAAGTGACAACAGGACTCCAGCAACGAGGAATGAGCAAAGTTGCTTGGACTGGATTACACTATCCAATACAAGAAAGGGAAGGAAAATATAGTTGTTGATGCACTATCAAGGAGAGAATCATAAGAGGGAGTAGGGAAAACCGCCTTGTATGCCATGACCACTGTTGTTCCTGCATGGAGGAGTGAAGTGCAAGAGAGCTATGTAGGGGATGAATGGGCTCAAGAGTTGTTAATTTCCCTATCTACATCCCCAGGAACTAATGGTTCTTATCAGTTACTGCAGGGGATTATTAAGTCTGGGTCAAGGATGTATGTTGGCAGTTCGGGTGACTTAAGGAAGAAGCTACTTAGAGTCTTTCATGACTCTCATGTAGGGGGACATTCATTCAAGGAACATATACAAGAATCAAGACCTTGTTATTTTGGCAAGGGATGAAAAGAGATGTTAGATTAAATGTGTTACAGTGTGAAGAATGTCAAATGCATAAGGTGGAACACCAGCCTCCAGCAAGTTTATTACAGCCATTGCCAGTACCAGAACAAGCATGGCAATACATCAACATGGATTTTATAGAAGGTCTACCCAAATCAGGAGGGTTCGATACAGTTCTTGTGGTGATTGACAGATTTACAAATATGGGCACTTCTTACTTCTTGTTCATCCTTTTACAGCTTCTCAGGTTGCAAAAGTATTTCTGGATGGAGTTTACAGATTGCATGGATGTCCTGCTGCCATCGTGACTGATAGGGACAAAATTTTTACGAGCCTTTTTTGGAAGGAGTTATTTACAGTTATGGGGATTGAGCTTCATTACACTACTGCCTATCATCCTCAGAGTGATGGTCAGGTCGAGAGACTCAATGTACTTGCGGTGTTTCTCCTCTAGTAGACCTAAGGAGTGGGCTAAGTGGATCAACTTAGCCGAATGGTGGTATAATACAACGGTGCATTCTGCTATCAAAATGTCACCATTTCAGGCTTTATATGGGTACCAACCACCGGTTATAAGCGTGGACAAGGGGCTTGGGTATGGGAATGATATTTTAGTAGCAGCTGTGGAAGAAACGATCACACGACGGCGTTTGCTAAATGGCATCATCAAAGAGCAGTTAACCTTTGCTCAGGATCGCATGAAATTTTTTACTGACAAGCATAGAACAGAACGAGAATTTGCAGAAGGGGACTGGGTTTATCTGCGTCTCCAACCTTACAGGCAAACATCTGTTGCTATAAGAACTTGTCAGAAGCTTTCCCCCAGATACTATGGTCCATTCAAAGTTGTTGCTCGGATAGGGAAGGTTGCTTATAAACTTCAATTACCAAGTGACTCTGCTATCCATCCTGTGTTCCATGTTAGTTTGTTGAAGAAAAAAATTGGCAATGAGGTGAGGAGTATTCAGTCTCTTCCTCCTGTGAATGAGGATGGACAGTTGCTTATGGAGCCATTGACTATTTTGCAACGTAAAATGGTGAAGAGAGGCAATCGAGCAATCACTAGAGTGTTGGTACAATGGGCAAATCTTCCACCTGAAGACGCCACTTGGATGGATTACCAGTTCCTCCAGCAACAATTTCCTTATTTTGAATCCAGTCTTGAACCTTGAGGACAAGGTTCTCATAGGGACGGATTTTGTTATGATTTTGAAGAAAATAATGGTGATTTTTGGAGAGCTGTAGTAGTTGCAGGCGTAATGGGGGAGAAGAATTGAAGACGCACGTGCTACTCACGTGTTGTTAAGTGAATAATCTGGGCCGTTCATGCTGTTTTGGATGATCAGAGCTTGGCCGTTAGATATCACACTGTTGGAGGTTGTTAGAGGGATATTTATGTAATTTAACTTGTTCGGTGAGTATAAATAGAGCGTGAAGCAGCTGTGCCGGGAAGGAGATTGATGATTTTGCTCTAATTTTGTTTGTATTCTTTTTTCTGTTCTATTCCTTTTCTTGATCTTCTTAACCTTCCTATTCTTGTAATTCTCATTCATTCATTGCAATTTAATAGAAATTCTGATTTCTTGGGGTTAGATCTTGGCCCAATTCCTTGTGAATTTGCGAGATCTATTTCTTTGACAGCGATCACCGGCGGCTAGCTTCGGCGTTCGTGTCATTTTCCAAGATTTGAAGATATTCAAGATTTTCCAAAATCTCAAGAAAATAGAGATATTGCAAGATCTGAAGATATTCAAGATATTCAAAAATCTCAAGATGTAGGAGATTTTAAAGATTTGAAGATATTTAAGATTTTCCGAGATCTCAAGATGTTAAAGATATTCCAAGACCTAAAGATATTCAAGAATTTCCAAGATCTCAAGATATTGGAGATATTCAAAGATCATAAAGATACTGAACATCTTTGAAGATGTTGAAGATCCGTGACAACTCAATATGATTAAAGGCCAGCCAACGTTTGATAATTTTGGTTTTAAGTTGGTTAGTTAGTTGGAATGGCCTCCTTAAAGTTTGTGAGAGTTTGTTTAGCTTAAATTTGGCCACTCTTTGTTTTGACTCTCATTAAATTTCGACCATCCAGGGATTTGTGCCATCCTAGCAGATCTCTTTAAGATTTTAGGAGATTTAGGTAGGTTTTGTTTTCCCAGACTTTAGGAGATTTAGATTTTATTTTATTCTCTAGGATTTAGGTTATTTGTAACCTACAAATACCCTTTTGAGGGCATCAATGCAAATCAACTTGTGTATTCATTGTTGTGAGGTTTAAGAAATCTCTTTAGTTATTTTTGAATTCGAGGACTTATCGGAGAGATCCGTGGCGTCAATAACCGGACTTATCAATCGAACTTCCCCGTAGTCGATTCAAGATATTCCAAAATTTCAAGATGTAGGAGATTTTGGAAAATCTTGAATATCTTCAAATCTTGAAAAAAATCTCCCAACTCTTGAAATCTTCGAATATCATGAAGATCTTGAAATATCTTGATATCTTGTAACAAACATTTAAATATGTCTTTGGCATTGCTTGTTGAACATATAGCCGAAATACTTTCTTCTCCTCGTATGAATATTTTAGCCAAACGAGAAATATAATAACCATCTTGTTTGACTTCAATTTGGGCAGAATAAAGATGAGTGTGGCCCAACTAATTGTAACGAACTTGAACATAGACTTGGACTTGAATCTAGTGTTGAGAACACTTCTAAATATCTAACGTACCCTTGTGTTGGCCCAAGTACTCCGATTTAGCCCATTAAATCTCTTCATTAACTTTCTAGCTCGGTCCCATATACGTGAACCAACTGAGCCTCGCACTCGCAGCCGCCGCCTGGGCCAATGAGCGACTTTAAACCGCGTTCACCGACTTCCCTAGAGGCATCATTCATTAATTGTGCTTATGTTCTAATTGGTCCAATCGTTTTCCATCCCCAAGCTCTAGCCCTCCGGGTGTCATTTCAACCGTTCTAGGCTTCGTAACTCAAGGTTCAATAGCCCAATTTCGAAACATCACAAGGCCCAATAGGCAAACACACCAAGTCATACGAGTGTCACAAAGT